>VXBA01006139.1:141479-496206 GCA_013399895.1 Serilophus lunatus | reverse complement strand
CCCGCCCTGCTCCACACCGGCCCCGCGCCCGGTGTCGCCCCGCCGCGGCTGTCGCCGCTGCCCGGGTGCCCAGCGAGCCCTGGATGCCCGGCAAGCCCCGTGCAGCCCCCGGTGGCCGCTCCGTGTCGCCAAACTTTTGGCGGCTGCAGCCCAGGTTTAGGCTCCGGCGGGAGGGGACTGCGGGGCTGGCGGCGGGGGAGAGCGGAGCAGCCTCCCCTCCACGGGCGGGGGGGCACTAGGCTCAGCCGGGGCTGCTCCCGCTGCCCTTCTTCCCAGGGCGAGGGGGAGGGAGATCGGGCCCGGAGCAGCTCCCCACGGCCGGACCAGGGACGTGGAGCTGGGAACCCCGCCGGCCGCCCGGGCCGTGTCCCTCCCCCGCCCATGAGGAATCCCCACTTCGGGGTCTCCCCCCCACCTGCGGGGTGCGCCCGAGCCGGAGCATCCCCGGGGAGCCCCTGCGGCCGCCGCTGCAACTGTTGCCTGCGTGAAGCCCCGGTACTCCGGGAGAAGAGCCGGTGCCGCGGGCAGCAGCGGCCCCCCCGGGACAGGGGTCTTCCGCCCGGGTCACCACAGCGCCGCACGGAGCGCTCGGGGCGGAGGGACTCTCATCCACCACCTAAATAACCCCGGAATCTCCGAGTCTTGGGGTGGGGGCCTTGGTACAGCCGTTCTCCCCCACTCTGCTCCCTTCGCCCCTCCAATTCCTTCTGCATTCCCACGCTGGCAGTTGGGACCTGCCTCCCCCCACACGCGCTCCTTCAGCGGCTATTTCTGTTCTCGGCAAACGCGCCGCACGTAGAGCTTTAATTAAAGAAAATTAGTGGAGGAGGGCGGGGTGTGTGTGTGTGTGTGTGTGTGTGTCCGTGCTCCAGGGGCGACCGGGCCCCGGGACCTCGCCGGGTGCTGTGCCGTCGCGCTCATGGCTCGGGGAAGTGGGGGGGCACATGCTCGCCTGCGAGTTTGAGCCGCTTTTGCCTGATTNGTGAACGGATACACGACGACGCGGGAGCGTGTTCCTGCCCAGAGGGTGTGTTGCTGTTTTAATTGTAATGACAGATGTTGTTGTAAAGTTCCGTCTCGGTTCCCGAATGCAGGCAGAGCACGGAACACTCACCCGGCGGACCGGGCACTCGCCCGTCGGACTGGGGTATTCGCCCATAGGACCAGGGCACTAGCCCGCCGGCATAGCCGGTATTAAACCGCCGCCGGAGTTGCCAAAGAATTTTCTTGGTTGCGTTTTGAAGAAGGCTTGGCAGGGGCAGGGGTCCTCGGGACGGCAGGTGCGCGGTTCGTGGTCCCCAGGGATGCCAGGGGAGTGGAGGGCAGCCCCCCCTCCCTGGGCAGGACCCCTTCAACCAACCCAAATCTCTCCGGTCCCCAACCTCCGTCTCGCTCTACGTGGAGCGGGGCTACTCCTCCCGTGCGCAGCGGGACCAGACGGGTATCAGCGTCCCGGTGCTGCGCTGCTGCTGGCCCGTCGAGGTGGCCCCTGTCACATCCACTCTCCTCCTCCAGCTCTCCCTGGGCAGCAACCACCTCAACCCTGCCTTCCCGGGCCGGGCAGCCCGGGGGACCTGCGATGCTGCCCACGTCCAGGCTGTTATTTACAGCCCCGGGAAAGCCCTGCGGAGGGAGGGGAAGTGGGGGACTGGCATCACCAGGCTCCCCCGGGGCAGAGCCGCCGTTCCCGCCTCCCCGGCCTGGGGCTCGCCTCCTCCCGTCGTGTCCGCGCGTTCCGCCGCCGGTCCGCGCTGGATTAAATATTTAGAAGTTTGCAGCGGTGAATAAAGCAATCGTTAATAGAAATTGATGGCACCGATGCGAAGGGGGTGGCACCGGCGGTGGGAAAGGCGCAGCTTAGCGGGAGGGGCGGGGCGCTCCGGGGAGGGTTTTTAAGGGGTTTCACCCCAAGTTGAGGGTTTGTTGATCCGAAGGCTCTGGCAGTGCCCAAGCCCGGGAGCTGCTCTTTACTTTTCCGATGGTATCTTTAAAGGGAAAAAGCGGATTTTTCCGCTGGAAAGAATAACCCCGTGCTTGTGTAGAGACGAGGCAAACCACATGAGTTTAGCACCTAAAATACCGACCTCAACACCTCCCGAGTGTGTTGCCTGGCACCTTGCTGGCCTCACAGCCCCACCGACCACCCCCCTCCCCCCCCCAGACTCCCTTGGCAGCGAGGGGGCAGCGGAGTCTTGTCGGTGGGGCCCAGGAGAGTGTCCTCAGCCCCTCCAAGTGCAGCACTGGGCAGCGGGAGGACTCCCGTCCTGGGGAAGACGACTAGGGATGAAATTTGCGGTGACTCGGAGAAGCGAGCAACTCTCGGGATGGGGGCAGCCTCCCCGGGGCTGGTGGGGGGGAGGACACGGGACCGGCCGGGAGGATGGTGTCTGGTTGCTGGGGAGACTTGATCACCCAAGTCGGGCTCCGCTGCCCCGCTCCGAGCTTGAGTCAGCGCTTCTGTCAGCGGGGTGGATGGGGCAGCGCTCTGCGAAGCGAGATGCGGTCCTGGCACGGTTGCGGAGGCAGCGGGAGTGGGGGAGGAAGAATGAGCTGAGATGGGATAGAGCGGGCGAGCAGAGAGGAAAAGAAAGGGCAAGGGTTGCTCGGGGACGGGTAGGGGGTGCAGGCACACCCTCGCCCTCTCTGCAACAGCCGCTGCTCGGTGGGAACCAGCCGCGAAGGGGGGCAGCGCCTTGGCCAGGGGATGAGGAGAGCGGAGAGCAGAGCGGAAAGCGCTGGAGGCGACCCGACGCCCCGATGATAGGCGCCAGGGACGATCTGTACCCCCTCGGGTGGGTCGGTGCCGTGCCCACGCCCGCCCACCCCCCTCGCTCCGCGCTGGGGGACGCTCCCCCGGCCCGACGCTGCCCACGCGTGTCCCAACCCGGCCGCCCCTCCGGGCTGGGGCAGCGCCGCTCTGTGACAGCAGAAAGTGGCTGGAAAGGGGCGAGGCGTCACACGCTCTGCCTCCGGGAGGCAGGGAAAGGCTGAAGGACCGATGGGAAGGCATGAATGAATGAATCTCCATAAAGAGCCCCAAGCAGCAAGGAGAGGGAGAGAGGAGGAGGAGGAAGGAGGAGAGGAGGAGGAGGAAGAAGAGCCGGAGCAGGGCAGGCAGCAGCAGACATGACGCCGGCAGGTAAGAGGATGCCGGTGCCGCAACGGCCCCGCGGTGCCTGGGATGGCAGGTTGGGGGCTCAGCCCAAGGGGAGACAGGAGCTACCGGGACCCCGCGCAGTTTTGGGATTTTTTTTCCAGGCGACATATTTCCCTTCTGCCTCCTTGTAAAATGTGGGATTCCCCAAACTTCCTGGGACTCCTTTCCTCCCCTGGTACCCCCACGTCCCGGTGGCTCCGAGGGGGGCTTCGGGAAGAATCCGGTGGCGGGTCCCAGCAGGGACCGGCACTGGCAGCCGGACCTGCCCCGCACCGGGGCAGCCTCGAACCGGGCCAGCCCGCCCGGTGGTAACGCAACTCGGCCTGGTATCTCGAGTCACCCTGCCGGGGGTATCCAGCTTTCGCTGGGTTCAGTGGGGAGCTCCTCTCCGTCTGCTCTCCGTCCCCCTTCGCTGCTCCGTTCCTGCCGCGGTTACATAAGGCAGAGGAGCCCGTAGCCAGCGCTGACGTGGGCCGGATCATCGGGATCGCGCCCAAGGATGCCCAGAGCTGAGCCCAGCCGTGTCTGGCTGCTCCCCATCCCCTACTGCCTCTGTTCCTTTGCCTGGGCTGAGCTACCGCACTGCCTGCCCTTGCCTGCTGCGGAGTCTGTGCTGGGGATCACGCAGGCTCGTTCTGGGGGGCACAGGTACCCTAATACACACACACACACTTCCCCAGCCCTGCCGCCTGCCCTTGGCTCTTCCGCAGAGCTGCCCCGCGCTAACGCCGCTGAAGTGCACACACCGTCGGATGGAGCAGCCTGGCTCCCGCAGACGGTCCCACGCCAAAGCGATGCACACTGGAAGTGTTTGCACACAAACACGGCGCCGTAGGTAGCACACGGGTCACGCTCTCGCACACACGTGGGCTGGTACACGCCAGAGGCTAGTGCATGCCATGTGCTGGTGCTCGCCCGTGCTGGCACGAGGGTGATGGTGGGTGCTCTCCTCGTGCCGGACGGGACCGGCTCCCAGACCGGGCAGGCGCTGGGAACTCTGCTGGGAACGCTGCAGGCCTGGCAGGGCAGCCCTGGCTGGCTGCGGTGGGCAGCTCTGCGGCTGCCCGCAGCTTTCCCCTCTCTGACTGAGGTGCTCCGAGCAGGGATCAATAATGTCTTTCTGATTGGCTTCAATTCCCCATTCAAAGTAGGCACTGCATTAGGACTTGATTTTTCTCCCCTTTGACTCTTGGCCAGATTAGATTGTGAATTTGGCTGATTTCAAGCAACTGGGGGAGGGAAGAGTCATACAGTGTGCGAGAGAGAACTGAAATATCTTACAGGATCCCCTGGAGGGGAAAGAAATCAGGTCTAGATAAGAGCTTGTTCTCCTTGTCTGGCTAATGCTTTCCTGTTCGATGATCAGAAAACACAAGATCTAACCTCTCACCAGGATGCCTAACTATGAAAGGTCAGGCTTTTGGCTTGTTCTAGGTGCAATGTTTGTTATTGTAACATGTGGATTATTTATTTCAGTTCTCCCAACATATGCTAAATACAGGAGTGCACAATGAATGCAAACAGAAAGATGTGGTCAGTGCTTTGGAGGTTTATGAGTCGAGCTTGGGATGTAACTCTGAGGTTGGAGAAACTGTGCTGGGGACAAGACATGGACAGGTCCATATCCCAGAGAGCCCAGACTGTCCTGTCTGTCAAGTCTCAACCCCATCCTTGGGCAATTTTTTCTGATACTTATTTCTCCACGCATCTGCTGGGGACAAGTGAAGGTTTTATCAGTGAAGCCCTGTGTTCCACAGGGACACGGAAAGCAGCAGCCAAGCACATCCCAGCCAAGCTGGTCTGGGTGGAGTTTCCCTGCCGGCTGCTCTAGGGCCGGGATTTCATGCTGAGAAAAGCCACAGCAGCGCAGCATCGCCCGCAGCATCACAGCTGCTGGCACTTGGCTGTGAACTGGTGTTAGCTCCAGGTATAGCAAAAGCCTGGGATTACATGGTTTCTCAGCAATGAGTACTGAGAAGCCTCGTGGAGCAGACAGACTTGAGAAGGAGCTGCTTCAGGGTAGTGAGGAGCCTTATGAGGAGAGGGTGTGGGGCTGGGGATTTGCTGCAGGTGGGGTGTGCTGTTAGGAGCTGGGGAGGCTGCTGGTGGACACCAGCGAGGCTGTGAGGTGAAGGGTGGAGGAGGGGAAAAGCTACTGCAAGGATTGTACGGGGGTATGAGCAGGGAGCAAGCTTTGGGCAGTGTTTTTCATCATCCAGTTCAGCTGCTGGATTTTCTTGGTGTTACAAACTCAGAGCTTGGGGAAGGTTTGAATGAGCCTCATGGCAGGACAGCACTAGGGCTGAGTGTCTGGATGTGGGGAGGTGGAGATGTGATGATCAGCAGCAGACTGGGCCCAGAGGAGGCTGATGGAGAGGAGAAGAACTGTGTGGGGCTTGTTAGCACAGCTATGTAGCCAGGGATGGCCCAACCTGGAGATGAGTAAAGAGGCAGAGCCGGGGAAGCAGTAGGGCTCTGAGGACCTTGGGATGAAGGAGCTGGAGTGGAGACCCTAAACCTTGGTCCCATGTCCCCTAAATCCCCAGCAGAGTAATGAGAGGAGCTCTGTATTGAGAAAGAAGAGGAAAAGTGTGAAATGATACGTGTGGTGCAGTTTTGGCTGCTGGAGTGGTAAGTGTGTGTAGCTAGCACAAGGGTCATCCAGGTCCCTGAGAAATCCTTGTAATAGAAACTAATAATGATAAATATTAAAGAAAGGAGCTGTGAGAGTTAGCTCCAGGTGAGTGTGACTTGGAGCCTCTATGCACCATGAAGAGCTGGGACAGGAGAGTCTGGGGGAGGTGGCACTGCGGGTACAAGGGGCGTATCAGCCTGGATAAGAGAGCTGAAGTGGCACACCAGGAGGCTGGGGAGGTGGAGGAGGCGAGTTGGTGGGGTTATGGTAGCAGCCTGAGAGAAAGCTGCATGCATTTTAAAAAGCACCTCAACAAACAACAACAAAAACAACAAAACCCTTATCCATCAGGGAAGGCTTAAATCTGTCATTTGGGCTCGGCCTCTGTACCACCTGACACAGACCTCTGTGCAATGTAAGGTTCAAGGTGCAATTCAAGATGATTTAATGGCTGGAGAACCACTGCCCATGAGAAAATGGCTCTGCAAGTGGAATTGTGGCCAGCTGCCCCAGGGGGCAGAGCGTGCCACATTGCTGCCCTAAGAGCTTGAGCTACTTGTCATTCTTGAGGACTGGTGAAAGAGAAGTGAGGTCCTGGACCTGTGACCCCTGTTCCTGCTGGGTGGGATCCTGCCCAGCTTGGGGACCAAACCATCAGGCATGTTTTCAAACACATACATTGTATGCATTCAGGGCTCTCAGAAAAGCCAAATGTCCACAACTCTGCTGGATTCCCCCACCCTTCTCCCCGTTGTGCTTAGAGGGAGACCAGTGGGAGAATCTCCAAGATCTGGGTTTTTTTACCTTTCCCATTTCAGCATTTCTTTATGAGCTGGACAAGGGCAATCTCTGAAGCTCATTCGTAGTTTTAAATCTGTGGGAATAAGTGTATGGAAATGTATGTTTTACTGTATCAGCTGCTATCAGCTTTTAGCTTTATTACAGTAAGTGCAGAGTTTTTGTGGGCCAAACTCATTCATTGGATTTAATGGAGTTAAACTGCAGGCAGATTTGGCTACTTGTTTGTGTATATCTTTGTAAAATGGACAGGCAGAGATAATAAAATTTTATACTCTCTATGACATCTTTTAGGGAAAAGTCTTCCAATATGTTTTATAAACAGCATGCAGATTTTGCTACAGTGTATGCTCATATCTAAGTACAAGGCACTTTAGTGCTGCTTCTTTTTTCCCTTTCCTAGAGCTATATGTATGCATGTGAACTTGGATTTGCCTGCATTATTTTCTTGTACTGCTTCTCTTACAAGTATCTTCAGCAGTTTTGGACAATTTCACTGGATTTCTTTCTTTCTTGTTGGTATATTTGCATGTCTTCCCAGAAATGGTAGTAGGAACCCTAACCTGTGAAAGAGAAGAAAGGAAGAATATGTAAAGCCTTTTGCGAAATACCCAAAGCACTCCTAAACCATCCCAGCTAAAAATGCACTATCTCAGGACCTTCCACAGGTACTGTTATACCTTTGAGGGGCTGACTTTTTTTCTCCCCTTTTTTCCTGAGATACAGTTTTTCTTTATTTTCACGATGTGATGATACCAGTTTCTCGACCTATTCTGGGCCAGGCTTAGATCCTGCTTGTGCAGGGCCTTTCCCTGTGTAATGTGGAACAAACTGACACTTGAAGCTGTAGAAATAGTATGTTTCTAGGAGATGGATTAATTTTCTAATGAGGTATTTGATGTTTTTCCTGGCTGTAAACAAATTAGACCCAGATCTGTGGCTACAGGGCATTGGGAGGGGAAGCGATTGATGAGCTGAGCTAATTTATTGCACTTATTTATCAAATGGCCACCACCACCCCATATGGAGCACTTGGGTGTGTGGAATTGAGGGGAGAGCATATCAATACACAGGATAAATGAAAAGTAATGGTCAGTGACAAGGATGTAAATACATCTGCAGATTCTGGTGACATTAAAATAAACTGCAGGTATTGAGGCTTGAGAGAGATGTGATGTCAAAGGAACCCTATAATGTATTTATAGCCCCACTGAGGACCTGCTGGGGTTTCTAAATAATGCATTAATTCAATTACACATTCTTAATTAGTGTTTGCTTAAATTGGAGCAACATCATTAATTTACTGACTCATATTTTTACTTGGCTAGTCTGGTGGGTTTCAGTTTTTGACTCCCCTCTCTGCTTTGCGAGACTCGTAACACTCAGCTGCGATGCTCATGCCACAACCTGTGCCTTCTTTGAGAATGCCAGTTTTCAATATTAGGATTTTTTTATTGTTTTGGCACTGACAGGCTGCACAGCCCTGATCTGACCCCATAATTGGAGGAAGAGGGAGAAAAAGAGCCCAGATGTGAAGCAGCATCTCTGAAATGTTGAGCAGCATCCGTTCTCAGTAGGAGCAGGGTGGTCGGCAGCATGCTGGGGCAGGATTAGGCCTTTTGGGCTCCCCCAGGCAGGGGGATATTTGCATGCATTTGATTTTTTTCTCTGTGGAAACTCGTGGTACTTGCAGGGGTGGGTGCTCCCTGTCCCTCTGGAGTGATAATGACATGCAGGGCTGCTCCTCCCTGCTGCTGGCACCTCGAGTTAGACAAGGATGGGGAGGCACAAGTGCTGTGGGTCATCCCATGGGAAAGTTTGAGGAATAACACCTTTGGTGCTGTCCCCCTGATGGCTTTGTCCGGCGGGAAGACATGCTCTTGAGAGTTCCTCCTCCTGGAAAGCAGAGCTGGGTCAGAGACATATGTGCAGGGTGGATGCTAGTGGCCAGGGCTCTGGTCCTCTGCACAAGCCAGGCTTGTGGTTATCATTTACTTAAAACAAATGCTTTAGCTGGTTGATTTGAGTTATAGGATGATAACAGATCAAAGAGACTAACGCAAGTCAAGACTGTTTCCTCCAAGCTATGCCTTCCAAGAGCAGATCAACACTTGTCCCGACTTTGCAGAGAGCAGTTTGGGCTTTTCTACCCCCCTCCCCGCTTCTTCCTTTTAATTTTTGTTTCTAGCTTTGCTTCTCTTCCCCACCCTCTGCCCACGCTCTCCTCTCACTCAGAGGCGAGCGGTGCAGCCTCGAAAGCCCCATTCATCACCGCCTGCTCGCGAGGCACCAGCAGCCGCCGCTGCTCCATTGATTGACTGCAGCGGGGACTGAATTTAAAATCATTACGCTCCTGAGACAGCTTTTAAATATGAGGAAAATCAAGTCTGTAAGAAGCCCCGTGGAAAAGGTGTCTCCAGCCAGGGAATCCCTTGTGATACCGGTTGCAGAGGAGACCCCACTGCTCCACGCCTCGAAGATGTCCCTGTGAGCCCAAGCCACTGTGTGCCAGTAGATGGGAGTGGGCAGGCAGGTGCTGGCAGAGAATTAAGTAGAAATATTTCACTGTAGAAAATACTATTGTGTAAAGCCATCCATCTGCTGCCTGTCTAATGCTTTGCATGAATTAATGAGCTGATTGATTAGGAGAGCCGGGTGAGGGAAATCATTCTTGTCCTCATGGTACAGGTGGGGGGAACTCGGAGGTGCAGATGTTTAAGATAAAGGTGTCCAAGCTGGTTTATTGGTTTTGCTTTTAGTGAAGGCTATGGTTAAGACATTTATCTGTGTCTTGTTTTACTGATTGATCAGTCTGATTTTTGGATGTGTTTTGACTTCAAGAGTAGTTGTTAGAGCTCGATATGGCTGTAACTCTGCCCTGGAGAGTCTCAGCTCAGGATCTTCCAGCATGTTTGTGGCAAAACAGCACACTCTGCTGCAGCTCTTGGTTGTGGTGTTTGTCACCAACAATCTTTTCTCTTTCCACTGGAAAAGACAAACTCTCACCATTTCTTACATTTTTGTCTGTTTAACACCCCTTCCTCTCACCCCTCAGCCTTTTTACCCATCCAGGCTTTCTGTAAACCTCTCCCCATTCCTCACAGTGTCTCTCCTGGCCACTTGCAGCTGGCAGAGTCAGGTTGCTGATGGCTGGATGCATGGAGCCTCTCTTTCCTCCACGCTACAATGAGTGCAGCTTTTCAGGAATGGTGCATTGAGCAAATGTCACTCCACAGCCCCAAAATCTATCAAAGGAAATGACAGCAGCTGTAAGCATTAATCATCCCGTATCATCAAAATAAAGTTGTTGCAATAGAGTATTGTCAAAGGATAAATGTCCTGACTTCAGTTAGGGTTGGTTCCATTAATGCTGATGGCTCACCAAGGTGTTCCAGCAGGAGACAGTAATTGTGTGGCCCAAGGGCTTATCCTGTGACATTAATTAACCCTTCACTCTCCAGGCTTGTCAAGTGGCCAGTCGAGACAGGAAAAAGTCTGGGACACTTGGGAAGTTGAAGTAGTTTCTTTTCATCACTGAGCTGAAAGGTTAGTGCCTGGCCCTGCTTGAGGAAAAGTAGGGGCAGTTCCCTCTCACCCTTCTGATCTCTCACTGAAAAAAAAAAATGTTAAAGCAATGCCAAAAAGGCAATTATTAAAAAAAGGTATTGAGCATCTGTTTTACAATATAAAAATGCTTGCTTCTGCTTTACCCCTGCCAAAGGATGTGCCTTGAAAATGAACCCCATAACCTTCGTTCTGGTTTTTCCCCTGCTCAGAGCACAGCAGGTACAAAGGCTGTGACCAGACATCAGTAGTGTGACAGACAGGGCATCCATCAGGGCCAGCAGAACGAGGGATGGGACTGCTGGTGTCACTGAGCTGATTGACTCATGGGGATGGAGAGAGGCACTGCAATAATGTCACTTCCAGCTGCCTTCTCTTGGGGAAGGTGGTGCTGAGCAGTGAATTGCAAGGTTTGGCGTGTGGCTCAAGGGGATGGAGAGCTGCAGGAAATCACTTTGTGTTTAAAATCTAGGAGTTCAAGTCTATCTCTTGTGTTTTATGGCACCATTGAACTTCTCTGCTGTCTGGGTTTGAGCTTTTTCCCATAGGGGCTGTGCAGACCTGGCCTGTGCGAGGAACAGGCTGTGCTTTGCAAACTGCAACAGCACAGGACACTGAGGTGGGAATGGGACGGAGCTGTGCCTCTGCCCAGCTCCACTGAGCAGGCAAGTGGGGCTAGAACTCCAGGGCACACACAGGCTGGGTGGGGATGGACACTCCACTGAGCCCATCCTGTATTGCTCACCCAGCCTGGCTCATTTTTACTTTGCCCAGGGAAAAGCCAAAGCCTGGGCTCAGGAATAAGGCAACTGCTTCTGTAGAACATCTATCACAGAGGAGTAAGGGGAAAACTTCAATAAATTAACATGTTTCAGCATCTGTCCCAGACCACAAAGGAGTAGCCAATGGGCTTTGAAGTTTGTTTAACTGCTTCATGTGTAAAGAAAAAAGGGAAAATTAATCTCTGGGTTGTGATTCTTAAAACTTTGTAAGAAACCATAGTAATTTAGGTTGGAAAAGACCCTTAAGGATGAAAAGTCCATCTGTCATGCTTTAGAAGCAAAGTGAACATCACGACCCCATCACCCTCAAAGTTCGGAGAAGTTTGTCTCATTGTTTACTGTGTGGGTCAGTTTCTTAATTGAGCTTCACTAATGGACTTGATGACCTTGAAGGTATTTTTCCAATGTAAATGATTCTATTCAGTTTTCCAGAAAAGTCTTCTTCTGTATTAAAATCCTTTCTAGTGTATGTTCTCTAATTCCACATTGGCTTTAAGAAAAAGCTCCAAACTTCCTGCATGGTTTTTCCTCCTTCTCTGTTAATAAAGAATTGCTAATTCTTGATATGGTTTTTTTTTTGTGATCATTCTAGTCCCTGTCTTAACAAAACAGCCATAAAATAGCATAATGTTGCATAGCCCTTAAGACAACACATGCCTTTCCACTGGAATGCTTACTTGTGGTGGTGAACTGAGTAACATACTTCATTTTAATGAGGCTAGCTTGGGAATTAAGTGTGTGTCACTTATTGATCTTGCTTTTCTCCCCATTTATTTTGAAATGCTCTTGTCTTTATTTTCAGCAGTAAAGTCTGAAGTGTTTTTGCAAATGTTGAGTTTCTTCTGTGGTTTAGATAATAACCAGCTCCTCAGAGCCAGGGCTTGTGGGGTCCTTGGAGCTGCTGAATTACAAGTGAGGTGTCCTTCTGCAAACAGCGCATAAAGAGCCATCCAGGGGGATGAGAAGTAACCTTCAAAGCTGGTCAGGTTTTTCATGACCATTTGAGAGTCTTTTATATCTGTTGGCGGGATCGTGCCTGGAGAGCTGGCAGCCCCATTCAGTGGGTAAACCTGGAGGTGAAGTGACGTGCCCAGGGTTATCTGGGGTGTTGGTACCGGAGCCTTGCCGAGACCAAGTCCTTCAACACCTGCTTCTGCACTAACCACAAGACTTATTTCCTTTCTTTGTCCTTAGTTTTGCAGCGCAAGGAAATTCTTGTTTAATTTTAAATGTTCTCCTAAATCTTGGTGACGGCAGATTGACGTAAGCGTGTGCTGGATCAGGGCCTGTTCTCTTATGCATATGGATGCATACACAGCTGTAAGCATTTTCCATCTTAAGGCTTCTGCAGTCCAAGGGAGACATCTTCCCTCCCTGTCCATGGATGTGTTCCACCTCCCCTTGCACCAGGACCAGGAGCATTGGGTGCCCTGGCCTCTGGTGTGAGAACATGGGGCTGAATTTGTGTGGAATCACTGATTGTTTGGCTCAGACATTGTCCATTGAGTTTGCTTGTGAAGTTGGTGTGTATGTTTGTGCAGCCTCCTGGGACACTTGGAAGTCGGGCATGGCAATGGAGGGAAAGCCTGAATGTTGTGGTAGGATCTTCTCTGGACCGTATGAGCTGGGAAAATCCTCTGAGCCTGATGGCCTTGTAGGTTTTGGGTGGTGTCTCGTCACAGTGGCAGAAAGTTACACGTTGGCTGTGTTTTGTCTGACAGATCTTGCCCAGGATCTTTCTTTTACCAGTGTCACCAGCTGATAAAGTGTGGCAGCTCTTTTGAGGTGAGAACAGCAGATCCCAAAAAGGGTGACATGAACAAGCTGGGTCAGATGGCAAGGCAAGTTATGTTCATCCTAGATGGGCAAATGCAAAAGGGAAAGTCCAGGCTCTTCATCCCTTTTCATATGTGATATCCTCTCAGCCATGATGTAGCCAGGATACTTGCTTAGGAAATCCTCATCCCTGTGCAACATCAGAGCTTTCCAAGGGGTCCCCATCCATTTACCAGCACGGATTGTACCCATGAAGCTCTTGGATCATGCTGGATGCAGCCTGATGAAGCTGCAGAGAGAATATTAAAAAAAAAAGGGATGGAGAGAGCGAGTCAGCCCAAGCCTGTTTATAGTGATTCCATCCTATTTAAAAGGGATAGCAAAGTATAAACCATTTAAATATTTCATCAGAGCCCTGAATGAGTTTGTACTACATATGCATGTGTGATGAATGAGTGGGGATGGCAGCTGGAGCACCAGAGAGTACCAGCTCATCTCAGGTCCATGTGCATGTGGGGGAAATGGCTGTGCTGGTTAAAGTGTTTTATTTAAACAGGGAATTCATATTTTACCCTTTAGTGGGTGAAAATTATCGCTGTTTTAACAGGTTGGGTCTGACTATCTGGAGACAAGGGCCTCATCCTGCTCTTTGGTGCTTTCTGGCTGCTGGGTGCCTGGTGACTCTGGACAATGCTCAAAATAGCCCCAAATCAGAGCTGTGCCTGCCCAACTTTGTGGAGAGTCACAAGGTCACTGGTGTAACTGGGAGGAGAATTTGTCCTTCTAGCTTTAAAAATAGCTGTATTTTCTTTAATGGCATTTTCCTTGAGGCAGCCAGGAGTTTACAAGAGTGTGCAGCCCAGTTGAAGTACTATTGAGCGGGAAGGGGTATTGGGACACGTTAATCCCCTTTCTCAACCACATTTGTCTCTAAAAATAGACCAAAACAAGCAAAACTCTGGGTTTCTTCTTCCTCACAAATTTTTTAATTTTACTGTTTCCTCTGTGGAAAATGCTCTCTGGTATTGCTAAATAGGATTCTGCAATCTCCAGCAGTTGAAGTGTTTCGTTAGGGTCCAAGGGTGGGGGTTTTTTTATCCCAGTTCTGCCCATCCTTACCAAAGCATGATGTTTCTAGCGATGAGTGATTTGAGGCTTATCTCTGGGAAGTGCCGTGAATGCCAGACCCATGCTTACACGAGGACAGAAATGCATGAATTTTTCCACATCAGTAGGAGCTGAAGATTTTGCTAAAGGTGTCTCCAGCTGCAAGGAGTGAGATACGGCTCTGCTGGAGAGCTCCGAAGAGGCAGAACTGAGTAGAAAATTTAAATGTGGATTTAATGCCTCAGAAAGCCATCTGTAAGGGAAGGTGCAGGTGCTGGCCAGCTCTTGGCCATGCAACAGGTAACTCAGGCTGGTCGATAGCGAGGCTGCTGAAGCACAGGCACGGTGGCTTTAATCTGACTTGGGAGATGTTCATTAGGGAGTCCCGGGCTGGATGCTGCTGGGTTGTCTCAGGGCTGCAGCACAGATCCTGGAGACTGATGTTGTCACTATGAGTGGCTCTCTGTGCACTGGTTGCACGGGGTTCTGCTGGGTCAGCTGCTTCTATCTCCATTTTTATATATAAAATCTGCATTAAAGGATGTCAAGGCCTGGGATGCAGATGGACCTGAGACAGATTGACTGTAGCCAGGGCAGGAATGGTCAGGACACAGTTACCTTCCTAATTACAACCTGTCTCAGTGACAATGAAGGAAAAGGAAAAGCAATAAGTAAAATTGAGCCTCTGTTTGTTGTCCTTAAGGTCTGTCTGTTAGCTAATGAGGCAGATGGATGATTCAATGATGCTACCTAGCACTTTTGTAGAGTTACAGGTAGTAACCTGGTTAAACCCCAGGTCTGTATTCACAGGGGACTGAGAACAACACCTCCTTCTGCTGGTGGTTTGAGTTTGGCATGAGGGCTATGCTGGGTGTTCTGGTACCGAGGGCAGGTCAGTGCCTTGGAATGCTCTGCAGAGCAAACCTACGCTGGGAAGAAGCATCACCCCTGCAAACACAGGGCTGAGAACCATCTGTGCTCACCCAACCATGGGCAGTGGTCATGGCCGTGGTAAACATCTGCTGTGACCCCTCAGCTCGGCAGTGCCCTGTTTGTGGGGTCTCCAGCGGGCTGCTGGGTTACAGCCTTGCCTGCTGCCAGGTGCTCCCTGGGAGCATCGTGTCACCTCTGCCCTCTGCCTTGCCCTCTCCTCACACCCCACGGAGCTGCCATGTGGTTTTGGTGCCCTGCACGTAGCTAATGTCAGTTTGTAAGACAATACTTCGGCATTATTTAGTGAAAACACAGACAGCATTGTACAGCTGGTAGCAACATTGATTGAAGTGATATTTAATCCAAGGAAAATACATGATACATAGTCTAGGATTCCTCATTTATCCATCATATAATGCAGTTCATGGGGATTAAATATCCCTCCTGTAAAGTTGTTTGAGATCAGTGTTGTTATTTGTTTTGCAAATGATCCTGACAGGGATGCTGAGAGCTATTGATTACCAATGGTTCTTTAAAAATTACTATTATACTGCAAATTACGAACCTTGGGGGTATCCAGTTATATGATAATGGAAAGGCATTGGTGTGTAATGACACATGCATCATAACAAATTTGCTCTTCCTATATAATGGAGATTGAAAGGGATATGATTTATGACCAACAGGATTAGCTGCCTGCCATGATACATCCAAGGTAACATGACTGAATTGTCTAGTTGTTCATTGTGGCAAGAAGTACTGATGATTAGGAGAACAATTTAGAAAAAAAAAAGTTTAAGGGAAAAAAAAGCCCTTGTTCTGAGCAAAATCTCCTCTATCTTCTCATTTAATGTATGCAAACCACTCTCTTAATTCATAACTAGCTAAAATCCATCCATCACTCTCCTAGGAGCATCCACAAAGCACTGCACAGGTGAAAACCGAGGCTGCCAGTCATAGTGGAACTCCTGTGTTTGCCTGGAAAGCCTACAGAGCTTTTAGCTGGGGCACTGTGATGGAAGTGCAAACAAGAGCCCTGAATCTGCTGGGAATTTCAATGTGTGTGTGCCCTTGAAGCCGGTGGAGGACACTCATGTTGAGTTGTGTGCTCTCATTCCTGATGATGAACGCATGATAACACAACTGCTTGTCTTCCAGGCTCTCCTAGTGTTTCCTACCTCTGTAGCTGAGGATTGAATACTCGATATGTTTCAGAGAAGCTAAAAGTCTGTTTCAGCCTATGGTGGCTTGAGCAGTGTCATGGGAACCTTCTCCACTTTGGGGACTGAGCTGGGTGCTGTGAACTTGCCCTGGTATCCTGGGATGGCATAGAGGGCTGGTAGGAGGATTTTATACCTGGCCTGTGACAGGTAGTGCATTCAGGAAGGTGCATGGTGTGAAGGTTAACTCGGACACTTTTTCCCATAGCTGTCCTGTGCTCTTGGCATGCTGATGCCATTACCAAACACTGGCAATACAAACAAACCTGCCCTGGCTCCTTGATGGAGGCTGAGGATGGCTGAATGCCTTCTCCCAGAGCAATGAGAAGCAAGGGCTCCTTGATACAGCACCGTGAAACAATTTGCAACATAAACACCAGTGCAGAGTAAAATTCGTCTCCTTGTGGAAGTGCTTCCCCTTGACTTGCAATGAAGTAATTATTTATTGTGCCATTTCCTCAGCCCGAGTCCTCTGCAGGTCACCACGTGCTCTACTCTGTCTCACTGGTCCTGCCCGTGCTGTGATTCAGGGGTAATTGACAGTTACAGAGATGCTGTTTGTCATCAGGGAAGGGTCATGTGCAGAGTGGGCTTTGGTTTTCCAATAAAAATGAAATCCCAGGGTTTTGTTAATGCTTCACATATGAGATTCTCTTCTTGTGGAGACAGAGCTTTCCAGAGGAATTGCAGTTTCAAGATTGTGAAGGAGGGTGAATCCAGGAGGGGAGATCACAAGTAGGGGCTCAGAAATGCTGGCAGAAGGGACCTCTGGGACCCTGCAGCCCAGTTTCTCCCTTGAAGGCAGGACTTTTGCCTGTGCTGAATCAGGACAGTGTTGACTTTGTCTAGACAAGACTTAGAATGCCTCCCAGGATGGATAGATGGTGGGTTGACTGCTCAGGTCCCTGCCTCCCTGGGAGAACAGAGGGATTTGGAGGTCACGGGTTTCGTCCTGTGACTGTGTAGACCCAGCAGAAGATACTCTGGCATGTCAGAAAGGCAGGGGAGGACCTGATCTGGAGAAGTTGTAGGGGATAGAAGAAAAGGCTGTCTTTAGCTGTTTGTTCATCTTCTTTATTGTGCCTAGCTGAAGCTGGGTCAGTGTACAGAACTGGACAGGAGATGTCCTATCAAGCGCATGGTTGACCTCTGCAGAGATGTGCGCAGATATGAATGTGCTGGGGAACGAGGTTTCTCCCACCATTACTTCTGTAGATGTCCTAACCTGTTGTCTCTGATCCAGAGCCTCCCAGGTGAGAGAGCTCTCTTGCAAGAATTTTTTCAATAGCAAACGCTTCACAGCAACTCAGGGGAGGCTGGAGAAGGAGAACAAGAACCCTTGTTCCTTTCAGCTGCACTGGGTTGAGTGGACCTAAAAGCAGCAGATATGAATGGTACTGGCACTATCATTACCTTAATGCTTTGTATCCCAGCTGGAGTGGGACACTGTCACTTGTGTGGGTTTTGGGAGATCTTTTGATCCAGCATTGCATCACATTTTATGACAAAAATCAGTGTAAAATGGTCATGATTGGATCTGTGTCCTTCAGCCCAGTAACTGGCAGTGTAAGTAAGTCACCGAGTCAGTGTGCACAGCAGCAAAGTAATGCATAATTCAGGAGGAACTTCTGAGTGACACAGAAGACAGGGGGCCACACAGCTGTCACTGTGCTGTGTGAATCAAGTTGGTTGGGGTGAAGGTGGGTAGTCCCCTCCATCTTCCTGAATGCTCTAGTCAGAACCTGACTGTCCTTAGGGGGACCAGTACCACTGAGGTTGTGTTGGATGAAGGTGAGCCACAGCCTGGGCCAGGATTTACTTCTCTTCGGAAGAGTTTTTCTGGAAAACGTGGATATACAAGCACTTCTAGCACAGAGTAAGGTGGGCAAAGGGGGCCTCAGAGTCAGTGTGATCATGGTTTAAATAAGCTTGTAAGAGGTTTCATCTCAGTTTGGGAAAACTTTCTCCCTCTCAGGCGTGCTAGCATTGACTTTCAATTTATTTCTCTGCTGTTGTAATGCAAGTCCAAATGCTACACAACTGCAGAAATCCTGACATTGTAAAGCAGCAGCCAGCATGCACCGTTTCTCTGGAAAAAAGGATCCATCCAAATGGTTCCTTTATGTCATGCTCTAATTTTGCCGCCGTTGATTTATTTTTGTTTTTGGCTTCTTTTATTCACGGTATTCTTAAAACTTCCCTTTCAGGGCTTAGCAGCTTAACCATTTCAAAATCATGCCAAGCGGAAATGTAGCATACGATTTTCTCACTAAACATTGTGCTGATCGCTCAAATGTATTCTGGATTTGTAGAAAAGCTGCAAAGAACTGGGATGAAAGAGAGTGAGAATTAGCACTCAGATGAAGAGCCAGGTCTTTGCATGCTTAGGAAAGATCTGTGGAAGCAGAGTGCTCCTTGTCACCTTGCTCTGCAGCGTCCCATATTCACATGCTCACAGGAGAATTGGTGAGCAGGTAGGTGGTGAAGCCCAGTCCTAAAGCTGGTACAGTCTTTAACATGGGTCTTGGTCATGTTTCCTGGTCCCTGATATCTGAATTATGCTCCAGGCTCTGCTGCCAGATTCCTCTCTGGGTTTCAGCAGCTCCATCAGTCTCTTGGGCCTCCTCTCTTTTCCACAGGAAAGGGATTATGGTACCAAAAATAGCCTGTTTTCCAAGGTGGGCCTCTTTGTGACTCTCCTATGAAACACCTCTTTCTCTCTGTTTCTCCAAGTGAAATGCAAAGGAGATGTGATTCACCACCAGTCCTGATGTGCCGAGCCAGCAGGAAAGCTGCTGGTGTGCAAAGGATGCTTTATACCTGCACATGTGCCCTTCTGACATGCTGATTCTCTGCTGAGGCTGGTGGCTCCCTGCTTTATCTGTCCTGCTGGGGACCTGGAGGATTCAGGGCAGAAATGGCTCTGCTTCTGGTCCCCCCTCGTGCTGATGGAGCACCTCTGATGGAAGCAGATGCTGCTTTTGGGAGGTGAGCTGAGTGTTGCCTGGTCATATAGACAGTCCTGTCCTATGAGAACTCATTTGGAATGGGTTCATTGTGACTTTTGTTTGGCTCATCCTCCTGTGAGGATGTAAGAAGCTGAAGGGCAAGTAACACATTTGGAAAGGCAGACTTTCTCTTGGAGTTGTAGTGGGTTGTCACCATCTAATGACTGCTGCAACACAGGTCACTGCAGACCTGGGCTTGGGGTGATGATAGGTGTGCAGGGGGGAACAGAAGACAGCTTGGTGTTGCAGAGCTAGGAGGTTGGTTAGAGCCCTTATTTTCAAAAACAAGGGTAACAGAGAGTTGTTTTCCTGCCATTTATGGCTTTTTATGGTTGCTCAAATTAAAAGACCTTTGAGGTTCCTCACTACTTGCGGAAAATGCCCGTGGGCCCTGAGCTGCAGAGTTGGGCTGTGGATTGCGGCAGCCTCGGTTAAAGATGCTCTGAGATGGAATTTGCTCTTTCTTTACAGTGCTCAGGCTTGTGGGGTGAAGTGAGGGACAGCTGATGATTATTACTAGCTTTAAAATTAATAATGCTCTTTAGAACGTTTAATCTTCCATTAATAATAAATACAATACACGCTGGGTTGTATCTAGACCAAGGAACATTCTGGTTCTCACAGCACTGTAGCTCGGGTGGTTGGGAGCTCTGTGTGGATGTGAGCAAGGGATTCCCCAAATCAGGCCATTCAGCACAGGATATGGGGAAGAGCTTGTTTTTATTTCAGTAAGTCTTACCTCTATAAATTCTGGGCAGGGGGTAGGCAGGATCCTGCGTCTTGCCAGTGCCATGTGCCTTTGAAGCAGCTCCACATCCCTGCTTGCATCACAATCCAAGGGCTGAATATGGACTCTGGTTTATTTATAATATTCCTGGAAGAAGGTGGGGCACGTGGAGGTCTCTGGGCTGCAGGCAGAGATAGAAACCACGGAGTGATGGTGCAGATTGTGGATGTGAAGTGAGAAGGTTGAGTGAGCACGTTCACTGTTTGAAAAACCTTGGGATGCAGGAGAAAAGAGTAGACGGGCTCCCAAATTTGTCTCCTCATCTCTCCCAAGTACATCCTTTCTGGCTGATATGGTTGGCCTAAGCAGAGCATCTTGGCTTGATGCTTCAGCGGATGGCCTCCAGTTGATGCGGCAGTTTCCTCAGAGCTGGGAGATGAGGAGCATTAGGGAAGCTGGCAGGGAAAATGTGTTGCCAGGATCTTCAAGGAACAGCAATGAAGAGCATTTTTCTGGTATACAGGAAACTTCCCCCCTCTCTTTTCAATTAATAACCATTGAGGGGAGAGACTTGTAGGGGAACAAATCTGAAGAAATCAGTACCAGTCATGTTGTTGGAGAGTGTCTGGCTCCACTTGAGTTGTTTTTCCACTGTTTGAATAAATAAGACAATAAGAAGAGCTGCTGAGATAGTTGGCAGAGAAATGAATCCCCCGGGAGATTGGGCAATGTTGTTTATTGGTGGGAGCTGCCTGTGCATGAGGGGTCAGTCCTGCAGTTCTGTAGAGAGAAGGGAAACAAATGGTCTCTGTTTTAGCACCAGATTCATTGTAAGGAGATATGCCAGGGATCATTAGTGCCACAGCCACCATGATCCTTTGCTCAGATTAGTTTTTTTAAGGCAAAAAAAAAATAATGTCTGCTTTCCATTAGATCAGATATGGACAAAATAATAGTGGTATCAGAAAGATTGAGGTCTGCAAGATTAAAATGTGTAAGGGAGGAGAAATGATAGCTTTGGCCCTGCTTGCTGTTACAGCAGCCGTGAGGATAAATGACTGTATGCAGATAAGCAGGGCAAAAATAAAAGGGATGCTTAGGACGAGATGGCAAAAAAAAAAAAAAAAGGGAACTAATCAGCAGATGCAGCCACTGTAATAATGCAGCAAACATGGAAAATTACATTTTATTAGCTTCTCTGCTTCCCATTGTATATATTAGCCACAAAGTCATCGATAGGCGATTCGCTGTGAAGATGCAACGCTGCAGATATTGGAGCTCCCCCCTCCTGGGGGAAAGCCGTTAGCAATGCTAAAGGGGAAAGTTGACTTTCGAACTGCATAAGGAAGAAGTGGCTCAAATCGAGCTGCAGAAAAGCTCTCAGATCGCCGAGTTAAAAATCTGCTCTCAGGAAAAGGACGGCCGGTCTGTTTGTCCCCAGTGCTCAGGCAGCGGTAGGTTTCATGCTGAGCCACAGCTTAATTGCAGTCCTGGGATGTTCCCCTGGTGCAGGAGAAATTGGTCTGCTGCAGATATTTTTTTATATATATATATATTTTTTATTTTATTTTTTTTAACTAGTGAAATGATTTCCATTTTGTTCAATTTCTCACGAAGAATGACATGTAGTCACTGCAGCCTTTTCCCAGAGTTGAAGTAAAACCAGCATGTAACATTATTTGCAAATTAGCTTCATCTCTCTGGCTCCCAGTTAAAGTAGGAACTGCTTGGTCCAGGGTTGCTCCCAAAATATCCACTTAAACCATGTAATGATTCTGACTCTCTCATGCATAGTAGATGAAAGACGATCCGTGATTTATTTTTAAAGCTTTGAACCCCAAACATGGTCAATCATAGAAAAAAAGATTAAAAAAGGAGGAAGTCATGATAATGCAAAGCTGAGAGAAAAGCAGTCCTACACTTAACAGTAAAATTCGTTTTCTTTGCACTTTTTTATTAACAGCTCCAACTATGATCAGTGCATAAATCTACCTGCAACACAGGATGTTGGAAAATTACCGAGAGACAGCAATGTCCTCCCTGCTGCTTGGTGAGAAAAGAAGGATGCACCTTCAGGTATGGGCTGCTTTATTGTTTTATCCTCTGTTCCCTGTTTGTGTTACACTAAATCTTCTTGTTGCATTGATTAGAGGGAAGAAATAAGGTGTTAGCAAGAGGAAAACTTGAGAAGGGATTCTCTAAACTTGTCTCAAACCGCAGACAAGTCTCTGTGCCCAAACAGCGTGGGGCTCTGCAGTCTCTACTGTCTCTGCCTGTCCGGGCACTGTTGGGTAATGGTGGTGTTTTGTCCTGCATTTGTTTTTTCCAAGTCCTTCCCTGCCCCTGTGGAAGCTATTTATCCTGCTCCTCATGAGGAGAACGGCGTCAGCACAGCACTGGGTGCTCCTGCAGCCTCCTGGGAGAAGCAACATTGGGAAGCAGAGCACATGCTCTGCCATTACCCACTCCCCGGGTCACGTCGAGCCGTGCATATGAAATCGCCACTTCCCGAGCACCTTCACATGGATCACATGAAGGGCTGAGCAGGATGAAGCTGCAGTGGCTTTTTAGTGCAGGAGCAGAGCTAGGCACTCCTCCTGGGCTTTCTTAATCCAGCCTCAATCTATGCACTTCAAACAGGAGTCTTGTTTTAGGGCTATGCTGAGCACTCAAGTCTTCCAACAAGCTGCTCTCGTGCCTCTCAGAGCCAGTCACAAGCCAAAAAGCTGATTTTACTCTCCTTTGAAGAGGATGGAAATTGCTCCCTCTGAGCAGGGAAGGACAGAAGGGAGCCGTGGTTCCCAGAACACAAAAAGGGAGGGTTGGTGACTTTCTGTACGTGGATTTTTCTGACAGTTGTCTGACGCTTTGGGCTCAACACGGACAAGCCACTATCCCTGAAATCCAGCATGGCAACTGGATTATAACTGTCACATCCATCTGCCTAGGGAGAAAAAAGGGCTTTCCAGCTATGGAGGCTAGTTTAAAACACGACAGCCTTCTCCTGCACACTCTTCTAAATATGTGTTCTGAAGCAAACAAAGATCTAGGGATTACTTAATTCTTGGCAACTGGTCAGCACTGCTGTGTTGCAGGTTGGGGTCTCTCATTTATCTGGGTGGGTTCGTTGCTTGTTTTGACACCTGTGCAAGTAGTTTGAGGAAATAACAGGAATTAACTCATCTGTCATCTTGGTGTTTATAGATGGTTGTCCGGTGGGACTCACTGATACCAGTAAAACCTTTTCTTTTCGTGTTATCTGTCACTCCCTTTTGCCTTTCCCCATCACTGCATTTGCTCCCCGCAGAGACCACTGAGGACTCACACTGGACAGATTGCCATTGGTGAGGCTGGCTTTCAGCTGGGACCTCTTAGGAGGTGGCAGTGTGTGAGCATTGGGGTCCCCAGTGTGTAACGTGGGCTCCAGAGGAAGCCTGTGTGGGGTCCTCATGTCCTGACATCTCTGTTAGAGTGTGGCTGTGCTGATGGGTAAATGAGTGGAGTGAGATGGATGTGCTAGGGTCAGAAAGGAGCTGCAGGTTGCGTGACTGGAGTAGGTCTTTGTTTCATTGATGTGTGTGTTTCATGGATGTGTTGGTCAGCACCAAGGTTTCCTCATCTGTGGGAAATACTGGCTATCTTAGGGGAGGCAGCTTAGGTTGAATTGTGGCTGCTGAGGGCTCTTGGGTCCTATCTGGATTAGTTATACAGTCACTTTTATATGTATGAAATGTGAAGAGGCAAAATGGGGAATTAATGTTAGAAGAGGGATGGGTGACAGAGCTGCCCTCCTGGCACAGGGTGACCATCGTGCTGAGCTTTCAGCTGGTTTTCCAGCTTTCTGCCACTTCTGCCTTGGCTGTGGTGCTCCATCAGCACAGTGAGCTCTCCTCAGAGAGAGTCTTTTCCTTTAGCCTCCCCTGCATGACAAGCACTATGAACTAGCACCAAAGCCTGACACCACATGCCAAGAGACACTGTGAAGGTGGGATTTGCTCCCTGCAACCCACTGTTTCCACCCTGCATTTCTTGGGAGAGATTTGGCATCCTGCCAGGCCACAGAGTGGGTGTTTGTCACTTCTTCCGACATCCACGCGTGCCTCTCTCACCCCAGGGAACCACACTTTGGCACAGGACAACACTGGATGATGCTGCACATTCAATATGAGGAGGCTCCTGTAAAGCAGGATGAGGGCTGATCATAACGCCTTTTAATATTCCTTCTCCTAATTATCCTCTTAATTACTCAATGAAATGCCCAATAAAACAAATCACTGTAATTTCTGTTTTATTCTCTGCCTTTTGCGGGTTATTTAAGAGTGCAGGATACATTAAGGAGGCGCTTTCTCATAAGGGAATGCTTTCCAATAGATCATACTTGCAAAACGGTTTTATGTCCCTATCCTGTGTCTTTCATCCTCATTTTCCATGCCAGTTTACTAATTACCAGAGACACTGGTGGCTGGGAAGCACTGCCTCCCTTGCTGCCCATCCCAGCCGTGGTGAAGCCACAGCTCTGAGTTTGTGACATCCCTGTGGCAACGAGCCATGATGTCACTAGAGGGGATTACAACTTTTCAAAGCATCCGGGCACAGGCAGCCAGGTTGGAAATCTTGGGCTCTCACACATCTTTAAATAGCAGGGAGCTAAAACACAAGGAAGTCTACAAGAAGGCTTTAGATTTCCTTTTCACCCTGAAGAAGGGGAGGTGGCTGACTTGTGGGGCTGCCATCAGCAGTCCCGTCCTCTGGCCCGCAGCAAGCCCAGCTCCCTCATGCAAAGTAGAGCAGGATCCTGTGGCCGAGGGCTGGTGTGTTGGGCACCTCTCCAATGTCCCTGAGGGCTACAGGTGTCCCCCCCCTGTGCAACTCCCTCTGTACTTCTTGGTGATAGAGTGAACCTAGAGCCAACCTGGAGACCATAGGTCCCTGCAGCGCCCCCGCTCAAGCTTCCCAGTCTAAACCGCTGTCTCCACTGGCTTTCTTCAGTGCTTTTTGTCTAATACTCATAGTATTTGCATAATAAGATGCTGTTCATGCACAGGCAGCGAGGGAGGAAGATTCATGTGCATACCTGTCTAGCAACAGGAAAATCATGTGATAACAGCACTTTATTTTGCACCTGGGGAGGAAATTCAGCTCCCAGGGCCGGTACCACAAACTGTGCAGGGCGTTTAAACACACAGCCCAAAACTTACACAGGGCAGCCACCTGACTGGTATTTATGTACCTTATTTAACCATCAGAAGCAAATCAAGCAAGCGGAAGAGTCAATCTCTTTATTTTGGTTTTTCTAAGGTAGGAATAAAAATTATATTTCAAAGGCCAACATGTCTCAGCCGAGCAGTGATGGGGAAAAGCTGGTGCCGCAGAACATACTGTCCTGTCTCCCGGTTTCTCAGATCATAACTTCTAAGCTGGATTCAATAGAAATAAATGTTCAGTAGTTCCAGTGGTGGCCTTTGGAAATGGAGCTAATGGAACAAGACGAAAAAATCGTTACAACATTTTGACAAGCGCTTAAATATTTAATGCTATGCACGGCGCAGCCCAATTGTGGGGAGGTGGCGGTGCACCTGCAGGGAGCTGTGCCCTCCGTTAGCGCGAGAACGAGTCCTCCCACGGATGGGGGAAATTAAGCAAATGCTGTTTGAGCTGTGTGCTGGTAAACAGGCCAAGGGCAGCTGCGGCTTTCGCAGCCCCACACTGTGCAGCAGGTGAAGGGCTTGGTGGCATGTCCTGCCCTTGGGACCCCTGGAGGAAGAGGAAGGTGGTCAGTTCTTAGAGGAAGCCGGTGGAGGAGAATGCGTAATATTACCCTGAGCTGAGACAAGGGAGATGAAGAGACTGTGGTGATTAAATAGGATCTACTGAAATCCTTCCAAAGCAGGCTTAGGAATTAAGAGCCATCAATGTCACATTGAGGGTCACTCACCACAGGACACCTCCGGCCGGTGCCTGGCCTCCCCCCGTGCCTCTGTTTAGCCCTATCTGAGCCTGAGGAAGCTCATCCTTCCTTTCAGAGCCCACCTGGCCATTCCTCTGTGCCACAGAACAGTGAATCTCAGCAAGGAGGGCCTCTAAGAAGCAAATTTGTCTAGAGAGGAAGGATTGGACTGTATGATGAGATCTGTTTTGAATTCAGGTGTTATTAGGGAGTTAATGGAAGAAAATGGTGGGAAAAGAAGGCAGCAAACTAGCTGGGTTGACATTGCCTTCACGCAGAGATCTGATGGCTGGTCCCCTGACAGCAGCAGCGATGGAGACTTACATGAGGAGGCATCAGCTGGAGGCCCCTATGTGTCTGGGACAGCGTGGTTTACTTGCTTAGAATCTTCTTACCAGACTCGACTGAAGCTTCAACACAGTGCTACATGCTGGACGTGCTCTGCCTTCCCCTGCCGCTGGATCCCTATCCAGCTTGCTACAGTCTCATTCAGAGGAGTCACAGCCTGGAGCAGCACCCCCCCACCCCCCCAACACCAGCATGGGAATATTGGTGTGACCAGCCAGAACCAGAATGGAGCCTACCATGGCAGGCACTGCTCGCCTGGGATTGAGCTTCCAACATGGTTCAGATGCTTTGGTCATGCTGACCTGCACTGGAACAGGACCTTGTTTCAGCTGCTACCACCGGTGCCACATTCACACACATCCCCATCAGTTCCACAAAGCAGGGCCACCTCTCCCACCCACGTGCAGGCATTGCGCAGAACCCCGGAGGGACCGTCCTGAGTGACAAACCTCTGTCTGATCAGGGACTTCCACTGAAGGGTTTGTTTTTACCCCCCTCCTCTGCCTTTCTCCTTATTTTCCACAGCTGGAACGATGGGTCACAGCAGGGAGATTTTCACACATCATTAGAGCCAAGTGTCCAACTCCACACAGCCGTCAACCCCAATCAGAGCAATTTAAAAGGCAGTGTTTCCTTTAATCATCTGGGGATGCTTAGATCTGTTAGTGTGAACTGAGTGCTCCCATACAAATGGGAGAAGCAGAGAGATGGAGCAAAGGAAAATGATGCTGAGATGAGACTCATGGTGTTAAAAAGCAGTGGCTCCTCAAATGTCCATCAGCCCAAAGGTAGACCTGGAGGATGAGGTCCTTCTTCTCTGTCTGTCTCTTCTTGTTTTCCTCCATGGATGACTGGAGGTGGCTGTGGGTCCATGTCTGCATGAGCAGGGCCTGTGGAAGGGCTGCTGTCTGCAGCTGAGACCTGAGGTGATGGATAAAAATGTTCATAAGCAGGAGGAACCTTCGGCACCAGCATTTCTGACTCATGAGGTAGAAGCATCTTGCTGCGCAAGATCCTGAGCATTGGAGGTGTCCTGGAGAATTCTGGGTGCTGTGTCAACCTGTGGCTCCACAAATTCCCACAGAGCAAATGAGTAACCCAAAATCTTGGGCTCCACCCTTTACTGTCCCAAAACTGCTGAACTGATGTAAAAGTGTCTCAGACTTCTTGAAGTGATGCAGCTCCATGTCTGTGTGAGCAGCAGGAGACACACAGGCACAAAGTCTCCCCTTTCCAAACCACTCCTGCAGCCGTGCCTGCCTGCAAAGCTCTGTGTGCAGCCCTGCCACAGGCACGCTGTGTTTTTCCCTGTGTGCAACAACACGACCTTCTCTTGGCCTTCTCACAGTCCTGCCACAGTCCCCGTGTGATGTAGATTGCACGTGGATAGGGGAAGGGCAAACACATGAAAAACATCCTGGAATTACCAACACACCTGACTGCTGGAAGATGAATGTCCTTCCCAAATGCTCTGGCATGCGCAGAGGCACTTCCACAGTGTCCCTGTGTCAGAGCTTTCAATGCTCATTATTTGTCCAAGGGCAACTTTGCAAAATGTCAATGTTTTTATCAAAATTCCCTGTGACAGACTTCAAGTTTTAATTAAAGGAACTTGAGGGGTTTTGTTTATATGTTTGTTTGTTTCCTTTTTTTTCCTAAGAAAAAAATGGGGTTTTTTTCAAGGAAAAAAACTGCCTGCCCCCATTTTTTTGCTACTTTGCCATTTCTTTCTGGCTATTTGCTTTCTAAGCCAACCTGAGAGCCATTCCACAAGGATCTCAGCAGCCCTGTGGCTCTCTCTCACAGGTTCCTCTGAGACAGGGGCACTGCCACAATTGCCCCAAGGCAATGTGCATACACCACAGGACCAGGATTCACATGTGGCAATACTCTTACAGCCCTGAACAGACAATAAACTGGTGTTAAAGGTAAACTCAGTGACTTGTAGATGTGGTTCTGCCTTAAAATCCCCAAGACCAGCAGCAGAGCAGTCAAAGGCTGTGAGAAATTTTGCCATTAACCTCTAAAAACCAGAAAATTTGTGCTAGAGAAGCAATCAAGTTGGTGTTCGTTCTGCCCTCACTGCTGCAAATTGAGGAGTGATAGGACTGAAGGCAGTGGTGTAAGAGAGTCACAGCATTCTTCTGGACTTTGATTTGATCTCTGCCTTTCATGGTCTTCCTTTTTGTACTTGCTCATCGCTTTGATGGGAGGTGGCAGAATCTCACTTAAGCAGAGCTTTTTTGGCAACAAACATTTGACTTTTGGAGCTGCCCTCATCCTTTGGGTAAACAGAAAATTAACATCTTTGACTGGAACCAATCCTCTGGAGCCATGTTATTCCAGCGGGGAGAGGTATTTTCACCGATTTTCAATGTGGATTATTTTTGTAACTGACTGTAATAGTTTCTTTGGCTGTATTAGGGCTTATTATGTCAGGATTTATTTCAGCATGAAGTGATTCGACATGCAGTAGTCCTGCAACTTTCCTTTGCATGCTGAAATCCAAGAGGCCATCTCCTGCTTCTTCGACAGGCACAATGGGAACAACCTCCGTGCCGCTGGAGCTGTCTCCTAAGGTCAAGTTTCCCCTGGTTACTTCCTAAAGGAGCAAATCTAAGAGAACAAATTTTCTGCAAAAGACAGGTGAAAGCTCATCTAGGGGGAAAATCTGTATAGAGAAGCCTCCTAGAAAGAGGAGGAGAGGACCACAGAGAAGGGATTGCAGCTTCAGAGGAGCAGTGCAAGCACTGGGAGCTCCCTGGCATTAGCAGAGGGGTTAGCAGCACAAAACACAATTGAGGATTAAATGTGGATTATACTGCTGTGATCCTGAAACATCAGCAGCACTGAGGCAACTAACAAAGGGCTTTATTTCCCTAGGAGAAGAACTGCTGGGCCTAAAGTAGTCTTGCACATAATTCTTTAGGTGTTACTTATGATGAGGGAGGTGAGGCAGTGAGCTAAGGCAGCTGTTCAGGTATCTAGTACCTCTGGGAGACTTTGGCAATGCAGACTGGTGGATCTGCTCCTCAAAGCCCCATGTAATATGGGATTTTGGCAATCACTTCCCCATCAAGGACTGCCCATGCTCTGCCAGATACCAGAAGAGAAGGTTCACTTAAACCCCCTCAGTGCTGTTCAGTGCCAAGTACAAATGAATTTGTAACACTGGCTGCTGTTCTCTCTCTGTCAGCATTAAAATCATCCAGGACCTTTGGTTTATGGTGAGCCTGTCTTGCTGGGATTGAGAAAAGATTGGGCTTATGATTTTTGGTCTGTCCTCAGCCAAAACAAAGGCTTAGGTATAGGGGTTCCTCTGGGCTGTCAGGCTTGAGGCTTTCTTGGTTCTGTGATTCCAGCAGAGCACTTCCACAAGGCAAACATCAACTCAAGTGAAACTTTGAGATGTAGAGATGGATGGTAGGGATGGATCAACTAGTTCTTATTGGCTGAGGTGGTAGAGACATGGAAATTGAGACTTTATATGCCCACAAATCCTGCCGTGCTCAATATACTTTATTGGACAGCATTGACATCCTCCAGCTGGAGTCTGGATCATGCTCTGCTTAGGCAAAAAGAGGCATTTTCAGCCTGCTGACCAGACTCATCCAGTTCCCTTCACAAGCTGAGATCCAGCAAGGCTGTGTGCAGGAAGGGCACGAGCCCTCTGCTCCATAACACAGCAAGGCAGCCCTTGCACCTTGTCTGTGGCAACAGGGCATCTGTAGGTCCCCTGGCAAGAGCTCGGGGCTGGGAGGAGCAGGAGGCCGTCTGTTCATCTGTCCATCCTCTCCCACCACATGAGACTGAGCTAGCCAAAGCTCCTTTTGGCAGCCCCATTCCCCGCTCCAGCAAGCGCTGGGCTGATGGGGAGGCGGCTGCAAGAGGAACACTCTGTTCGGCAGCTGCACATTCCATTAATTTAATGAGGATTTTTTTTTTTTTTACAAGGCAGATGGTAAAATAGCTATTTTCTGTTGTCTAATAAATACCATCAGCAAGGCAGAAAATGTGCAATCTCGCCAAGTCCTTTCTGATTCCTCGCCCTCCTGTACTAATGCATTTCCCTGTTCTCTGCTGGCAGCTGGTAGAACTGGGAGGTGGGATGGGAGGGAGAGATGGGACACCAAAGGCAAGTCCAAAATTGCTGGTGGGACCTGCACGTTGAAACAGCAACTTCCCCTGATTGGGCAGAGCCTTGGTGTCCTGCTGGGACAACTGTGCTCTGGCAGCCTTTGCCGATCCAATTCTCACTTCATCTGATTGCAGTAATAACAACTCACACAAATTTCCTGCCTCAACCTGAAATCTTCCAGCTCTGCAATGCAAATAATATAATGTGTGATGAGAAGCCCAGTGACGGGGATAATAATAATAATAGTGATGATGCCTTTATTCAATGAATGAGTGAATCAAGCAAGCAAAAATAAATGGTATTCAGAGCCTGAAAATCAATAGGAAGAGAAATCAGGAGGAAATGCAGGGGGACTTGCATCTCTGGGGGAGCACTATCCTTAGGAATGGTGTGAACAAGAGATGAGCAAAGACCTCACGGGCTGGGCACTTCTCATCTGCCAGTGTTGCTCCTGGGCTTGCTCATCTCCTGTGATTATATTGCCTCTGCTGAGCTCACTGCTGCTCTGTGCCTGGTCCCAGTCTCCCTTTGATCTCTTTGGCCCCCTTGATTTACGGCTCTCCTGAGCTCTCTGAATGTGTCTAGGCAGCTGGCAGGCTACAGACCTGACCTGGGGTTGGGTAATAACTTGTCTTTTGTCCCATACCCAGGAGGTTGGCCATAAAAAAGCTCCAGACATCAATTTTCCTCTCCATCGGGGTGGAATTGCAAAATGATGAGTTGGTCTTTGCCCTCATTTATCTCTTTTTTCCTTTCTCCTCCTCCTTTTATCTTTCTCTATTCTCCAACACTACTGCTCATTGCTGTCTTTTTCACCCCCTTTCCACTATCTCCTCCATCATTTACCAGCCTCCCTCCCCCTCTTGCCCTCTTCTGCCTCGTTTTTCCCATGTATTGGAAACTTCCATGATTTTTCTTGCTGTGCATAGCAGTTTGATATCTGTACCTATAGTAGCCTGCTAATACAGTAATTCTACAAGAGACCCTTTAAATACCTAAGGCCTTAGCATGTAGCAAAACTCACCTTTTAACCTGGCTTCCTCTTTATCAGGAATTCATTTCAGACAGGATTTCCATGTGCACAGCTCTGCCACTCTCGGTAAAAAAAAAAAAAAGGATTAATTCCTGCAACAGGTGAATATGTTTCACAGCTCTGGTGAGCAGCATCTATTCTTCACAGATACGTGGAGGATTTAATCATCTAACATGGGGCTTCTCTTTGTTGAATGTGTGTTTAAAGGTTTGTGTTACATACCTGTACCTGTGCAGAGACTCCTGGGGAATGCCCTCTTTCACCGCTGGTGCATTCCCATGAATTTTTTGCATTATCCAAAGGATTTTTCCACTTTATGGAGAAATGCCGTGTAGCAAGTTCTGAGCTGACATCCTGCTCTCTTAGGAGATACTAGCATGGGTTGAGTTTACTACATGCTCTGCCCCAGCATCACCAGTGCCAGTCCCTGCCCTGGACTTACCTGTTGAAGTCTCTCATGGCTCCTGCCTGGCCCTCCAAGCAGGTGAGGGACTGGCATAACTCCTGCCTGGCAATACCCCTTTTCTGACCTCTCAGAATGGAATCTTCCATAATCCTAAAGAAAAAGGACAGGCTTCTCCTGCCCTTTTCTCTCTACCTTCTCTTCTGAAGCTTTGTATTGTATTTAAATCTATGAAAATATGTTAGTGGATAAAATATGCAAAAGGCAACCCTGGGAAATTGAATCTGACTTGCAAATGTGCTGGGAAGAGGCACTTGGTAAACTGAAATCGGACTTTCCCTCCTTTTGTCCCAATGTCTCTGGCAGGACCTACGCTATGGCAGTAGGGAAATAGTGCCCTAAAGTCCTCTGCATCTCCACTGCTACATGGGCTTAGGGGGGAATGAAGAGACCAGGATATTCTGTGTTGTAAATATTACAGCAGAACTGACCTCTCTCAAGCTCCCCAGTGTCACCCAATCTCCCTGCTGGTCCATAACCGTGGGTGGAATGGGCAGCATTGGGTGTGGGGTGTGGTTTCTCTGCAGTAGTAGATGAGGTAATAGTGTCTTGGTGGGAACATTGAGAGCGATGGGAACAGGCAGTGAGCAGTCCTTGGAGCCATCATTAGGCAGTGAGAACTGCCTGCCAGTTCCTGCTTTGGGGTTGCCAACCGTCTCCCAGAGTGGAGAGCCCAAGTTTCATCATCTTTAGTGGGTTCCTGAGCAATGGGGCAGGAGATGGCACTGAGTGGGTAGATGTTTCTTGCAAATCTTCCTGTCAGGCTGTTTTCTGGACAACACAAATCTGGAATAATTCTCCTTGCCAGGCTGCCAGCTTTATATACAGGAGGTGAGGTACGAGATAATACAGCAAGTCTTGTGCCAGATACTCAAGAATTTCTAAGTACATTACAAACAGAGAGCTACAGGGCATCATAGCTCTTTCCATTTCACACACAGGAAGGCCCTTGAAAATGGTGAAGTTTCCTGCCAAGTCACCCCAGGGACCATAATCTCTGTTTTATATTTACAAAACCTTGGGACAATGGCTCCCTGTGCTTCCCTGGCAAAATAGCAGAAACTGTTCATCTTGTCTAAGAGAAAAGAGCCTGATCTAACAGAGATTCCACTCTGGACTAGGCAAAACTCAAAACATGGCATCTTTCAACAGCAAAAGCTTGCTAACTCCAACCAAGAGAGGGTCTTTGGCAAGCAAGGTGGCCATTTTGGGGGGAGCATCTACAAGTAGAGAGACAGACACCAAAGGCTGTGGTGAGTTATATTGCCTTGCTGACTGATTTGTGAGGCGTCCTTCATGCGTTGCTGAGTGGAGCAGTAGTTGCCATCTGGTCCACCTTCATCATCTTACTGTTCCTTACCAAAACAGTTGTGAGGGGTCAAGGAGCCCTGTTGGAGGGACAGGTGCCTGGGTGGAAACTGATCCAAGGAAGTCTGTGGCTTATTTACTTTTTTAGTTTGATATGGTGCCAACATTCCCTTCACCAGCAGTGTCTGACTAACATTTCAGGACATCCAAAGACTCCACATTCTGCCAGCCAGCAGGATCCAGGTTGGAAGGGCAGCATCAAATAACTATAGCTGCTTGGACAGAACTTGCAAATATGGTAGAGCCAAATTCTTCCCAAGAGCATCAGGCTGCCTCACAGGGGGGCAGTGGGCATGCAAGCAGCTTGGGAGGTTCAAGCTGGGCATTTGGAAGGAGATGTGCACATTTGGAAGAGTGTGGCATGGCTCCAGATCAGATGGCTGGAGGCACTCCAAGATCTCCATCCTTGGAGGTCTCCAGGACTCAGCAACACTAAGTTGTGACTAGTCCAGAGTTGAAGATAGTCTTGGATATAACTCAGAGGGGAGCTCACTTTTGCATCCGAAGGACACTGGGACTGTCATCTGCCCTTCCCCTCAATGACATGCATGGAAGAGACTTACCATCTCAAACTGTTGTGTACTTGTGTGTTGAGAGAAGAGGCAGGCTTGAAATGTCACCTCATTAAAGCTGATAAGAGATTTGTTACAGAAAAGAAGGGCTATCAGTCTTCTTGCTCCTGAGGGGACCAGCTCTTCAGCCAGAATGAATGGGGGATTGTAATGGAGTTAACTGAGATTTCCACAAGGGAGCTAAGACTTCAGAATTTAGCTGAAGAGGAGAAAATGTCTAGTTTTCCTTGGGGAGAAAATCTCTCAAAACTCAAAAAACCAACATTTTCTCAAAGCAGGAGGGAGCTCCTGCCACATTGGATTCCTGGCTGAATGGAGGCTGCATGCCTGGGACAGTGCATATGGTTAAGGTTGCAGCAGATGGATTATCCCTTTCCTTTTGTGGACGATAGTCTGGATAATTTGGACGGAGATATTTGTGTGGGGTGACTTTGTGTGTATGGGCCACATAACATCAGTTCCTTATTTGCAGAGAATGTATCTCAATCCGGGGATTTTCAGGGCTGACATGCAAAGTGGTGATGACTGGTCTATAACGGTGTCCCCAGAGAAAAAGCAACAGGTACATAAATACATCCAAAGAGTCCCACTAACTCCTCTCAGAAACAACACTGCTGTTAGCTCCTTGCAAGGAGGACACCCCTTTTGGTTAGTTGGCTGCATCCCATTCTGTAAGCATGGAGACACCAGGCATCACTAGCACGGTAAACCCCAATTAGTTCTGGAAGCAGCACATGCAGGATTGAACTCAGTCCCCAGGGGGACAGTGGGGAAACCAGGCTTGAAAAGCATCTGTTTCCTGGGGCAGCACAGAGCACGCAGCCCTGAGCCTGGTGCCAGCATTTCCAGAGCTCCACGGCCTCCCTGAGAGGAGCAGAGGTTCCAGCCAGCCCCAGGAGGGTGTTCTTTGCTGATAGCTGGTTCAGCAAACCTGAGCTGGCAGTGCTGGGGTGATAACTCCACCTCAGTGCTGTAGATACCAGCAAGCTCCACAGTCTAAAATCCCAACCAGGTCCTAGAACAGCCATTAATACCATCTACAGCAAGCTCCATCCCCCTTTAGATGCAGACCTAAAGTCCTCACTTGCATGCCCACCTTTACCAGCTTGCCTCTAGATGGGTCTGTAGTAGCTTGGCAGCATATGCCTTGTGGCTAAAAAGCCATTTTCAAGCAGGTTTTGTTGCCTATTATCCAGTTGCCCGAGGTTGCTCTGAATCTACCCATGAAAGCTGATGGACTGCCATGGAGCCAGGACTGGCATGCTATCAGTCTTCTTTTGTCACCCAGGTGTGAAACCCTTCCTCCAAATCAGCCTCTATCATCTTGTCTGTAGTGGGAAACTGATGGGGGCAGCTTCGGTTGCAGGTGAGATTCCAGCAAATAACTGAATTTCTGGGTTTAACAGCATCACTCAAGGATGCTTATTTTGCTGCAGATGCTCCTTCCCTGTTGCAGTGGTGCCCACCTGAGCCCTAACCCCAGTCCTGGCTCAGCAGCTGCTCTGCCCTCCAGCTCCCCACTGCAGGGGCTTTGCTTCATTAACTTCCTGGTAAGTCGAGTTTAGTGCTGAGTCTTAAGAAATCGGTAATAAAGCCAAGCCTTCATACAGGGGTAAAAATAGCCCTAATAATTTAAGCAATTAGTTAATTAGCCTCATTTACTTGAAAGCACAGAGTGGCGTGGGAAGACTTTTCTGCTCGTTTTGTTTTGCTTTTCCCATTCACTTTGTTTGATTTTCCCTTGTCATTTTCTTTGCTCTCTGACATAGACAGGGGGACCCATGGCATTCTAAAGTGGTGTATGCAAGGAAGGGACAGGATGCTGCATAGAGCCAGGGCAGTGCTGCAGGGAAGCAGGTCTGGCTCTGGTACCCAGTCTTAGTGTGTCATCATGTCATATTGGCAAGCAGGTAGCTTCATCACAATATGGTTTATTGGCCGTGGTGATCTTCTTCAATCTTACTGATTCTATGATTCCTTCAGTGCTGTCCCTTCCTCATCCCTCCTCTGACCCTTCATTGCAAGTAAAGGCTGTGGCACATTCAGGATGTCTCACAGCTATTTGGCAAATACCTTACTGTTCATAGTATTGCTCATTTGTTCCCAGACTAATTCCTATCTAGTTCTTAAACCAGAACTGACTGATGAAAGGAGGCAAGATAAAACAGGCATTTACTGGGAGGAGCTGGGATACTGGAGTAGTACAAGGCTGAAGGCAAGGAAACTTAACGTAGGTTGGTCTTTAACTGCTGCCAGAGCAGCATCCCACTCTTTGCCTGTACCTGCCAGCCCCATGGTTACAGCATCCCTTGGTTCTCACTGCTCCCCTCCAGCCTCTGTGGAGCATGTGTAGTCTCCAGTCTGAGCTGCTCAAAGCCTTTGTCTTTCTCCCTTGTGTGGCTTCACAAGCTCATCTGGTCTGGGAGAGCTGGTGGTCAGGTCCCCTCTGTCCTCCTCTGACTCACACGAGTCCCATTCATTATTGACCTGGGGAGCTGAATGAATTCTGTCTTCCTGAATTATTTCTGAAGACATAGATCTTCTCAAATTGTTCATCTTCCCCAGAAATGACAGCTAGCAGGCACCTGGGAATAAATGGTGCCTTGGAACAATTTCATTGTTTCTATTCCAGGCAACAGGAATTCCTCAGATCTCAACATCAGTCCTCAAACCCTGGCGTGTTAGCATAACCTCCAGACAGCTATGAGTTTCTTGACCCAGAAAAAGGATGGGATTTATTGTGAACCCTGGGAGACCAGTGTCCTTGTAGCTCGTGTACCCTAATGGTGTGCAGCATATTGTGTACTTCTCTGGCTGGAATTTTCTTGTCGAAACAGCTCTCTGTCAGCAAATGCCACTTCCACGAAACAGGCTTATGTGTGTGAAATCAAATCAATGTTGATTAATTTTCAGTTTGGAAAAGACAGGAAAAAAAAAACCACGTTAAAAATGTCAAGATGCCTTCCCCTTTCATTCTTGCAAGAAAGGCTTCAATTCTTTATCTCTTAATGACCTTTTGTTTAAAGCCTTTGTGTTTTATAAGAAGTATTCAAGAAACGATGAAGCAAAAAGAAGTGTTAAATGTCTTTTGAAGCAAAATTTGTCCATTTTCTTGAACTGTTTTTTTTGTAATTATTATTTAAAGGGAGGCAGAAATCATGTTTCTTTTCTCGCTGATTTTTTGGCTTTTTGTCCTAAACCAAGCATACTTCCCAAGGCTCCCTGCCCTGCCCTGACTGACACGTGCCAGCCTCTCCCCCTACTCTGTGCACTGCAGGAACAGCTCTGACTCGTGCCTTGACCCAGCTTACATTGTCAAATCTCTCTCGAGGTGGTGGGACTGGAGCTGAGCATGGGGTCAGCCTTTTAGCCCTGCTTGAGGCTGGCACTGCTCTCTGCAGCATCAGAGCAGCTGAGGTGACCTGCAGGCGAGTCCCCACTCGGCTCCTGACACTGCTACATGTGTTTTTGTCAGCTTGGGCTCCCCTGCTTCACCAAATTGGGATGACAGCATCCCAGAGCTCTGGCTCGAGCCAGCATGCAGGCACACACACGGTCATGCCATCAAACCATGGCTGCATCCCGCTGTCCTTCAGAGAGCAAAGCACTCAGCCATCCCAACTCCCTCTTCCTGGCAGCCCATCCCCTCTCTACCTGCTGCTATCTTCAGGGGGATGTTGTCTCATGCTGAGTGCAGCATTCCCCAGCAAGTCCACCTAATCAAAAAGCTTTTTAAAAAAATTGCCTTAGTTGCTCATTAAATTTTTTAATGACTGTTTCTCATTTGACTGGCTAAATGAGAGTAGTGTCTAGCATGAAGGGTTTCAGTATTTAGAAGCAGCTTATGAGAAAGATAAGGAGAGTCTTTTTAGCAGGGCTTATTGTGATAGGAAAAGGGGGGTCAGTTTTAAACTAAAAGAGGGTTGATTCAGATGAGATATAAGGAAGAAGTATTTTATAGTGAGGGTTTCAAAACACTGACACCATCCCTGGAAATGTTCAAGGCCAGGCTGGATGGGGCTTTGAGCAACCTGTTGGAAAGTGTCCCTGCCCATGGCAGGGGAATTGGACTTTTAGACCTTTAAAGGTCCCTTCCAGCCCAAACTATAATTCTATTAATTTTTTTTTCTTTCTTCTTTTTTTTTTTTTTCAGCCAAGGGTAATGTATCAGCACATGGATAGGACACTGAGCTTTCTCCTCTGGTCCTGAAGTCCTGCCTTTGTTAAGAGATGTAAGGCACCAGGATTCTATGGGGGAGGGTGTATTCATGGAGAGAAGGCATTTGCACTCATGGAAAGTGAGTGTAACTCACCATAGACTGTAGCATAGCCCTGTTGTGTAGCACAAATAGTATGCCTTGTGCAGCTTCAGCTGCAGGCTGGAGAGGCAGGACAGGAATGCAGAGCATTTGAGACAGGTGAAGGTGGCACCAAGGGACAGTCAGTGGGGGCAAAGCTTTTATTGCTGTGGCAGCTTATTTATAGAGGTGGTCTACATTGTTTCACCCACATTAAGAGTTTTTGATTAGATTGATTTTTTTATTCTGGGAAAAAGTTTTTTGACCTACATACAAAGGTTTGCATAAAGCTTTTGCATCCTTCAGAATCACTCATCAAACTTTAAATTTTTTTTCAAGTTATTTGAAAATAATGTAGAAAAGTTCACTCTCGTTTTGTTAGCTTTCCTTGCCTCATTTCCTTTTTTTTTTCAAACTAAATAAAAAGCAGAGTAGTGGGAGAGAAAGGAGAAAGGAGTCATTAAAGAAAACTGAACATTTCTACTTGAAAGGACTAGAGTTGAACTGGAAAAAATTCTTTCAACTTAAAGAAAAAAAATCAGGAAAAAGTTTTGTCTGAAGGGTAAATATAAATATTTCCAGTGAAAATGTTCTGCGGGGAGAATGGTTATTTTGGAGCATTTCTCTTCCTCAGCCCCCTGGGATGCCCTTAGTTGTACACTTCTACATCTGAGCTGCACAGATCAGAGCCAGTGAATGCCTGGGTTCCTCCTTGGGACTATGACTTTCCTGCTGTTGCTTGGGGGAACACACTCCCTGGATGGGGGATGCAGAGTTAGCATGGGTTTTTCTGCAGGCTAAGGGATCCACATGGATGGTTTTAACCTCTGGAGCTGGGATTTCACCCATGGGCAGGGCATCAGCACTCTCTCTCATGGTTAATGAAACCTCCTGTCTTAACTGATGCTATGAGGGCCAGTTTCAAAGTCATGGAGCCTTTATTCAATCTTCATCTCTTCCTGTTGCACAGAGCCCAGCTCCCAATGTACGCATCGCTTTTCTTTTTCCTGGCACCACATCCCTCCCTGCCTTCCAACACATATGTCTCTCACTGGAATTTTTTTCTCCCAGCCTCAAGCACTCAAACAGCCGAGCAGCATTTGTGTGTCTCCAACAAGTAGCCACTGAGCCTGAGAAATGCATTAGCTGCCTGACCTGGTTCCAGCCAGGTGTGAAAAGATGCAGTGGCTCTGGCTTCGCTCCACCTTTTCTGACCATGTGAGGAGAGGCAGAAGGCTTCTTCTCTCTCCACCAGTTTGCATCGTTCAAATCTACGTTAAATAAAAAAAAAATGGGGTAGGAGTGGTGAGTGGATAGACAGAGCCAATCATGGGGAAAGCTAAGCAGATTAAAAGCTAGGCATTTACTGGGCATTCTATACTAGAAATTAAAGAAAAACCCTTACATTAGCTGTCTGCCTGAGGAGCTGAGCAGGAAGGGATGAAAACTGAGATTCTTTTACAGGAGCGAAGGGAAATCACCAGCCATAAGACAGTCTGTGGGCTCTGAGTCACAGGGGTGTTCAGCATGTGGTGCTGCAAAGTGGGGAACCTTCTTCTGTACAGCTTTTCTGCCTTCCTCTGATTTCTTTTGCAGCTCTCCTTCTTGGGGATGTTTCTGCAATCCTAAATTCAAGCTCAGAGCATGGGAGCTTCACCTCATCAAGTGTTGGTGCTCATGTCCAGAGCCATCAGTTTGTCCGCGTGCTCGGTGGGGTGATGTGACTGCTGGGCAGCAGGATTACAGCTCCTGATCCTCACCCTCTATAGCCGAGGGCCTCCTGCCCCATGCCACCATGCCCAGATATCACCACATCCAACCCCCTGGCCAGTGCTTGTCACCATTTTGTAAAGCAAACAGGTCACCTGGGAAGGGAAGCAGCAGCTGTTCTGCTTCCTGAGGCTTCAAGCATCCACTGCTTGCACACACACACACATAGAGGCTGCCTTTACCTAACAAACAATTATTTAACAAAGTATGCAAATAGTATAATTACTGTTATTTGTTTAGCTGTTATAAGTGTTTGAAATGTAAATGTCAACTTCGGGATTTTTGCAGGGTATGTGTGTGTTGTTGGCTTTCTCTCTCTTGTGTGTGCTCTCCCTGGATTGCAATTTGATGAATTTCTCCTTGTCCTAGAAAAAAAAGCTAATGTGATTTCTCTGCGATTACAGCAGAAGACGCCGAAGTGGGGATTACTCACAGTAACTCCTCTTACTTAGCAGATCTGAGTGGGAGGCAGGATTCATTACACTGAGCAGAGAAACAAAGAGGAAATGTCTTTTAGCCGTTTGTATCTGCCGAGGCAGCATCCTCACCGGTGCCGGGGCTTCCCTCCCTGGAAGGCAGAGGGTCAGGCAGGGCAGTGACAGTGGTGTCAGGATCTTGGCAGCAGGCTCACAGGAACCTGCTTCTGGCCTCCTACAGCTCCACCATGCACAGGAGGAGTGGCAAGTCTGAACTCTGGTTTTCTAAAAGGTGTTTTTTCCTCAGCAGGAGACTAGAGAAATAAAAATCATATTACCACCACTCTGGCATGGATCTACCCCACCAGCATGCTCAAAGTACTGGTACTCAGTACAGCTGTGTTTTCCAAGGGTATGTCCCATCATCACCCATCCTGGCTGGCATTTTGTATAAATTGAGCTCTGAGGAGATGGTCATCATTAGGTCACAGCCTGTAGTTCAGGCAATCAATCCAAGACTTATTACCATTACCCTGGAATCAGTCTGTATCCTGGGTACTGAATGGTTTTTGCAGTCCAGTCTGATCCATGCTGGGAACGTTGTTATGGACAGGACAGAGCCTCTGGAACTGTAGCACCTCTGCTGATATTTCACAGCGTCTCATACCTGCTGGACTGAACTCAGCCATGCTTGGTCTTTAGAGCCTTCGCAGATGCACAGCTCCAAGATGAATCCAGATGGATTCATCAGCTGGCAACAAGCCTGGCACCAGCTTTCCATTCAGTTGGCTCAAAAGCCAGCCCAGGAGTTGGAATGAAAGTAGAGAGGAAGGCTGTATTGCTTCCATATCCCATCCTCCATCCCCTCCATGACCCCTGTCCACATAGCATGGCAGGGTGAGGAACTCATGGTTTTCAGGTGAATCCCAGGGCAGGAGAGGATTAAGAGGTTTTCACCTCCATTGTGAACCAGAGGAACTGGGAAGAGTGAGGCAGTAAACACAACTACCAGCTCAGCTCCTGGAGGAGCAGGGAGAGCTTCATGCCCAGCTCAGCACTAAGGGGTGAGCCCCAGGGTGTGGTGCACAATGAGGGCACTCACTGCCTCTGGCAGAACATCAGGATTTCCCCATACGTACATACTGCCACTGAAGTGGTTGAGTTCATGCTGAGCATGGATCCAAGTCTACTGGGATCAGTGGCTGTGGCTGAGGGAGGATTGGGGTGTCAGCCTATAAGGGGTGGTGATGGAGCACGAGCTAGGCCCTATGGCATGGCTGCAGCACTTCAAGAAGATGCTGAATCAGGCTTTTCTGATGCTTGAGGTTTCCCCCTGCTCTCTGGCAAGGCACATGTTGCTGGCACGGGAGCACTTTGGCGTGCTGGCTCAGAGCTAGGAGTCGGTGCGTGGCTCTGACACATTCATCTCCTAAATGGGGTTGTCCATACTCTCTGGACCAGCTTGTTAGTGCCCCGTGGTCTGTGCAGGTACCTACAGCCATCAGCAATACTGCTGGTCCCTGGGCACTCACATAAGTAAGTCAGGCTGTGGGGTGGAACCAACAAAGCCACTTGTTTCTTAATTGCGAAGACAGGAATCCAGTGACCTTTGGCAGATTTCATAGCCCAGCAGGCTTGTGTAATTGAAACTCGTTATGATTTGTCATGGCTCTAGGCTTTCCCTATCTATTTCATTTCTTGTTCCCTCAGTCTCTCGCTTCCCCTTTGTCTTTCCTTCTTTGTGATCTCATTATCTCCATGCCTCCCTCTTTTACTCTCTTCATCCGTAGCACTTCCTGGCATGGAGAGGTACCTCAGGATCTGTTCGTCTTTGAGGGGTTTGGCTTTTACCTGCCACAGTTATTTTCTGCACTTCACATCCTTTTTCCAAGTAAACCTCTCTACACCCATGACCAGGAGACCTGCATCTGCTAGAAACCAGCCCATTCCAAGAATAATCATAAATAATGCATCGCTGTGGTCAGTACCCTCAAGCAGCCACAAGCTCCAAATCCCAACTTTTCACCCCTGTCAGGTGAAGGTTGAAGTGACATTATCACTTTTATTTAAATTCCCTCGTAGGTGGCAGGTTCAATGCTATTAACATATTTCAATTCAAGCCATTCTTATTTTAATTAGCCTTAAGTAATTAGTTCTAATTCATTGCCATTTTTTGCTCTGCATATTTTGGGTTATTTACTTCCCTCGCTAAGTAACAATTTGATGTAATTATGTGCTACTCATTCTTTCTATTTACATATGCTCACTCACTCAGATTTCCTCGTTGAAATTTCAACAGATCCTTTGAATTCCCTCTTGAATTGTTTTCTGAGTTGTCAGCGGTGTGGAAATTGTGGGGTAGAAAGAGAATTGATCCTCTTCTCTGGACATCCCTGGTGCCAAAGGCAGTGACAGTGCGTGTGAGCACCTGGGCTGGCAATGGGCTGCTCTTGGCAGGGAAGGTCCATTGCCAGGCTTTGTTTCTGAAAGTCTGGATTCCCATATGAAAGGAGTTTAGGGACTGTATCCAACTCTCTTGGGCTGCTTTAGCCCAGATGCCAAAGGGACCAGTCACCGTTTCAACTTTCTTTCATTTTCTTTGTGCAGCCAAAGATGCTTTCGTTTTCCAGAAGTGCAGCATCGCCATTGCTCAAAAACTCTGTGCCCTTCAAAATCCTGTATTTTTTTAGACATTTTTAGTACTTTGAGCAAATTTGCCACATTTATATGTGTCAGTTTCTTATCTGGAATGTTCTTTTATCTGAGCAGCCATTTTCCTAATTCCTCTGAAGGACCGTATTCTTGTCATCTTCTTTCCTCAAGGACTGCCCTTCTCTTAGCACCTTTTCTGTAGCTGAGATTCTCAGAGATTGGTGGTTCATCCATCTGAGGCTGTTTGCTGATCATCTGCTCTGAATCCATCTTTCTCACTGCCTCAAAACTTGATTCTGAGAGGTCTTAACAAGACTTCCTGCAGATCCTGCAAAAACTTGGATTTCATGCTCACATGGAGTGTGTTTATACCTGTGTGTATATGCCTCACAACTTTTAAGTGCATTATCCAACTCCAGCTGAATTTGATAGAGGGTAGCAGTCTCAAAAATAGCAAGTTCCCTCAAGGTTTGAGCAGACAGGCAGAGGTAGAAGAGAGATGCCCTACTTCTACTGAGGAAAAAGCTGCCATGTTGTGCTGAGCCTTTATTTGATGCCAGTGAATCCATTTGGGAGAGAGCACACATCTCAGCATCCCACCCTCAGGAAGGACTTCAGTCAACACATGCCCCTTCTCTGTGTTCAAGTCAATCAAGCTCAGGGAAAGCAGGATTTCATAGTTATGGTGCTCATGGAACTACTTGTTTTTTTTCAAGTAGCTATTTCACTGAAATCTTATCAGCCCTTTGAATCCATGTCCCATTAGCAAATCCTACTTACTTCATGAATATGCACGTTTACAATGTGTAGCATTGGCTTAACTGCTCCCATTGAAGTTGATAATAAAACTCCTTCTGACTTCAAAGAGAATAGAGTCGGACGATGCAGAGTGCTTTAGAAAATCCCACCCCTTGTTGTTATTTTATTCTTAACACATCCAGTCAGGAGCTGTGGGATGGAACTAAATAGTCACAAATAAGTAAAGAGAAAAAAAAAAAGATCAAAGGGCCAAAAATGAAAATCCAGCTTCTGAGGTAAATATTTAAGGACCAGTCCTTGGATCCAAGATACAGCGAGAGCACTTCTGTAAAGAATGGTCACAAACAGCTGCCTTGAGGCCTGAGAGTCACAGCTCACACTGGCCTCCATCTATTATCTCCTCATGGAGGCCATCGGTGGAAGTTTAGATCTGAACAACACAATGTGTGGGACCTTCAAAGTGTGTCAAGGCTACATATGAACATGAATTGGAGTAGAACTGATTCCTTAGATTCTGTCCCTACACTTCAGTTTTCAATGTCTAGGAGGTCCAGAGAGGGACTGATCTCCTCTGCTGTCACCAGGACATGGCAAAGACCCGAGGTATCCCTTGGGTTATCAACTCTGCAAGTTAGCAGGCTACAAGTGTCTTCAAGTCCATCTTAAACAATCCGTTTCTTCACTCCTCTCTTGTTGTGAGTTGTGCAGGAGAAAGGTTTTGCAGAGTTTTACAGCTTTTCAGCTTTTTTCCAGATGAACTATGTTCTTAGGTCTCTCTTTCCCCCATACTTTGTGCCATAGCATCCAAACTACCATGAGTTGAGGGATCTCAACTACCACCCAATTTAGCAGAGCTCTATGCATTCAACTGACTTTAAGGGGACATAAACATGCTTAAAATTTTAAAACACGGGTGATTTCCACTGGGCAGATCTCCCTTGACGTAAACCCATATTTACCTGTTTTGCTGAATCAGGGCACGTTCTTCTTACAGGCACTTTATGTTTCAGTGTTGGCTATTTTGGTATTTTCCTCTTCTAAGATTATTTCCACTGGAAAGAACACAGTATTTTTCATTCCAGCAGTATTTTTGGTAACAGTTACTATTTCCTAACAATATGTCTGTATTTTAGGACAAAACCAAATTACATGTTGGAAGTTCCTTTTCCCACTGCAGTTTCTCCAGCACTATGCATGAGCCAGTTACATCAAGGCCATAATCTGGAAGAGGCACAATAGACACTATATTAAGTTTTATACAGACTTGCCATCAAATTACATGCAATAACTACTTGATCATGTTATATCAATTCATTTTTGCCTGTCCATTTGAAAAGCAATTGCTTTTATCTTGATGGCTTATTTTTTAATTCAGATGTTGCAAGGACTTTACCAACAGTTTTTGTCTGATGACAGAATTATCCTGTTCATCTGGTTTAGTACAATATGATTTTGTTAGTGCATAGTTGCATGATAAGGGGTATTGGCAAAAAGGACCCTCTTGCTGTAGTTCATTTTCATTGTTTTTCTGATTTTTGTCTTTTATTATCTGTTCCTTGAAGTCTATAAAAATCTTGACAGCAGTTAGAACTTGGTGCTGTAAAACAGTCATGCCAGAAACAGTAACAAATATTTTTTTTTATTTTGCTCTCCTGCCTGCCACCATGCTCCAGAAAACTGTAAATTTACCATCAAATTTCTGCAGAGTTAAAACCTCTCGTTTAAGCTCAGTGATAATAGGTAAAGTCCTCCTGTCTGACTACACCTTCTAATCATGATTATCCTACAAATTCCAGGTACTTTGTGTAATCTTCAAGGCTGTTTTCCAAATAATCAAGTGCTTTAGGAGAAAATGAAAGGATCATAATTGTTGAAGATTGCATTTTGTTGCATCTTTTGCCCATTCTCTGAGATCAAAAGGGTAAATTTCCCCATGCTCCATATACCTGGTACAAAGTTTGTATCAGCACAATTAACTGTATTTGGTGAGCACAGAACAGGGCATTATCTTGTGGCATTATCTTATACTACAGGTTTTTCTTGATGATTGATACCTTTAGTTTGGTCATGGAAAGACCTAAAGATATTGAAAGAGTCTCCAGTTTAGATTAGATACAAGTTCTTCCTAATTTACCTCCCAAATATCTGTTGTTTTTTTTGGCTGGTACTTTTACTTGAAGCTTAATATTTGTTTTTTCCAAAGAGTTGTGAAGAAATATACTTGACTGAATAAGTTTTATTATTAAAAAGCCTGTATAGTTATGGTCGCACTTTTTTTTTCTAAGTGCTAAAGAAATCTTGGGTAGTTGCAGACATAACCCAAAGAATGAGTAGAAGTGATGAAGGATGAATTTCATACAAATGCTCCCTAGCTGGAACCTGTGTACTTTGTTCCAGATTGCAATTTCATTCTGAAACTTATATAAAAGCACCTTATGGGATGAAAGTTTTAGGTATATTAAACCCATCTCATAATGTTTATTTTTATATATGGACAAGGGATTAGAGCTTTTGTATTGAACTTCCAAAGTTTTCATCAAAAGCGATCATTACTTTTTTTGAATACTTTGTAGTCTGGTATCTGTCCTACACTAGTTAATTCATGTAAATCTAAAGAAGTGGTTCCAGGCAGAATGGCATCAGAAATATGGAAATAGAGCATCTGGGTGGAAAGGGTAGGTTTTGCAACGTTTCCATTGAAATTATTTTTTCCTGCCAAGTGAACAGATGCAGTGAAAACAGACAGTCTTATCGGCAGCCTTTCTTTTGGGGAGATTAAATGAGTGAATGATCTATCAAAACATTATTTCATTTGATTAAACAGAAGATATTTATAGCATTTCTAAATATAAGCCAAACCAAGACAAAAAAAGAAAGGGAGTTTCACAAAAAGTGGCCACTCTACAATGTCAGGCGCTTTTCCTGTACCCAAAAGTATTTTTAAATTCCTTTCTTTGCCCAGGCTGAATGAGTGCAGCTCACTGCACACTGAGGGTATTTAGCAGAGTACAGTCTTGATGCTCTTATTTTGGTCTGATGCTGTGTTCTGAAGATATGTTTGCCTATAAATTTCCCTTTCTTTCACATTAGTATAACAACTACATACTTAAGGGTTTCAAGAGTCTGCCTTTTTCTTATGTTACAGTACAAGGAATAAATACCTGGAAAGCCTGAAAATTTAGCCATAAGGTAATAGAAGAGTTTGTATCTTGCAGGAAAACACAAGATTTTGACATTTGGTTGCATTCTGCATAGAATACTAAGTTATTATTAAAATATATTTCAGGTTAATTTTAATTTTATTAAAATATGGATGTTCAAAGATTTTGTGTGATAGAAATGAAAAATTCTCCTAAAGTCTTGCAAATGGAATTTTTGATTTATCAAAACATTTCTAATTATTTTAAATGCCAGAACTAATTCATGTCATGAGAAATTTCAACTTTGTTGAAATGCAACTTTCTCCTGGGAAAGTGACTTAATGCCTCACCGGGACTGTCTGGCTGCAGAACTAGCTGGTCATATTTAGTTCTTTTTCCAGGAATTAAATGTTTTTTTAGCCCTTTGACTATTGGTATGATACTGTAATGTTGGGCTTTTTGGTTTTTGTCTTTTCCCCAACTGAGCTACATTTTCTTACTAAAATAATTTTGCCTTTGTTCTGAAAAATTTCCATATTTTTGTGCTTAGATATAAACTCTTTTCTAATAAGGCAAGGCAGACCCTTTTATCTTGCTGCCCCTTTCACAGAAGTCTCCTTTGGTAATTTTTATTTGTGATTTTGCTTTTTCTCTTGATTATGTATTGAGACTCTTTAGTATTCTGTCTTGGTTTTGGGTTACTGTGTTCACCTTTGGAGCCTGTTGTCTCTGTGTATCAAGGGAGGCAGGTTCTCTTATAATTGTATTTTCTGTACATTGTTAGCAATTCCAAGAATTTTCCTGATATAATAATTTTCACTGCTTCATGTAAGATGAGTAATCCTGAGTCATTTAAATTTATATATTCTAAAATATCTTTTCTAAGATGGTCAAACTGACATTTGTGTTCTCTGTCAACATAATATTTAGTATTGAGCCTGATACTGTGGTTTCTGTTCCTTCCAGTGAACAATCTGAACCAAAAAGATATTGTTATCTCAATGTTTTTGCTCAGATATTTAAATGCTGGTATGGAAGACGATTATTGAATTTTCACTTAAATGATGTAGTCTTCTGCAAAAATCATTTTTCCTTATATATTCACCAGCTGTATTTAAGAACTAGCATTTGGCTAGCACTTTTCAGGATTTAAAATAGAAAAATCTCTCAGGCGGTGGCTTTCCTGAAGAGATCTCCAACACTTCACAGTCACATTAATCTGTTTTTAAATAGAGGAAAATTGAGGCACAGCTGTAGAAACTTGTCCCAGGTGACTCAGTGGCTGAAGCAGGCAGGAAAAAAGAAACCAAGTCAAAAGGGAAAAACCAAGTGTCAATGATGTATCTTTCCTGCTGGACTGTCATATCATTAAGTAAATCTATTCAATTCACAGGAGCCTAATTTATATCAGTAGGTCCTAAGAAGCCCATGTGTTCCTTGTTCCCTGGTAGACAGATAGATGCACCCTTCACTTGTCCACGTTACTTCTGTTATCACACTGTGAACTGAAGGTCTTGCTCAATCCTGTCTTGAACACAATCCCATTGGCATCATGAACAGCCCTTAAATATTGTATAATCCATCTTGATTTTACAGACGAGTGAGGAAAAAAACACTGGGAATTTTTTCTGACAGGTGTAAGCCAATTGGTATAGGAAACCAAAGTCTCCAAGGCATTCCTGTGGCCCCTAAGGAACCCTTTGGCTTCCAGCCATCGGCTTTTTGTCGTCAGCTGCATTCTGTTTCTGGCAGTAGTAAGCCCCAGGAAAAAGCACAAATCTTTCTACTTGAGAATTAAAGCTCACAATTCTGGGTAGTTAAAAATCCTTCATCTTTAGCCTCATGAATTTTATTCTCACTCTTCCTACACATTTGTTGGTTTTGGAGAAGGGTCCTGACATGCTTTTTGTAATTTATCTGCCCTGCTCAGAACCAGTTGCAAATATTTCCTTTAGAAACTATCTATGGATGGTAGGCTGGCCTTCCTCTAATGACTTCTCCCTTCCTTTATTTTCCTATTTGCATTTTTCATGTTGGCCTTTGAAATTGCAGTGTCTGGTTTTCATGTAAAGTTCCTGGGTCCTCAGTCCTGGGTTTTGCACAGATAACCTGTCCCATAGTATATTGCAGGAGTTAAATCTGGAGGGGTTCGGCCATGGTGTGTCTAAGAGGTGGTTTAGATGGCTCTAAGATCTTGGTCTTACCAGAGGACTAAAACTGGCTCCCACTGAAATAATGGACGTAGTAATGTCATTTATTTCTGGAAGAAATGGTTTCCTCCCAGGACTGCAAAATTACAACTTTCAGGTCACACTTTGGAAGCAATTGGATGTAAATCTGTACCTTTTGCAAGACAAAAATGGTCTAGATGAGATGACCAAGCACCAGCATGTCCTCAGGTCTTAGCTAAATACTGAGATCACCAGTGTGTGCTTGTGATGATTTCTCTTCCTCTACCTTCTGTCTGCAGAGAGCACTGCTTTTCTTGTCTGTTCACTGTAGGCGTTGGTCAAGTGCTCCCATCCTACCATCACTATGACACTGTATTGCCACAACTTGGGTTGCTCTCACCAGTCAAGCACTGCCTGTTTTAGCAGTAGAAAGGTGAAGTGTTTAGACTAAGTTCATCTAGACTCCTCCATAGTCAGTGGAGAAAGTTGAACACCTCCAGAATGTAATTCATCCCATCCAAAAATAGATGTCTAAGACAGGAAGAATGAATCACTCTCTGGGGGTTGGTGCACATCTCTCTGTTCACTGATGATAAAAGAAGTCTAGACAATTACCTTAACCTAGACATCCAGCTGTAAAACACCTTCAGCTGCGTGAGATCTAGCTGTGCTCTCAGGTCCCTAAAGACAGATTGCAACCCCCCTGTTCAAATGTGAAATAGCTTTCTGATTTCACAGCAGCTTTCAAGCTGAAGTCACTGACAATCAGAATCTCAGTGAGCCACATATGGCAGTTTTACCATAACTGAATAGCTTTTTAATGAAAGGATTTTTACCCTCAGTCCCATCTGGGAGTTATCCATAAAAAGTTGATGGTGGCTTGAGAAATATTTCTTTCTATTACTTGCTGAATCATTGCCACCATTAAATATTGCTGCATAATTTCCTCACGAGGAGTCTGTTGCATGTAGATAATACTCAAAATGTGGTCCCCATTGATTACTTTGATGGAACACATGCCACACATGATGTCTTCCATGAGCAGGAGCACACCTCTTCAGCTGGTAGCAGCAAACACATTTTTGAGTTCATATTTCATGGTCTGAAATTCATCTCTCATCCTTGCTCTTACCTTCCAATGAGCTCGTTTGTTAAATATTTGGGGAAAGGCAGACGGGGAAAGGCAATGGATGACTCTAGAAGGCAACGGAGTACCAAGACCATAAGGAACATCCACAGAGCCTTGGAGAAGGACTGCAGGGGAGGCAGCTGAGAGAAGAGAAAGCCTTCAACACTGGACAACCATATCCACCACTGCAGTTCCTCACTGCCCACCTTTCCCCATGGAGATGACCATTGCAGGAGCAAAGCTGGCAGAGCAGTCCAGGGCTACTGAGTTGGCTGCTCCCCTTTCCAGCCCACAACTTAGAGCAAAGCCATCTTCAGCTGGTGTTCCTATGAAGAGACCAAACAGTGAGAAGAGGCAAACACAGCACAGCTCCAGTCCCTACTCCCAGTGGGGTGGTATCTGTTCCTGATTGACTGCAGAGGAGACAGGTGAGGATGATTATGATGTATCCAGTGGGACAAGTGGTTCACCAGCAGAGGTGGGCAGATGTGTTGCTCCATGGGCAGGGTGGACTGGTGGAGAGGAGACTTCAAGGTGCCAACTTGCAGGTCTAAAGCTTCCATCCCAGGCATGGAAAGGTTTGGAGACTACACACCTTTGGTGTCTTTGTAGAGAACATATCGGCTCACCTTGAAAACATGAAGATTTAACTCCTTTGACTTTTGCTTATAGATTATATTTTTTGCCCTGGCTGTTTAAAAAAAATTCAATGTGGAAGCACAGTCTTCAAGGAAAATACTGAAACTTATTGACCAATATGGTTAATGGAAAACATTCCCTTTTTCAAGATGTCTTTTGTCTCTCTCTTTTGGGAGACAGCAGTAAATTTGGATGAATCCTGCAATGTTTGGGGTTTTTTGCATGTGTACATGAATTTTCTAGTTGCCAGAAAAAATAATTTGCCCAGTGATGTTACAGGTGTCTCTTTGCCTCTTTGCCAAGACATCTGCCCACTGCTGCCTGCAGGAACCCTCAGTGGAGTCCGAGCCAAAGCGATGGATGTGTTTCTCTCTGGGAGTTCCCTGCTTCCCCCCGTCTGTGTCAGTGCTGAACCAGCCTGCCAAGATTCAAGCAAATATTCAAGAAAAGGTTGAGGTATTCACTGAGCTCGAACTATTGTACAAGAAATACCCTGAAGCAAAACACAGAGCTGTGAGACACCATCACACCGAGTTGCTTCCCCCACCCTGGCAGGCACCATGCTGTACCAGACAAACTCCTCCAGATAGGATCCAGGCAGAGATGTTTGCTTAACACAGCAGCTCTTTGAAAAGGCAAATAAATGGACAGTGAAGCTACACAGACGTGTCACTGTGCAGAGATTTCCGTTTAGCATTTATGTTTAGTGCCAGGAAACCCTGACTCATGAATATGAAATCAGAAGGAAAGGAAGAAAGCAGTTGTTCATTATTAGAACTTCGAATTGGGCATGTGGTGGAAATTAGCATTAAAAACCACGCAGGTTAAAAAGAAAGGGACTGGTTCTGATGGTCCAGGAAGCTTGAAGAGCCTAGCTCTTCAACCAGGGCATGTTCTTTTGTTGGGCACTCTCTGCCCTTAGGCTTTGCCCATGGGGTGTTGCTGCTAAAGAAGAGCTCTGAAGCTTGGGGTTACCTACAATGAGGCTCTTGCTCACACTGAGGTGGGGGAAAGCAGATCCTGAATATTCTTGTAAATCCTTCAAATTTACACTGAGGCAAAGGTGGGGAAGAAAAGCCACTTAATAATTACCAGAAATAAGAGAAATAACTATCAGCAACCTCCAAGAGAAAGGATCAACCTGAGATAGAAATCCTGAAGATTCACACTCAATTGAGATTCAGTGGGGTAAAAATGAAGGATCCCACAGCCATGGTCTTTCTGCAGATGCCTGTCTCTGCTCCACACCTGCACTCTAGAGCTGAGAAAAGCCTCTGTGAGCCTAGGGCAAGCCTGGCTCCCTTCAACAGAAGTTATCTTCCTTCCATCCTTCTTTCTGCACCTATTTCACCTTGAAAAAGCTGAACTTGTTCTGCCTCGAGCCCTAGGTGTCAGGCCCTCAGGAGGCTGTGACTCAGAATCACAGAATTGTAGAATATCCTGAGTTGGAAGGGATCCACAAGTATCATCGAGTCCAGCTCCTGGCCCTGCACAGGACAACCAAACCCAAAAATCATCATATACCTAAGAGCATTGCCAAAACTCTTCTTGAACTCTGTTAGGCTTGGTACCTTGAACATTTCCCTGGGGAGCCTGCTCCAGTGCCTGAACACCCCTTGGGTGAAGAACCTTTTCCTAATATCTCAGAAGAGTGATGCTATTGCAGCAAATACTTGTGATGGTACCATGAAGGAAGAAGCAAATAAAGATGTTGCTGCAGGGCATCAAGGGCTTGATTTCCAAACAGCTTCTTGCTTCTGACCCTGGGAACAGCTCAAGGCATCAAGGAAATGTGTCATCCCCACTAGTGTCTTCATCTGAAGCTGCCCAGCTGTGCTGTATAAGTACCTCTCTGTTTCCTTGCGTTTTCGTAATTCCAATGCCCTTAAAATATTACAAGAGCTAATCTATCGGTGTGAGGCACAGCAGCTCGCAGTAACAGCAAACCATTTGGAAGATACTCCTGGCCTGGAGGATATGAGGTGCCAGGCAGGCTGGGCAGGAGTTTGGATGACGAGTGGGGTGGACAACTGAGCATGAGACTGGACAGTTCTGCCAGGGGACTCCTCACCCAGCTGTTGTGCCTGTGCCACCTCTGTCCTCAGTGACAACACCAGATCATGGCTGTTTCGCAGACCCAGGCTTTGCCCTGAGGCTGGGCCATGGGAAGCTGCTGGCAGGGCTCTGCTCCACCCCAGCAGCTATGACAGCTTCAGAGAGTCGTTAGCAAGCAAGGCGCGCTTGACGTGAATAATTAAAATACCTGCTGTGCTTTTAAATGGTTCAGAGCCAGCCTTGGAGCTGCATGTGTGAGCGATGGCTGCTGTCTTTGGAGGAGGCCAGAGGAAAGAGGAGGGCTGATATCCAGTGGAAAATTAAGGGCTTGATGTTGCTTCTGGCAGGAGGAAGGATGGTGCTGGCAGCTTGCACAGGTATGCAGGCAGTCCCTGCTCCTGAGTGAGTCTGGAGGCTGGCACAGCTCTCCTTGCTGATGAACGGGCATCTTGGTGCAAAACTCTCCAGTCTCTTCTCTGCCAAAGGTTTGAGCAGCAGTGCAGTTCAGCATCTACCTTTCCACTGTCCCAGGGCTCTCATGCTGCTTCCGCTCTCCAAACCTGTGGGATGAAGACACGGAGCAGAGGAATGGGGACAGCAACACAGCCTTGAGGGCAGTAAGTCACTTGATGGGGTCTGGGGAGGATGCACTGTTTTTTCCAAAGATGCTGTTTCCCCAAGATATCAATTAAACACTGAAATCAAAACAGTTTCTGCATGAACAATTAACAGAGTTTCCCGCAGTCTCTCAGCAGCCAGACTCCTTCCATTCCTATGATGCCGTTGCTACCCTCAGCTGCCTCCAGGTTTTTATCAGAAGAGCACTGAAGGCCCCCGTCCCCCATCATGGAGGAGCTTCATACAACAGGAGAAGATATGAAGCATTGTGTTGGTGTCGGTGCCACTGGAGCATGCAGCTGGGAAGCTGTAAATCATCTCTTCCTTTGAAAAAATTGTTTTCTAGGCAGGGTATGGAGGGAAAAATGACATTCCTTGTGAGTTCAGATTGAATTAAACAATTGGTTGACCATAGATATTTTTTATATATATATTGTGCTGTGGAGAGCCTGGACAATTCTAATTTGGGGTCACTGTGCAGTGATTTTTTTCCTTATTTTTGTTGTTAGTTCAGCCAGTGATCCAAAAAATCGGTTATTTTCACAGCTTTGTCATGAATACCTCCAGGGCAGGTGAAAACAAAGTTTTTAGTAGAGACAGGGGAAAAAAAGGCTGTTTGGGGACTGGCACGGGGAGGAGGGAGGGACAGCTGTGTGTTGGCAGCTTTGCAACATTGTGTGAATGGCATCCTGATGTTTGGTCCATTCCCTGGTCCTTTGTGGGGAATGGGAGCTGCTGCCTGCCCCCCTTACCCGTGGCTCTTTGCCCATGGAAGGTGAGGGCCACCTGAGCTGAAGATCAACAGATTAGTCTTCTTCTCCCCCATTGCAGAACGCTATCTGTCTAAAGATTTCCTTTAATTTAGGGCTGTGTAGAGTTTGAAAAGCCCTTCAAGTTCACTTGGGCTGATGAATTGGTAATTGAGTGTACCTGAATGTCGGTGCCGGCTCTGCCTCTCTCTGCATTTGTATCAGTCGGTGTTTGTTTTCTCAAGCTGTAAATCACTGAGAGCTTGGAGAGGCTTTTATCAAATCCTGCTAGCAGCCAGCCGCTTTCCCTTTCACAAACACATCGCTAATGCCACGTGGAACCCACCGGCTTTGCTGCTCATTTAAAAACAATGAGGATGTTATTAAATGGGAGAAAAAAAAATCCTGAGCCACCGGGGAGAAGGAGGAGGAACAGAATTGCTCCCGAGTCTCTGGTGTTTGCTCCTTTGGTCTATACCTGTCCCATCCATCTCCTAATATGCTCTGCTTTGAAAGCTTGATTTATTGCCCTGCACTCTCTTATCTCCCTGCATGTCTCTGTCTGATAGAGCCCACATTGTTCTTGGCTTCATTAGCCACCAGCAGGTCTTGGAGCACTCTTGGTCCAGCCTCACTGAGCAGCTTCCACCTCCTAGGCTGCACACCTGTGCCTCTTTCTTCACGGCCTCTGGCCTGCCTCAGCCAGCACTGGACATGGGAAGTTAAGCAGGTGGTTTAAAGGAATCAAGCTTTTCATCTTAAGATATCCAGGTTCTCCATTGTGTCCTTGGTGTCCACCTCTCCAGTGGCCTCTGAAGATACCTGGACCACTCCATCAGCTGTAGAAGACCAGAGTTGGTTCCAATCCTACACTGCTCATATCCATGCCTGATATTCGATCCAGTTAATGTGCTCCAATGCTGACAGATAAAACAAAAGGGAATTTCAGACATGAGAGGTAAAAGTCCTGATTTGAAATTCTTGGAGCTGCTCTGGTCCCTCACCCAATGGAGGGTTTGGAACAGCACCATGTGGCTGGCATAATCCATCTGCCCAGCCTACTTTTGAATGCAGATTTTCAATGAACTGTTACAGTGCTATTTGCTCAGTGGAAAAAAATAGCAAGTTCTATCCATTGACAAAGAAATGTGAGAACTTTGCAATCTGCATGTGAACATTTCATGAGCATAAAATGAGGCGAAGTTTGCCAAACCAATTATTCATTATGAATTGTTCATTCATCTCTAATTGCTTGGGTCTAGCTGTTGTTAGAAAGACTGTGTGATGCCTTTGTAGTACTCAGTAAAGGTCAGAAAAGTGTTGGTAGAAATTACTTTTATGTTAAGTCAAGCTTTTCTTTGGGTGTAATAATGCTATTCCTGCTTATCTTAGAGCTGTAAATGATGCTGCCTTGGTGTCTTGTTGGCCCTGTGCAGCCCAGGTAGCTAATGGAGGGTGAATGGTGCCTTATTGACTTCCACTTTCTCTGTAGAAAAAATAATTAAATTCACCTGCAGAATCCTCATCTTTTCATGCGTAACAGTGTTCAACTTCCCTGCATTTTAGCTAACTGGATTAGAGATTACGCAGGCCAGGATTGCTGACGAGAAAGCACAAGCCAGAAAGGATCTGTTTGGCTTTCAGATCCCAGTTGGTATTTGCAGGACTTATGCTTAGGAAAAGCATCACTTTTTTTTGCTTCTAACCTGACAAACTTTGTCTGGAAACCCAAAAGAACAAGCATCAGGGAGCCCCATCATCTGTCTTCCAGCAACATTTTCTGAAATGGAACAACACCTTAAAGTCTCGCCAATTCAGCCTTTTACTTTAAAGAATATGTGCCTGTCTCTAAAATACCAGATTATTTTTCCTTACCCCCATAATATTCCCATCCAACATTCACTCTCCTGGAAACTGCCAATCCAGCATTCACCTACCTGCATTCAAATGCCTGTCATTGTTCTTGCGCTGCTGCCCTTCTCCTTCCAATTTAGAGATTATATTTCATAACTGACCTCCAACTACCTATTGCCTCCCCGTGACACTTCTCACCCTTGTCTGTCTGATTGATTAGTCTATTATACTCTCCACTTTCCTGATGACTTACAGATTGCCCAGTATCTGTCACAGCCTTCCTTTTGTTCTCTAATATTCCTGGAGTTTTGGAACACCCTCTGGCTCCCATTCTCTCTCCCCATTCCCTGGCCTCCACTTGCCTCTCTTATGAGTGTGTACTTTGGAAAAAGGAGAAGAAATCTTTTGTGAAATAAACCCCTACCTGCTGTGACTTCACACATATGCTGGTAAAACCTGCTTTTAAGACACTGTCATTTTCAATGGGGCTCTTTATTTTCTTTGCACCATTTGGAGGTAATAAAATGTCACTAGATCAGACTGTGATCAGTGACATGGCTTAGAAGGCAGCTTTCCACAGAAAATTTTCCTCACCTGCATAAGTCAATGGAACAGCAACAGAGAGGGAGCGATGTGTTTAAAGATGTGTGTGGGTAGGAGGGTTCTGCCTCTGCCAGGGGAGAGGTCTGGGACATGTCCCAGATCCATCCATCTCCCTGCACTTGTCAGAGGTTGTCCAGCACTCTGATACTGTTCCAGGCTTGTCCCAGCTCTGTCCATCACTCTGACATTTAATTAACTGCCCCGTTCTCCTGGATCTTGCACTGGATTTGTGTTGTTTTTCTGAAATATCTCTTAGGTCATGTCTGAATATTACTATCAGGAGGCATAACAAAATGATTGTCACTAATATTGCTATTACTGTTATTATGTTGATAGTAATAAAACAAGACATTGAATATCACAAAGATGAGTACTGTTACACTCAGTGTCACTCCTTCTTGCTATACTAGTTGTCTTGCATCACAGGTGAGCAGGAACTGACAGCAGTGGGAAGCATAGTGAGCCCTGACCAGCCAGGCATTCAAAAGTAATAAAAAAACAGGGAGGGAGTTGGAAATAATCACTGAAAGCAATAGAATCACATTAAGATTTAAAAGACATTTATGAGACCAATCCTCAGGTGTAAGAATGATTATTAAACTTATTAAAACCTCTCCATGCTGCCTGGCTGGTGCTGGTGGTGGCAATGGCTCCTCACTCCTTCAGGAGCTCTGCATTGATGTCTTGTACCAACTGCCCTGTGAGCGCCCAGAGCTCTGCATCTTCCTTGCATCTTTTTCCATCCCTGTCTGGCATTTGTCTCATTGCTTTTACCTTGGTCCCAGATCACCTTTCAGCATTTCTCACAGTCCCTCCTCCACTGGCGAGTGAATTTCTTTTCCCTTTAGTTACTCTGTTGAGCAGCTGATCTCATTTGGACCTCCCTTTGGTCCTCCTCTCCTTCACCTCTTGTCCCTGTGTCTATGTTTGGTCCATGACTTGAACTGTCCCTGAGATGGCTTTGTGTTAATCAAGCCATCAATCAATCAATCAATCAATCAATCAGTCATTTTTATCAGTCTTTTATGAGGAAACTCCCTCTTACGTTTTCTCCTTTTTCCTTGCAGTTCAAATACTGGGCCTGGTGACCACCTGGTGGGATCTCAAATACTGTGTCCAGTGTGGCTCCCAGCTGCTGCAGACAACAACTAGGAGACTTTTGTGACTGTAGCCAGAACGATCAGCGACACACAGGCTCAAAGGTAAGGGATGACCTTGTCAATGGCATCTCTCAGTGAGAGAAGCAGCTGGCGTGAGACAGCTGGCCATGGGAGAGAGCCAGCAGGGATGGAGTAAGTCTTTCTGGGGAGGGTTCCAGTAGCAGGATATCCTCCCCAGGAGTGGATGGCAAAGAGGAGCCTTATGGCATTCATTTCCAGTGGGGAAGAGGCTGTTGCAGACACAGACAGGGATCCAGGGTTGTGTTTCTCACATTGCTGTTCTTGGGGCGATTCCTGGTAGGACTCTTCTCTGAGTGCTGGCCAAGTGTGGACGTTCCTGGGGAAACCCTGAGTGACTGCAGCTGCTGCATTCCTGAAAGTATGGCAGCAGTGAAAGTCATCATGGTTGTATTTTTAACACTTTTTTTAAGAATGAATTCACATTCTTTTTTTGAGGTTTAAGAGATATAGAAAACGCACAGTTTTTTCCTGCAGATGAGAAGTGCAGTGTGTGCCTGCATCCCAACTTCTAAAAATTCTGTTTTACAAAGCAGAAAAAGAACATCAGGTTCATATTGGTGCTGTAACTCAGCTTTCTAAGACCAGATTTTGCCCCGTGTTTCCTGTTGAAATGACTAGCTGTGCTGGGCACTTAGAAATTTTCTCCCTCTTTTTCATCTCCACCTTGACATTATGAAAAGGGTTTTCATCAATCCATTGAAAGAAGGAGATAACTTTTGTGTAAGAGTGCACAGTTGACAGGGTTGAGTTTTTTGGTAGCATATAATTTTTTTTTACACTGTTATTATTTAAAATATGCTTTTTAAGAGGACAAAAGGGAATAGCTTAATGGAAACAAATTTCTGTAGCAAAATGTGCAGCTGGATAAAAAAAGATTATTTCTGTTACTGCTTGAGTAGACAGGTGAATTTGGAATTTGAGTACAAAAGGTGTTCAAAAGTGTGCTTAAACTTCTCTTCAGTGTTTTGTTGAGATTGAAAAGAGTAATTTTTTGAAAAAAAAACTTTTCTCTGAGCCTCTATATCCAGCATTGTCGAATCTATAGCAGCGGCCTTTTCCCACAGCTATTATCATGTTTTCACCTTTTTCTTCTTCCACCTCATTTGTCCTTTTTAGAGGAATATGTATTGCTGGTGAAAGGCAGGCAGGTCCAGAGGCTGGATCTGGTCTGGAAGGGAGGGGCAGTGACAGAGGTGCTGGAGGTACACAAGCATCAATGAAAGCCAGACCAGACCTTGAGGATGCAGTCCCTGGTGGAAGGGGAGGGAGGGAAAGATAGACAGCCTGGCCTGGGGGTAGTCCTTTTGAAAGCATCTGCAAGTCTACAGCTCTTAAGACCACTTTTCCAAAATTACTTTTAACCAATTAGGAACCTGAGCATCAACAAAGATAAGCAGAGCTTAAATACACAGGTTCCTCAGGGCAGGCACAAATATCTCACCAATGCAGACAGATAGACAGTTTGCCTGTCCTGATGGATCCAGATTCACAGCCAGGCAATGAATTACAAATAAAAGTGCCAAAACAGCAGGCTTGGGACACAAAGAACGAAAGACAGTTGTGTTATTTGAGCTGATAAGCTCTGTGTCTGGCCTGGAAGATGCCGACATCAAAGGTTCCTGCAGGGATTTCACAATGGAGTGTTGCACCATCCAGCACTGAGCTACTGAAGATGTAAAATGGGCCTTGCAGAGAAAGCTTCATGCTTGCCACAAAGGAACGGAATAAGAGTTTGTTTTGAGAACCATTAGGCTGAATAATTTGAGATTGATCTCCATGGACACTGTGAGATATTGCTCCCCACAGAGCAATGATTGCCATTAATGTCTTAGCTCCCTGCCTTCTTCCTCCTTCTTCTCCTCGACCTTTGCAAAGGCTGGGTCAAATGCTGCCCAGGCAGCATGAACAATATTTCCTCCCTTTTTGGTAATTATTGTCCCTTCTATTCATTTCTCAGAAGCCTTTTCACAATCAAGAGGTATTTTCAAGGGTTGTAGGCATTCATCTCAATGTACATTTTCATGGCTATTCTCCTTGGAAGAGCTGGAGAGCTAATTTACTTTCTTAAACCAAATGAAAGGAACTTACAGAGGTAGCCTTGTGCAGGAGGTCAGGGAGCTAGAAAGGAGAGACCTCTGAGACTGCCACTGAATTTCTTACAGGAGCTGAAAAGTAGGTTTTGCTCTTTAGTTTGGCTCTGTTCTTAACTTACATTGTGCAGGGTTCCTTTCCAGCACCAGATGCTGAGATCTTTTGCATAGTCCTATCACCGGTCCAGCCATGAAGGCTTAAGAGCAGTAACATCTGTTGGGAAGCATGACACCTTTGGATTGGCAAGCCTGGAGGTAGCCATGCTCATTCAGGGAGCGAGTGTCCAGGTGACTCTGGTGAAGGTTCTCATGATGGGGAGCCCCAGCCAGCCCATCCCTGATGGGTGGCAGGTATCCGGAGACACCCGACTGTGCAAACCCTTCTTCAAGCAGCATCATGCAGTGAGCAGATGACTAAAAACCATCTCCTGGGCAATTCACTCCATTCATCAATTAAATTGTTTGCTGTGAACAGTTTGGCCCCATCCAGCTCCAGGATTTCAGCCTTGTAATTTTGCTGGCAGAGGACAGTGGTGCCATGTCCGTGAAATCTGCCTGCCAACTGCTTCCCCTGCTAAGCATTTTCTAGGCTAACGATCCTAAAAACCTTGCCAGCAGCCCCAGCTCTGTCCCTTTCAGGGCAAGCCACTCATTTAAACGTGAGCACATCTAAATGACTCCATCTGCTAAGTGACGTTAGTAAAGAAAAGATTATAGCAGGAGTTAGTGCTGTGTCCTCGGGTTGTAACCCTGTTATAAAATGGGCTGGAAGAACAAGGGGACTCTGAGGAGCTGAGGCTCAAAACCACCTGGGTGACTGTCAGCTTGATTTATTTTCTTGCTCATTAGATAAATTAGAAAACTGGCAAAAGAAATCATTGCCCACTCTCAGCTGCTTGGTAACCTGCCATGTGGCACAAGATGCTGGCTGCAGGGAGATGCGGCTCCTTCCCACCTCCCTGGGTCCTCTCCCCAGGGACGCAGGATAGCACTTGGCTCTGTTCATACCACACATCTTCTTGGTGGTCCTGTCATCCTAAACCACCTGACTGACCTATCTGGGTGATTGCTGGCAACCACTAGAGTTTCACTTTTCTCTTAATACTGTTGATTTTTGAATAGCAGCAATTTTCTAGGTGAAAACAGCAGCATTAAATATTGCTTTTGAACACTGGCTTTGACCTCAGAACTGTTTGTTACCCTCATTTCACAAATCAGACAAACCAAAGCAAAAAAACATGGTTTCTGGCAGTATAGTCAACCAGGACCTGCTGCCTTTCAGAGATGTTGTTCAACATTTTGATCTTGTGACTAGTCTGCCTCCAGCTGCTGCCCCCCTTGCTTATGAACCAGACTAATTTTTGTCTGTTGGAAGGATGAAAGCTTAATGGTCAGACTTGCTTTAAATCCCCGGGTAAAATTCACTATCTGGGAGGTCAGACTCCAGTTATAGCACCTTCTAACCTAAAAACTCACTGAAATATTCAGCCTACATAACCAAATGTTAAATTTGGATCATTTAAGCCATCCTCAGTATGTTTAACTGTGTCTGATGCACTTCCATAGTACAAAATGAGGCCACTGTTATACACGTTGTATTTACATACGAGGAAAAGCTTCCAGCCAGGATGAGCTATTAAGAGACTGCAATGCATTTCTCAGCCAATGTGGAGGAATCCCTGCTGCAAACAGATGCTGAAACCAGGGAAGAACCAGGGTGGGGACCTCCTGGGAAGGAAACCTTGGGGGTCCCAGCACCACTGCGCTGGTGCAAGGAGGTAGGGCAGACCATGGCTGGAGCAGATTGCCTCTGCTGTCCATGCCCCTTCTTCTGCCCATGGGACTTAGGCACTGCCTGCGCAGGATACTTTTCACTCTGTCTCCATCAAGCATTGGGACACACATGACCCTGTGGCTCTGCCTCCTGCCAGGTGTGCTCCCATGTGTGCAAATGCTGCCGTGAGGCACAGGGCGGAGAGACGGGGCTAATTCCTTCCTGTCATATGCAAGGAATCGGCTTATGGCCCGAAGCTCCGATTACTCTTATCTTAGCCTGCACGATGCTGAACAACCTGAAATTACCCAGCTTTTTTCAGAATCCGGGGATATATTGGACTCACCTGACTGACATGAGCAAATTCCAGCCCTGCTTTCAACCTCAGCAGGTTCATGGGACTGCAAGTCAGCACAAACCCAAGACTGAACATGAGGGAAGAGGCGTATGAACCCCTGAATGCACCCGATGGGAAGTGCCTGGGTGTGAGGCCCAATCCACCTGCAAGACCTGATGGAGCCCCGTGTGGAGCAACACCAACAGCCCCTTCCCAGCCTGTGTGTCAGAGCTTATTGCCCGGGCAGACTCACCTACTGGGATCCTGGCAGCTAATGTGCCTTTGAAGTGGCCAGAAAAGGATAGATGCTGTCAAGCAAAACATGGAGTGAAACATTTGGCTGGTGGGATTAAACTGCAAATCCCACTTGTCTTCTCTGTGAGATGTGGCACCACATGCTCCCACCCTCCACTGCTCCCCATTTCCCATCACTCCCCACCAAGCCCACCCCACTTGGAAATTAGGCTGGGGAAATCAAAGTCCTTCTCCACCTGATCCTGCTGTGCCTCTCAGCCACTGACATTAACACCGAGGGGGCTGACATTAGATTTGAATGGATTTTAATAACCCCCTTGTGAGTCTGAATTACCCACACAGCCTGAGGTCTGGTGTGCCTTTGGAGACCTGGCAGTGAGCGGTGCATCAGGGGCCAGACCAGCTCACAGGCTGTGGACATGGGGCCAGACCTGCTCCAGGAGCTGCAGGGACTTCTACTGATGCAGCCCCTGGCAAGGAATCCTGGCAGCTGCCTGACCCCTGGAGAGCCACTGCTGCTCTGGCACATGCTGCTTACAAGCATCCTGTCACCAGTGGGCCTGCAAGGAGCTGCTGAGCTTCCCAGCACTGGGGATACTGATCCAGGTGGCCACCTCCATGGGATGTTTTCACCTCCAAGGGAAGGTATCAGCTGCTGCAGGGTGGTGGGAACCCCCCTGCCATCAATGAGAGTGGCCCCAGTCCCTTCCAGCACATGGCACAAAATAGCAGCCTTGGTTTAGCAGACTCTGGGTGGAATGTGAAATGAGATCATGCCTGTCCCAGGTGAGAGTCTGGACTAGTGTATGAAAATCTAACAAGAAGATTAAAAGGTGACCCCAGGCAGAAGAGGGTATTTATTTCTTTCTTTGTGGCTGACAAGCACATGGTGTGGGAGTCACAGGGACAGTGACCTCCCTTGAGCACCTGCACGTGGCAGCTGATCTTGGGGGCAAGGCACTGACCAAAAAGTTCCTTCTGAGATGCAGGCAAACACATCCAATTTCCCCTCCTGCACTGAGAAAGGACTTCCCATTCGGGATCCTCACTGCCAGTACTGCAGCTCCTCTGCAGAGGGAAAAGCCCTCATTTTCCTCCTCTTTTACAAGAGAGAAAGCTAAAAGAGACGGTCAGGTTGTTCTCACTTCTTCTTGAAGATGAAGGGCCTGGAAACATGCTCTGAAGGTGCTTTTCCTCAATTAAAGCTCCCAAGATCTGAGCAAGTGATGCAGCCTTCTTGGCCAGTCACAGCCTCATCACCATTTGGGTGGAGAGTGATGGTTTCTAACTGCCATTGAAATCCACTTATATTTGCAATATGGAAGCAGGAACAGGGATATGGGCAGCAGATTCCATCTAGGTGGGCCAGTGACTTCTCCGAGTCAGACTCTTCAGAGGCTATGAAATCATCAGGCACTTGCAAGAACTGAAGACTGAAAACAGCCCCTGAAAAAATATGTGATAATGATTGAGTTATATTTAAGAGGCTCCTTCCTACTAAGTAAATGCAATAGTTTACATGGAAAATATTTCCCATTAAGACCATTTCTACATAAAATGCTAACAGATTGAGATTATGACTGTAATGATTATTTTTATTGCTGGTTTGCATTTAAATGGCATAAATTTACCCCTAGTGTTCTCTCTTTGGGTTAAATCAATAAAACCTACTAAGAAGGTTCATCTGCCTCTAAGATTCCTCCTGCTCTTCTTTCTGTCTCATCTTCACTGGTGCCCTTTTTATCCACCCACAACCAGAGATTTTTTAGAGCTGCCTCCATGATATTGGTGCTGAGGATCTGAAAATCCCCTTTGGCAGAGCAGAGCGAATCCGGTCTTTGCCGAGATGAGGGACTACAAAAGAACTCAAGTGCTTTCCCTTCCCTCAACTTGGGTCATATTGTAAGGAGATGAGGTTGAAGTCACCACTTGCTCCTCTTAGCCTCTCCCCTTGTGTTTTAACATACAAGCTGTACCTGTCTCTATTCCTCAGCTATGGATGCTCTTGTGCTCCTTTAAACAGTGGCTGTGGCTCACCAAGGAGGTGCAGGATTTCTGTTTGGAGAGGAATTATCCCGGTATATACACAGCGTAAACCATTAAGACGGTGACCTTTAAATTTGGCTTCTTCCTTCTCACATAGAGAGGAGGTGGGTTGAGTGCCCAAATCTTATTCATTTTAATGACAAATCCCTCACACAGAGGCTTTGAAATGCTCAGCATTAATGCGGTTCGCCTCCCTCAGCTGCAGTTTGGCTTTACTGTTCAGGGGACGTCTCTGCTTCCCTTTCACGGTGACAGACCCTATAGATTTACTCCAGATTTCCCCAGGTACCATTGTGTATGGATTTTTGAGTTTAGGGCAGTGCTAGCGCAGGGATCTGCATGCTCCCCAATCAGTATCATTGACCCTTCTTTCCTCCATTACTCTCAGCATCAGTTTTTTTTAAGCTTAATTTGCATAGGTCTCATGTTATCCATGTTTTTGCTTTGTCCCTGTTATCCCATTACCCTGGATAATCAAAGTTGGCTGTAATGGAAACAGCAGAAACAATTTGCTTACCCTTCTATTACAAGATACTCCCTCTACTAAGTCTGAGAATACCTGCAGTTCTATGGTAATGCTAATTAACTGTGCATACATATAGAAAGTAAAGCAAACGGAACCAGGATCCTCTGGGATGGTGGGGATTAAAGAAAGATAAGATATTATTGTCCTCTTTCTCTGTGCTTCAGTGTCCTACCCTCAATGGAAATTGCTTTGCTCCTACAGAATAAAATGTAATATATGGTGGGGGGAGTCACTGACTCTGCAGAGAAATGAAGGAGCAGAGTTCTCTGCTAGGAAACCCACTGTGAAATTAAAGATCCCCCCAATGTCTTGCTTTTTGTCTATTCCCAGAGTAGGGTGGGGTCTTTTCCCTGTGCAGGTCCCCATACTTTGGATCCCAATGCTGCAGGACAGGACAGGGCTGTATATGGCCCTGATTGCTCAGGGCCACAGCTATCCCCCAAAGCAGTGCTCCACCATCATATGGATGGAAAACCTCCTTCCCAGCCTCAAGGACTAGTTGGAATAGTGGCTTTAAGTGTGAATGTCCATTGTAGTGCAGGGTACCTACTGTTGGAAGCAGCTGTTGTGTTCATCAGGATGCTCACACATCCTTCTCGTATCTGGAGTAGCTGAGGCAGCAGCAGCTTCAGAGCAGGTGAAAGGCCTGGGGAAAATAAGGAAGATGGTAATGAAAACAGAAAATCATCAGTAGAGGGGGATTATCCCAGCCATCTCTCTTCGTTTTGCAGTGCATAGTGCCTTGAGCTCCAGCTCGCGTCTGTCTGTATGTGGAGATACATGGGGCAAACTCCCACCGTTAGTGTGTAACAGCCTCTGGAATTCTCTCATGAGGCTCTCTTCAGCTAAATGACGAGTGACTTACACAGCCAGGCATGCGTGGAGGACTATCAGAGCTCTCCATGCAGGAGAAATCTTACTCAAGTCCACCCACTAGCTCCTTGCTGAGTTCCCCAGCTCCTCTCCCAGAATTATGGACAGATACCTTCATTGCACCCCAGTGGAGCATCTTGGACTAGCCCTGGAGTCATGAGCATTGACACGCTGTGTCCCTGGACATGGACTCTGTGCTACTGCCACCCCACCAGGATGAAAGCTCCAGGAGGCTGGTTAGACAAACCGAGCACTACCTCCGCCCCCAAAATTGTGAGGAAGCTGTTATTTATCTGTGCTTTGATAGTCACAGTACCTTTGATGAAATACTCATGTTTGGGATTTTACCACATCTCTCATCCTCCAGGTCTGCCAAGGAGCTTTACACAGCCATGACTCAGAGAGAGGCATCAGTGAAGAGAGTCTGTAGATACAGCCAGCAGCTGTGATGTGGGGGAGTATTAATAATATATATATATATATATATATATATATATATATGCAGGTAGATATCCATGACCTCCCTTCCTGAATGGTACCAACTCCTTTAAAAGTTCCCTGTACTATGCCATGGCTCTATGTCAGAGGGCTGGGCTTACACAGGCATCACACATCTGTCCAGGGTGTATGGGAATGAACAACAAAAGGACTAAATAGGGTGTGGGCTTAGTGCTGCATGTCTCTCCTTGTCTGCTTGGAGCAATGTAATAACTCCTTCCTTGTCACTGAAATCTTGAGTGCTTGTTGCTCACCATCACTCTGTGTGGGGTTTTAAGACTGTAGGCAACAAAGTGCTTTGCTCTGCTCATAAACCTGATGATATTTAAGATGCTCTGAAACTGTGCCCATGGTATTCATCATTTAAAGCAACCTAAGTGCAGGTTCTTGGTACAAAGGGCTTTTAACGTGTTTGGGTGAAAGTCAAAGAGATTTTCAGGAGCAGTAAGGGCCCAACTGGCTGCATACTGAGGGTCTGAACAGAGCCATGCTGTGCCTTCTAGGTGCATTATCCCAGCAGAGAGCTCAGTCCAGAAATACCTGAACCTCAGCAGCATGGGGAAACTCAGATCTGGGTGCTGGCAGAAGTCAGCCCCTAAATCAAGCCCTTTGTCTCGTTACCAGTCATCTGAGATACTTTGATTCAGATCAGACAGCACAAGCTCTAATTGTAAAAGTGTGTTTAAAAATGAAAACATAACATGACTTTGACTTGTAGGAAGAGATGCTTGGGATTGGAGGTGGGACAGTGCATTGCTGTGATCAGTTGGGAATTTCTTGTTGATTTTACATAGCTGACTCAAAGGTAAACTTCCTATTAACTTCCCTGAGAGAGTCTGTAATGATTTGGCCCTTAAAATTAAAGATCTAGAGCTACCGATGCCAGCGCAGCCTTCACCAGAGGAGTTCAAGCAGCACACTGAAATAGCCAGCAGCTTTTAACAGCAATTGCACTCAGCACTGTTCTGTCTCCTCAATTCCTGACATCATTTGGGAAAATAAAAAGGCAAAGGTTGAATTCATGAGTTTTGTTTCTCTGCAGTTCAAAGGATACAAGAACCTGGATTTTAATTGGTACTGAGTTCTCCCAACTGATACCCAGAACAGTCCTGAGACTGACACCAAGCCAGACAGGAGCGGGGAGGCTGTTTGAAGTACTGGGTGCCTGCCACCCATCTGAAGATACTCAGAAGTCTCCTTGCCAGATCTGGGGGCAGAGGAATGTTACTTCATTTCTGATCATTAATGCATTGGTTTCTTCTCTGGTTTCTTTCTACTGATCTCTGTGCAAGTCCGGGGGGAGCCACATGTTGAGTGGTTTGTGCTGGAGATCACAGCGCAGAGATAATGAAGCTGTTTTCTTACCCTTCATGTTTTTTGACTGTGGCTCAGCCTGGTCCTGTGTGTGTGCCCAGCTCTAGGGCTGGAGCAGAAGTCAAATGCTGTGCAAGCATGGGCTGCTTGTCCCTACAGAGAGAAGCAGGAGTAGCTCAGGCTGTGGGCAGCCTCTCCTTAGCCCCAATACCTTGGCAAAGTGGAATTCATCAGTGCTGAACATGCAGACCTGCTGCTGCAGTTTGTGGAGTGCAGGAGCTGCTGGGATGGAGGGGGTGTCAGTCAGAGCTGAAGGGGTGGGCTTTTCTAGGGAAGCCCTAGAGTATCAGTTCCCAGCCAGTAACAATCCCAGCTCCTCTGACAAGGATCATAGGGTCTCTATGGCACTGTGCAGTGAAGCACAGGGAATTTCCTTAATGTTTAGAATGGGGTCCTACCTGCTCCCCTCTGCAGGTTCAGCATCACTCTCACCTCTTTGGTTGCTTGCTTCCCTTGACCTCACCTCTTCTTCCTGAGCTGGGCCATGACTTTATATCCTGCAGGCTTCCTCACTTCTCTGTCTTTCCTGCTCATTTGTGATTTTACCTCAGGAAAACACATGCCCTCTGCTCCATGCTCATTGTGCTCCATACATATACCTGCTTTGCTGCAGGCACCTTTATCATTTCCACCAATACAGTCGCAGTAAGTCCTGTGCAAGATAAAAACCTCAACAAAGCATTGTCAGCCTGGCCCAAACCAAGCTGTAGCTGTCAGTCCCAAAAGCCCAGTGGGATGGGTGTAGTTATTGCTAGAAAGCTTTATATTTACCATGGCCTTTCTGACATTACAATAAATGCATTTCAGAGCCCAAGAAGTGTAAAAATAAACTGCAAGGAAATCAAGACAGCTAATTAGCCAAAGGTTACTGCTGGGCTCTGTGACTGTCAGCCCTTTTGAAGTTCTCCTTCACACAGGCAGATGTGTGTGCAGTGCTGCTGCTCCTTTGAATAAATATCTTGGTTTCCAGAGTGGCTTCATAGCTGGATCTGACTAAACACATGTGAGGCCTGTCACAGCAAGCCTGGACAGGATGCTCACGTCCTTTAACCTCACACTTCTCTTGTGTTGAAGAGCATCACATCTTGTGGTGTCAACATTGCGCTGCCTCCCAGCCCCTCATGAGCTGGGGTGAGCTGGGAGGTGAGAAGAGGCCAGAGAGCCACGCATCTGCACCTGGAGATGCTCCTTCCCCTCTGGCATCTCTGCCCTCTGGTTGCTGGTTGTCTGGCTCTGACAGGGGTGAGGGTTGTGCTGGTCATCCAGTGTTTGGATGGTGCCATTGGGGTGCAGCTCCATGGGGATGAGGAGCCTGAGGTGTACTGAAGCACATCCCCTAGCATATCATGTTCTCAGCCCACATGTTCATCATTATGCAGTATCCAATATTTTCCTGAGGATAAGCATCTTATGTGGAGCTGGAGAAACACCAAATATCACAAGAGGAAGGGGAGTGGGGGTCCTAGGTGAGCTGAGAGTTGAGGGAGGGGTATGATTGCCATGCCAGGAGAGGCTGAGTTAGTCATAATGGTGGCCTAGGTGGACTTGGGTACTGGGTCCAGAGAGGTGTTTTGTTTATATTTGGGCAGGAGAGCCCTGGAGCAGTGAAGAACTGTTGGACTTTGAGCCATGTCACTTCAGCCTAGCCATCCCCTGGGCCCAAGCTGTGTGAATTTTCTTTCCCTATGCTCCAAACTGCTCCACACAGAAAATTTGGGCACAGTGACCCTGTAGGAACAACCAGCATCATCTGTGCTGCCCTCTCCCTTTTCCTCTCAGGTTTTTCTCCTTACCTTATTTTGCTTTTTTGGGAGGCTCCATTTCCCCTTGGAAAACTTCTGCAGTTCCCTCTTCCCTCTCTGCCAATATCTCCTCTTTTCTCCTACTGTTTCAGTCCTGCTTGCAGCTCGTGCAAGTCATGTCTTTGCTCAGCATCGCTCCTCCTGGAACATTAATTTGCTGCTTGTTTCCTTACTGACTTTACACCACGAGTTGGGGCTTTGTGTGCATGTGTGTGTGTGATTCAATTAAACAAAACAAAATAAAATCAGGGAAAACACAGAGAGACACAAACAGATAGTGATTCCCTGCTCTCTCAGGGCTACGCCTGTCTGCCTGTGAGCTCGGCCTCAGCATGGCTTTCTGATGTTGCCACATGGATTTGCTTGCAGCAGCATCTTTTTTGGTTTGGGTTTTCCATCCCTCTACCAGGACCCTGGGACAGCAGCTGCTTCTGCTCCTCTGTCAAAAGCTGAGGCTGCTCCATCAGATGAAGTGAACTTCGAAGAAGCTGGCTGTTCATTTTAAATCCCTGAAATGCTGAGGCATCTCCAAATGCTCAGCCTCCTCCACCCCTCCTTTCCCTCTCTACAGCTCAGTCTCAGCAGCCCTCAAGATCCTGCAAGCCTTCTCCCCTTCCCTCCTCCAAGCCTCCCCCTTCCCTTCTCCAAGCCAGCAACTTCCCCACCTCCCAGCAACTTCCCTGTCCTGCCCCCCTTGTCACCCTCCAGCACAGCAGATTCCCCCTGTGCTAAGATCAAGCCTTCTCCCCAGTCACACATTTCCCTTGCAGTGCAACCTGAAAAGTAGCAGCTTTGCTGTGGTGGGCTTTGTTTCTTTGCCTGGCAGGTGGGCTTCCCTTCCACGCTTCTGTGCCCATCTCTGTCGTGCCCTTCCCTCCCTTCCTGCCTTGTTTTCTTCCCTCTTTTCCCTTCTAATCCATTCATACAGTGAGCGTATGCTTTCTTAGCATTCTCTGCTCCCAGTCATCTCCCTGGCAGGTTTCTCGCCTCTCCCAGTGCACACGGGCGTGGGTGTCTCTCCTGGAGAGCCACCTCCTGCTCACTCGTCCCTTGCTGGCTCCTTGGCTCTGCAAATTTATTCTGCGAATCCAGCCTTTTCCCCTGGGTGAGCTGCTGGCTGTAAATCTGACGGCTTAAAGTGGGTCAGTGTGAGTGAAAGGAGGTGGTCCCTGGAAGGGCAGAGGGAGACCAGGCATGAGAGGCCACCACTGCCAGATTACAGGGCGGGGGGGAGAGGAGCAAGAGATGTTCTTAAAAAGTTAAGATTTTAAGGGTTTTTAAAATGCACATGAAATGTGATTAACAAAATCTTAGCACTCAATATCCTCTCCTTAGGAAAAAATGCTGGCAGAGGAAGGGACACTCCCCCCTCCTTTCCAGTAGCAGCCCCCACCACACAGAGCCCACCCAGGGATGTGAAAGGTCATTCTGTGCCATCTCCCCTGGATTTAACGTCCCTCTGAAATCCTGGGAGGGAGCTTGTGCTGCTGAGAGGGAAATATCCCAAGAAGGGCAGACCCTGATCAATGTATTAGGGCTTGTGCCTGTTCAACATGGTAATTGCCTCTTGCTCAGATACCCACCAGACACCCTCAGGTTGGGCTCCAGAAATGTTGTAGAGAGATACTCTGTGCTTTGAGCCTCTGTCCTCTGTCCCTTTCATGTAACTAACCTCAGAGCTCCTTCTTTCACATTTGGAGGGTTCCTTCTAGTACCGTAGGGCTATCAATATCTCTGACCTATCCAATGCCTAATGAAACAGCAGGAAGAGGTGCTCTCTTCATCCTCTGGGTCATGACAGTTGTGGTGGCAATCTCACAGAGATTGCACTGTCCCTGACTCCTGTCTCTAGTGACTGCATGCCTAGCAGAGGCAGGATGGATGTAATAGCATGCCTCACCTTAATTTTGGCTCCTGGCTTTCATAGACTGAGACTGTGCTGTCTCTTTTTCTGTATGGACTTTCTTACAGAGCAAGGTCAAAAGATGGGGCCAGCTTCTGTGGTGTTCAAGAAGGCAAGGAGCTGCCTTGTGAAGCAGAGAACCAAGGGCTTATCCACCTTCCTCCTAAGCTTGACCAGCAGCTCCATATGAAGATCCGTGGTTTCCACACTTTTATCCTCATGGACCACATTCATCCACAGCACAGGAATAATTTTTAGCTGACAGTGGTTCTACAGAATTTTCCTGTGCATGCAGCCAATGCACCTGGAGCCATTCCCAGATGTCTCTCCTCATTAATGCCCCCTTAGCAATTTTCTGAGGACCAGCATCCATCTCCAGCATTAAAAACAGTCCTTTCCTCTTTGATTTATGGATATTAATCCATGCCAGCAGGCAGGAGGCATGACATGTCTACATAATATATTCATTATTAAATTGTTTTTGTTCCTTTTCTTTCTCCTCTATCTCCAAGGCTGCACCTTTCTTATTTCTCTGTAACATTTGAACCTGCATGCTGCACTCAGAAAGACAACTTCCAACATGAGGCAGTTGGCATCACTTGGTAGGTCAGCCTTGCAAGTCTGTGCTTCCTCACCAGAGGCTGCACACAGACTCCAGCAGAGAGAAGACCCTCTTTGCCCCACCTCCAAGGGTATGGCTGCTCCAAAGCTCTGCTCAGAGTAGCTGCTGCTGTGGCCAGGGCTGTGGGATGTTGTCGGTCCTACACCACTTGTGCTGATCATTACACAGGACAGGCCAACTGCATGAGCCTGCTGGCAGCTGTGCCTGAAACACTGCCCAGGCAGGGATCCAGTGAGTGAGAGTTTCTTCTGCAGCCATTCAGATGCTGGCTCCAGATCAGTAATGACTAATGTTGTCCAGGCCTCTGATACAGGGACCAAAACCTAGATAAAAGACTGTTCCCTCCACCTGCTCAAGCCTTGCTTCTGGCTCTGGGTTGGCGGCCACCTTTGCAGCTCACCGATGACTTCTGTGGTTCCGTGCTGTTCCCAAAGTACTTGACAGATCAGATTTAGCAGCCAGAATATGGCATCTAGTGAGCTTGCTGTACTATGACCTGGGACGAGAGGAAAGAAAGATCTCAGGAACTTGGCATGGGGCTGCTTTAATTTTCCTTTCATCTGTCTGTGCTGTATGAGAACTCAATCTGCTCTGCACCCCCCGGGCAGCCCTGATGCCTGATGGCAATGTTCTTCATCCCACTGAGAAGTACCCTGCTCCTGATGGGAATTTCTGCAGCCCCATCTCCCTGCTCTGATCACTTGATAGGTCAAGGAGAGGAGGGCAGGCAGTTTTGGGGATTCCGTCCTTCTACTTCAGCACATCCATCGCCCATCTCTGGACCTTGCTATCAGCAGTGTGACAGCTGTGATGGGAAAATGACATATTTACCTCAGTTATCCCCCTTGATATTCCAAATCCAAGAAGTCCCTGCAGCTCATACACATGGCCACTCAGCTGGCCTGGACCATACCTTCACCTCTCAGCTATAGCCTTACAGGGACAGGTGCCTGCTGGTGGATTCTGTGCACACCAGGTTCTCTCTGGAAGTTCTGCTTTTCTCTGTTCCTTAATAGGAATAGAAAGACAGGCTTGCCTGAATGTCTGTGCCCCTTGAAACACAGCCTGTCCTATCCTCACTCTTCATCTCCACCCAGGTGTAGCCAGGGTTCTTTACCCAGGTTTCCCTTGACCTCCAGTCACCCCTACCTAAAAGAGCAGTTAGAAGAAAAGAATGCAACCTAAAACTGATGGCATCTCTGGCATCAATCTTTGCAGCCTGGCTTAGCTGAGCCTGCCCCAAATCACCTCCCTCTCTCTTGCCCACAGCCAAAGAGATTGTCCCCACTTAGTACTGCCCACACATCCCTGTCTTCCACTGCTCTCAGAGACAGCAGTGAGTGGAAGCAGCAGGACATTAGCAACTTCAGGAGCTCAAGAGCAGCTTGAAAAATACTTGTGTTCTTTTGGTAAATATGAATTTGTCCCAGTGGTAATAAGGCTGTTTTTGTTCAGCAGGCTCTTAGCAATGATTATTGTTTTTTTTTCAATTTAAAAACCAGACGGTCTATTTATAAAGTATAGCATGTGGACTGAGATTTTTTTCTTATCTTTAACCCAGCCTTTAAAATGTAGTACAGTACAGTTTCCAGTACTACAGACCAAGGAAGCAGAGGGGGTATCTGCCACCTGCAGACTCCAAAAGTCATAGTTGATGGAGCAAGGCTTCAGTGATGCTTTTGGAAACTGGTGAAAGATGCCAGGTGGGAAAGGTCTGGAGATGCAGCTGGGGAGTGCTTTTGGTGGTGTTGGAAGGGCTCTGTACACAGGTGCAAAGTACTTGGACTGTCTATGGCCACACTGCCGCCCATCTTTTTCTCTCTTGTCCGAAGCGGGGATTGATCAGAGCTGACATCAGTACCATCCACAGTGCTGTCAGCACAGAGACCAGGAGAAAAGCCAAACTCCAATCTTTGGCCTGGCATTGGCTCCAAGTTGGCAAAAACCCCTGAAAAGTATCTGCTGCCCATGGGTGCAAGGTGATGTTGAGAAGGATGGTGGTTCCAGGAGAATCCAGCAGAGCACTGACATGAGGTTTGGTCCGGACTGACAAGCTCTTGCATACATTATATGAACATTTCTACATATTTTGGGCATTGGCCCAGTGTTGGGCTGGCATGGCCCCTTCCAGTCTAACAGCATGCTAGCCCTGCATGCTAGTCAGATGCAGAACTTGCTTTCATTTTCCAGTACCAGACATTAGGACACATTGGACACTGAGCACAGAAACGTTGTAGGACAGTTCGTTATTGCAGCATTGCAGGCAAAGTTTTGGGTGCTGTAGAATGCTCCCATATAGGATGTGGACTGCTTTGGCATCTTGGTGCATTGCTCTCCATGCACAGTCCAGCATAAGCACCAGCACTGAACAGAAGAGAAAATTCACACTTACATGTGAATGAGTCCCCGTTGGATGTGCAGCTCATCTGTTGACCCAAAAAGCTTCTTGTGACTTTGCTGTAGATGGGTATTCTGAAATGCATGCTACCTTGAGTTTGCAGACAAGCTGGAGACCACGACTCTCCTGCATCTGCCATGCTGAGGTGACCGTTTCCCTTCTTCCTGCAGTTTATCTGACTGTGTTCCTGTCTGCATTTCCCCACACAGCCCCTTTTACTGCCACCGTTTAGTTATTTTCTTAATTAAATATAGATTATGGTTCTGGGAATAAGGGATTATTACTTATTCATAAACTACTTGGATTTTAAAGTGTGTGCAGAGTAGGCCTTATCACACGTCTGTATCTGCATCATTACCATGGCAAGGGCCAAGGTGAGCTGCTGTGGCTGCCAGGGCTTCACCCAAACCTCATTCCTCTTCTCTCCTCATGACCTGCACACCTGGAGGAGCTCTCCCATCTCTTCCTTGCTGTCTCTTTTCCAGTTGAGGCTTGCCAGCCTTTTCCCAAGGAAACCATTTTCACCATCCTTTCCCAAGCTGTTCCAGCCCCTCTATTACACCTCTGGTTTGCCCTCTCCCCAGGTCTTTTTGCAGCTGTCTCCCCATGCTTTCCCCAGCTCTCCTGCTGTTCCAGCAGTTAAAGCTCAGAGGCTTCACCTGCCCCCCACAGAAAAAAGGGGATTTATCAGGAAGCAGCTCTGCAGGAGGTGCTTTTTGCAAAGTTTTTAGGGAACTCCTCCAACTACATGTGTAATTGTTGACTTCAGTCCTCCTAAGGGGCAGGAGAAGGAAGGTGGGGAAGGTGCTGTTGGCAGTCTGTTGGGAGAAACAGAGAAAGTGTGGTGGGAAGGTGGACGCTCTTGTAGCTCCATAATGTTTGTCCAAAGCCTTGTGCTTCTTCACTGTGCCCAAGCAGAAGGGTTGGGAGTTGTTCCTTTCACCCTAGGACAAGCAGCAGCTTACCAAAATTTTTTTTCTTGCCTTAAATGCTGGAGCATTCCAAGCTCTGGGTAAAAATAATAATAATAACAATAACAGTAAAACATCTGACCTTGTTTACACACACAAGGGTGGACTTCTGTCCATCTTGTTCCAGTTTTTGCTATCCCCAAACAGTGCCATTAATGCCTGATGCTGCAGGGCTTCTACTGGACTGCTGGCAAGCCCCCAGGTGGGAACAGGGCAGCTCATCACACACTGACCTGAAAGGAAAAAGGGGAATCATTAAATCCTAGTCCTCATCTTCCTTCCATCCTCCTGCTCCAGGGCTGTCCCTAGGGCTGCAGCAGGGTCCCAGCATCTCTCAGTGGGTATCTCTGCTCTTACCCTTGGGGACCCATTAGCATTTCCATCTTCTTTGTTCCATGTTCTCCTGTTGCTTCTGCTCCTTGCCTGGCTGAGATGGCACCATGGGGCTGTTTCTACGTGAGACAGCCTGTCACTTCTATCCTCCACTGTCCCCATGCCTCCCTTGTGTTTTTTTCTATTTTAATGACTAATGCAAAGCCCTGGCTTGATAGCCCTGAGGTCTAAAGACCTTTTGTCAACAGAGCAGATATAAGACAAGCTGCTGCAAGTTTCCTCAGAGCAAAATGATCTTGATAAATTGGAGAAATGGCCTAGAATCAATACACTGAAATTCAATAAAGTCAAGTGCAAAGTGTTGCACTTAGGAAGGCGATATCAAAATCACAGATATAAGATGAGGAAGGACTGGTGAACCAGCAGCTTGAGCTGTGGAGCAGCCCTCAAACTGAGCAGCAAACCTGGTGCTTTAGGAAGGGAGAGCAAAAGCACATCTTGCCCACAGACGTATTAATAGTTTCAGATGGAAGACAGCAAGGTAATTTATTTGGCTTTATTCAGTGCTAGTGAGGCATCAGCTGGAGACATATATCTCCAGGTTTTGGCATCACAACTCTGAGAGAGATTTAGACAAATTGAGCAAGTTCACGGAGTTTGGAAAACATGCCCTGGGAAGATGGACTGAGGGAACTGGTTTGTGCTCCAGGACAGAGACAGCTGAAGGTGGGAGGTTGTATAATATTCATCAGGGTGGTAGAAAGGAGCTAAAAACATGATGGTGATCAATTGGTCAAGGGTTAGACAAGCTGTAATAGGCTTAAACTGCAGTCAAGATGTCTTGAGTTAGATGCTCAGGAAAAGCTTCCTAAGGACAACTTTGGCTAAAAAGACTGTGCAGGCTGTAAAGGGTGTGTGTGGGAGCCCTGTTCCCAGGAAAGCTTCAACAACCAACTGAAGATACATCTGCATGGAGGTCACCCTCCATAACAGATGAGGTTTCACCCCAAACAGGATTAGCCATGTCCTTGGGATTACCAGGTAGAGACAAGCAATTTGCTTTCTCTTGTCTCATGCCCTCTTACCAACCATACCAGGGGCACTTAGAAGTATCTAAACACACATTAAATTCGTCCACTTCTGTGCTTGGCTTATGCCATGAACCGGAAAAGCAAATAAACCAAGGACTGAAAACGTTCAAGCCACGTGTCTCTACAGATGCTTTGCTGTCTGGACCAGCCACACATCCCCATGACCTCAGCCCCACTGGGTTGGTTTTGGTAATTTGATGGCTAGATGCAACCCTCCTCCAGATCAGTCCCTCTCAATTGCATTTTTGGATCATAATTAATGTTTGCTGTGTAATTACATTGATTCTTTAATGTGCTCAGAGAGACGAGGGGAATGCACAGCCCAAATGCGTGAGCGAGGGAGGGGGCGTGACGTTGACACTCGCTGTGCTGATGGGGAGAGCAGCAGGGGCTGCCCCGCGGGTGTGCAAGGAGGGCATCTGCTCACGTACCCTGGGTTACACAGGGCTCTTACCAAGCTGCACTGACAAAGGGCAGGACATGGAAATGTTTGCGCTGCTGCTCCTTTATTCCCCGTCCAAACCACTCAGTTGGCTCCTGCTTTCTACCTGCCAGCCCTGGTTGTCTGCAGCCCCAGCAACTCTGTTTCCATTACCAAGCTCAGCAGGGAAGAGGGTTTTATTTATTTACCAAGTCGCAGTGGGAAGAGGGATTTCAGGGCAGCCTGAGCTTCCCAGAGCGTTGAGTAGTGGATAAAACCTCCTCCAGCTTTGTACAGGGAGGCTCCTGCAAGGAAAAAGCCTCAGCCTGTGCACAGCCGGAGCTGTGTCCCTGCTGCTCCTCGCTCACTCATGCTACCAGCAGCTTTGTCATGAGCTTGTAGAAATGTAAGAGGCACCTGTAAGCCTCCGAGGCTACTCTGTGTTTTCTGAACAACCTGACTGTTACAGACAGCACCTGCACAGCAAGCTCTGGGAGATGCTGCAAGGAGGCAGCTCCTTCCAGTAGGAGCTGCCTCGGCACTCAAGGCTGTCAAAGCCATGATGATTTGTGTGCCAACACCAGCAATGAGTTTAAGGATACCTTTATTCATGGTAAAAACTACCTGCAGGGTGCTGGGCCTCCAGACCTTATGATGAAGGAGAAAGATTCTGGGCTCTCAGGAATCTTGGAGTGTCTGCTGCCTTCTGGGTTTGCTGTATCCACAGCTGGCAATGCCAGGGCTGCAGCAGCCCACCGTGCCTTGTGCCTTGAGCACAGGTGGTGACATCTTCCAGCCCACATCTGAGATGCTGCAAATGTGCAAATGTTTGTCAGAGGAGGGATGAGCAGGGCAGCTCCCCACAGCAGCTGTGCAAATGGCAGAAGGGCAGTTTGTATTCTTCCTGCCAACAGCCCCCTTGGACTCAGCGAATACCAGAGCAGTAAGTCACTGTGGTGGCACGTGCTGCTGTCAAGGGCTGCTGTAAGGGGAGGATGAGCCTTACCTGTGCCCCCATCAGGGAGAAGGCAGCTCCTGGGCTAGAGGTGGAGGCAGCCACAAAGTGGGTGCCCATCAAGGACTGGGGAGAAAACACTGCCCACAGTGCTGTTGGAAAGAACAAATCCCCTCTGACACTTCCTCTTACCATAACACCAGAATTGAGTTGGCAACCCAGCTCTCCATGTGAGTGCCAGCAGCATTTCTTCAGATGAATTATTACAAACTCATCACCTGACCATGTCTAAGCTTTCCCTTTGTTATTTTTTTCATAACATCTTGTTTTTCATCACCTGTTAATTACATGCCCTCCAAGGATCATTCTTGGCTGAGTAGTTCAGAGAAGGCCACATAGCACTGGCTCAGCATTGCCCAGATGAGAATGCTGTGACAATCACTGCTGAAAAGCACAGGTGTTATTAAACAGCCACAGATGTTATACATTTTTTCAATTAAAATCCCATAAATTAAAAAAAAAAAATAAATAAATAAAATTTGAGGCAAGCACTTTGCTCAGCAGAGACAAAGGAGCAGGCTGTTGGGCACACTTGCCACTCTGGGCAAAGGACACTCAGCTGGTCGCACAATGCAGCAGCTGAACATCTGTGGGGACTTTGTGTTACAGGAGTGGTGTGAGGAAGGTTTAATTTCTGCACTGGCAAGGAGTCATCGGACTTGCTGCTCCCCCTTCTTCCTGGCTGGCACTGTGGAGAGGTAGGACCAGTCCTGGAGCTGCAGCCATTGATGGCCACTCCTCACATTTGGTGGATGTTGCAGTAATTGTGATTTAGCCCTTTAATAGGCTGTGAGCCCATTGGTACAACAAAAGTTTTGTCTTCAGGGTTTGAGAGCTGTGGTGCATGGAGGTGGCTCGCTCTTTTGTGTGGTATATGTGCCCTAAATGCAATTATTTGGCTCCTACCATGTCTGATATTATTATTGTTCTTGCTATCTTTGGTACTTTTATGGCCCCATCACCATAGTAACTGAGCATCTCAAAACCCTGTGAGGAGGGAATAATATTATTCCCGTTGTAGAGTTGAGGGAAGAGAACAACAGCAAGGCATAGAGCTGGAGACACAGGAGGATTTGGGTCCATCCATGGCCAGAGACTTCGGTGTCATACTTCTGCTACTTTAAATTTTAAGCACTCACACTAGCTTTTCTATGCTGCTTCTCTTCCTCCTTCTGTGAGTTAGTCCAATAACAGCCTCCACTCGCAGCTGCTCTGTCCTGGGCTGTCTCTTGCTGTCCCCCTGCCCTGTGGACCACCAGCCAATGGGCACTGCCCAAGGCAGGGGAAGTTTTGGTTTGCTCTGCTGAAGACCTTTCCTTTGCAAGGACTATTTTAACACATCTCAGGCCAGCCCCTGCTCAAACACATCTTTAAATATTGAATGAAAACCAAAGTAACATCAGAGCCAGACATGTCAGATTTTCGTCATCCCTGACCTCTTCCAGACTAATTTCCACCCTAGGGGTTTAGCTGTTTTCCCTGAGAGACAGCTGATAAGAGAGCTGGAAAGAGGGATTTGAAACCAAGTCCTCTGCAGCACAAACTAAAGATTCAATAGTTTAGGGTAAGCCAATATAGTGGCCAAAAGACTGACTTGGATTTCCACCTACCTGCCTCTGGCCAGGCTGTTCTCCCCTTCTGTGGGCACCTTCTTCCAGTGGGATGAGGCTGCTCTCTCCCTGGCTTCCTGCACTGCTGGCTCACGACTTGTGCTGCCATCACATTCCCCAGCACATAGGTTCCTTACTTCCTTTCCTGCCTCAGGTTGTTCTAGAATAAAGCAATCTTCAATTATTTCTCTCCCTTTTCCTCCTCTTTTGTGCAATATATCATTTTTTAATTAAAAAAATGCCTTGTGGAAGTGTAACGGGCTATTAAGTATTTCGGTCCATAATTAACATCAAACCCTTGACTTAAAATCTTTATGGATTGAGTGAGCTCCATTAGCTGTCACACGAATAATGCTGCACAACTCTTGCAAGCCCACAGGCTTCAAATCACCCTGATTCTCCTGCAAAAAGTTAAAAAACAGTCCTCACCAGGGACTCACTGCTCCTATTCCTGCATTGTGAGCCACCCCGGGGGTAGCAAGCCTCCCCTCTTCCCCTCCCCGGGGAAGGATATCAGATCCTGTAACAGCAGGAGTCCCATCCCTTTGCACAGGGAAGGCAGGATGCGATCCTGGAGAGAAGTTATCTCCCTGCACAGATCACTCACTCCCTGGTAAATACAGCAGCAGCGGTGCGAGCGGCGGGCGAAGATAACACTGCACTCACCCTCCTGGGGATCGGTGCAGTGGAGGTGAACCCCATCACAATGACAGGCACAGCTGATGGGGTCCTCTTGCAAGCAGACAGGAGTGGGCATGAGTTACTGGGGACTTGCAGCACATTTCTCACCCTCCTTCCCGGCTCCCAAGGGAAGGGTGGCAGCTGGCAGGCTGCCTTGTGGTTTTGCGCTCATGTTGCAGGTTGGAGACAAGCCCTGTCACAGAGAAGACAGCAGGTCCCTGCAGCACAAGTTCAGCAGGCACCACATTTCATCTTGTGCCGGAGGTGTCGCCAATTCGCTGCCCAGTGTAAGCTGCTTCCCATCTCCAGCCCAGGTGTAGGGTGCTCAACTTCAACAGGTCATGGATGATCATTACTGGTGCATGTCCCAGGCACATGCTTGCTGCCTTCTCCAGAGGGCTTGGAGGTTGAGGAATTCTGAATCCTCTGATGATTTTCAGCATTCGCTGTAATAAATTAATAGCATTTTAAAACCTGGATCACCATCCAGCATTGGCTCTCAGCAGCAGTGATACATCTGTTGGGGCTGCTGGCAAATTTCAAGCATATTTCCGTCCATACTTTAAAGGGGGAAATAACATTGAAGCTGAAGAACTGGTCTTTGATACTGCCGGATTTTATGGATGACCAGCTCTTGTTTGAGGTGATGAATGCAGCTGCCACCTTGCCAATTTATGGTATTATTCTTTCTGGGCATCTCCACTGGTGCATTCATTAGGACTATCAGGCACAAAGTGACTCAATTCCATATTCTTGGCTTTTTGAATGAAGCTGGGGTTAGGAGATACCAGTGTTCTCATTAGGTCTCCGCTGTGTACTTAGCTATTAGCCTGCTCTTGCTAAGCAGCTCTGGACTGTCTTTCAGGCTTTGCTTGTACATGGAATGAGCTGTCAGTTCAAAAACCCTTGGCTGTATTTCATAGCCTGGCTGTCACTCAAAGCACTTTATAACAACGAGGACATCAGAAGCACTCTCCAAGGTAGGAGAAGATGGTCAACTTTCAGCACTTTCATGATTTTCTTGTGAGCCTAAAATGAATTTTTCCTTGAAGGAATCTTGGTTCACCTGGGACAGGATCCCACTGCTTTCCCCAGTGCTATTTTGTCATGGCAGCTTTGTCTTTCTCTGTGATCCATCTTTTTCCAGCTCTTGCATGAGGAAGAGAGCCTGAGGACAAAGGCCAGATTCTAGTGCTGTGAAGGAGACACTCATCTCCCAAACCAGACCTGCTTGAGACAGCACTGCCCCATGAACACAAACCAGCAAGACATGCTGCCATCATGTCCAGAAGCCAGGCTGTGCCACAGGTCCAAGTAAGGTGATTGCAGTGTGAGGAAAAAAAGGCAGAAGCAGGCTTGGCTCCATGTGCTACATTAAACTGACTCTGAGTCCTGGTATGACCTTGTTGTAGTGTGGGAAGGAACTTGCACCATCCCCCCCATGGTAGGGCTTGCCTATTCCACAGCATCCTGTCGAGAGCCAGAGTGATATTTCACTAAACTGAGTTGCATCCCTGGTCCTCTCCTTGAGACTGATGCTGGGCAGTGAGGCTGAAAATCAATTGCTTAAAGGGTTTTAATTTTTTTCATTATTTCTTCCTTTTTCTTCTTTTTATTTGGTTCTCATCTCAGCTGTATTAAAGTCAACAGAATATGGCATATATAGTGGGGAATCTGCCAGCTCCCTTCTGCTCTTCTCTACTTCACCAGTCCCAGCCCTGCAGGTCAGCAGCAACGTTTGCTGCACACAGCCAAAAGCCTGTGGAGAAAACAAAGCTGGGGGAGAGTCCAGTTTCTGCTGCTTTGTTTCCAACCCTGCTCAGGAGTGGAAAAAACTCAAACAGGCACTGCTTCAATCAAGTTGGCTTCTGCTGAGTCAGCTCCATTTAAAACTTGGCCTTTCCAAAAAACTGCAACTCTCAGAAACCATAGCCAAGATTTTATGGGTAAATATAAAATGAATTAGGAGGCAGGTTTTAAAATAAAGGATTGCTCTTGGAATCAAGGGGTAATAGTAATTCCTCAGGAGAACACAGAATCTCTTAATCTGTAGTCCAAAGATGCACTCTCAGCAGTGCAGTGGAAGTGGATTGAGCTGCTCTTGGACACTGGTGGATCCCCCATCCAGGCTACCGGCATACAGGCTGCTTCCCAGTGTGGGCACAACTGGGTTGAAGGGGCCCTGGTTTTGTTTTCTTTTTGCCTCTCTGGGAGCAACAATTGTCTGAGCTGGCTGGAAAACACCTCAAGGCAAGTCTATTCACTCAGGACTGGTGATTCAACCCCACCCAATTGTCTGGAGGGGAGAGATTGGTTTCATTGTTGTTTTCAGCAAGGACATTATCAAACAGGTTTCATTTCGATTGTGTCATTTCAGCTTGCCCGTGTGGCGTGGCTGGGATGCTCCGCTTCCTTTGTGTTGAAATGGAGCGACTGAAAGATCAGGGGAAAAAAGAAAATCCATTTTAAAGTATTTCTTTACTGCAAGAAAAATAACCCCAAATGTTGGCTTGTGCCCCCAATCTGGTACAAAATCAAATTTCGCTATCCTGAAAGTTCTCGCAAGATGAAGTGTCCGGGATTTGTTCAGCCAGCTGAAGCGATTGCTGCAGGATGATCTCACTTTGGACAATCCAGGAGCCCCAGATGCCATGTCAAAGGCACCACATGGACATGGGGAGGGTGCAGCCTTGCCCCAGGACAGCCCCTCTCCACATCGTGTTTGCTGACCTGTCCCCAAACAGCATTAGCGTTTTTAGTGACAGTGCCTCTCTACCTCCCAGGTAACCCACTGCCTTTCTCCATGAGCCATTTTTGTCCTGAAGTCTAACCTGATTTCTCTTGCTGTAATTTAAGCCGATTATTTCTTGTCGTGTCCACCATGGACATAAAGAACAGATTATTCTCTTCCCCTTAGCAGCAGCCTTTTAAGCACTTGAAGACTGTTATCACATCTCTTCTTCCATCATCTCTTTTAGGCTAAATAACCCAGTTCTTTCAATCTTTCTTTGTAGGTCATGTTTCATAGACCTCTGATCATCCCGTTTCCTCCGCGTTGCCTGCAGCAGCACCACCTCCTTTTTGATAGGAGCTGCCAATACCAGAATCTACCCCAGCATAGACCTCACCAGCCCTGAACAGATAAGAAAGATGATTTTGTGAGCCTCGTAGGCCATGCAGCTCATGTATCCCAGGGCACTGTCTGCCTCTTGATGCGACACTGATACTTCGTGTTCAGCTTGTGACCCGCTATAATTTGTAGACCTTTTTCTGGGGAACTACAGCTTGTAGGCTTGGTTTCCCATGAGGCTTTGAAGTTTTGAGCAAAAGGCAGGAATGAAGCATTCCAAATGAATGTTGCATTCTGTTCTGTTTGTCAGCTCCTCCAGGTCCTGATTCTGGGGTATTCATGCATTCAAAGCACATTTTTGGTCAGACTTTTGACTAGGCTGTGTGATACCTGGGTTGGATGCTATTCAGTCCATGCCGAAGAAGCTTTATTGATGATCCTTTAAGTTGCTGACTCCCATTGCCTCATCATTTCTAGTGTTTTATCTCTTCTGTGCATATCCTTTCACGGTCTAAGACATGCTTGTATTTGGCACTGGTTAATCAGCATTTTATGCAAAAAAAAATGAGATTTTCAATTTTCTGCAGCCAACAGAGCATTGAAAAGCCTGCCTCCCTCCCCCAGGACCTGTGTTTAGAGTGAGCGGGGCGGTTTTTCACGACTTGATTTTTCCTTAGAAACTGGAGGTTTCTCTTCAGAAGGACTCACTAGTGGAAAGCTGAAGGCTGGTCCCTTGGGCTCAGACCTAAAGGGACTCAATGCGAGGACTCCAGACAATCCCAGGGGAGGTGCTTGCACCACCCATCCATGGAGTCAGTCTCCAACGAATATTTAAATAGTTTATGCAATGGGGCAGGACTGATGCTACTGCTCAGTGAGGCAAGGGGAGAAGGAGGAGGAGGAACCTCCAATGCTCCAGGTAAGCCTCTGAGCCTGGGCCAGAGCCCACCTGTCAGCAGACCTGTCTGATTGCCTGTCCTCCTCCCCTGGGTATATCCCAGCATCAGCTTTGTTCTCCTGCAGGCAGCAGTGCTGGAAATCCCAGTCATGCAAAAGATCTCGAGGGGACAGAAACGCAGGTCACTGCTGGGACAGACGTTCCAGGCAAAGGAGTGCATGCAAAGGTACTTGGGTTATGACAGTAATTAATGTGGACATTGCTGGTAATGGCAGAGCTGTGCTTCAAGTAAGTGCACAGAGGCAGGAAATGAACCCCATCAATTTTTAAGATGTCAACTGTTTTTGGGGCAGCTGCAGAGATGGGAACAACTGGACCTTGATTGTTAGGCAGGTCCTGCCCACAGCTGGCAGCGGGATGCAAACACACTCCTCCCAAGCCATGGGATGGACCTGCTTCACTGCCTGCAGGGAGAGGGCCCTAGGAAGCTGGAAATGGTCCCAATTCAGTGAGTGTGTTAGCAAGGCTCTAGGTGACAGAGGAATGTTTGACCATTCAATCAGAAGATACATTTACAGCTTGATGGTTTAGATGAAGGTCTTTGTGTTGCTGTTTTCAGCTATCTGTCCATGCTTGTGCTGTGTCCCAGTTCAGCAAAGCATGTTTGACTGCAGGTGAGGGCATTTCCACACCAAACCCTTCTCATGGAGTAGAAGAGCCTCTTTATGGCTAGGACCTGAGTGGTATTTCTAATTTTTGGGAAACCACTCTGTTCCCACTGAAAACCAGGTATCTCTTGTCCCTGGTTCCTGCAGAGTCAGGACACAGAGACTGTCACTGAGTGGGTGTTTTTATGGACTGGCTGCTCTCTCCCTTTGCAGTTCTAATTAAGTTGTATATTTTGGAAGTAAAAATGTCCCTTTTGATTACATTGGTCAGGAAAGCTCTCCAGCATCTCCAAGTAAAGAGAGGGGAAGAGGCAAGTGATCAAAGGCAGGCTGTAATGAGCTATCAGAAGCAAACCCAAGGTCACCAGGGTCAGAAGGACCTGATGCTGGTTCATGATGCTCAGCTGGCTTCCTGTTCCCCTGTCCCCATCGTAGCTTAGCATTTGGGTCTGCACACCCTAAACATACACTGATGGGGAGAGGCCGTCCCTGCTGTGTGGGCACCATGGTTTGAATACACACAGTGGCAAGGAGGGATGCTCACCTCACTTTAGGATGGGACACACACATGCCAATATCAATGCCCTGCTCCCTATGGGGTGAAAGCATCCAGTTGCTCTGGAGGAGCTGGAGCACTGCAGAAGTTATCTGCTGGGAGGGGCATTGTCTTCGCAGCAGGCAGAGATCTAGGGCACTGATGAGCAGAAATCTAGGGCATCAAAGAGCAGAGATAATCAAGGAGAAGAGATCTAGGGCGTGGAGGGAGCGGAGATGTAGGTAATCAAGGAGCAGAGATGTAGGGCATCAAAGAACAGAGATGTGGATAATCAAGGAGCATTGATCTAGGGCATGGAGGAGCAGAAGTCTAGGTAATCAAGGAGTAACAATCTAAGGCATCAGGTAAGGTTGCTCTGGGGCATCGAGGAGTGGAGATCTGGGGCACTGAGGAGAGAGAGATCATCTGTCTCACAGGAGCTCTCCCAGAGCTCTAGCATCACTCCTGAACTCTCAGCCTGATGCTCAGGGTCATGCTGAAAGGTGGAGACAGGACTACGGTCCAGTCCTGGTTGTTGGGGACAGCCCTCACCTACCTTTAATAGTCCAGAAGAGAGGGGAACAAACTTCCACAGGAAACTCCATACACCATGGTAAGCTCACAGGGTTGTTCAGGAGAGCTGAGCCTCAACTGGAAGCTGCAGGATCCTCTGAGGGGGAACCATGGAGTTGCCTCACCCAGCAGGAGGGAGCTGTCTGCCTCCACATCACCAGCAGCAGTAAACATGATCTGTTTGAAAAATAGAGCCATGTTAACAGTTATTGATCTATAACTTTTAACCAATTTCTTTTTTACAATATTGGATTGCGTCCTAATATTAGCTTTTTATGTTCGGCACTAGGCAAACTCCACTCCATCAGTGAAAAACAGCTCCTGTGGGCCAATCTCCACCTCCCATTGAGCTGAATGATAGAGGACTGGAACAATATTTTTTGACAGATCAGTTCCTGTTCAGGGTAGCGGTGGCCATTATGCAAATCGAGCTATAAGAAGTTTAAAAGTCTGGAACCATTATATTTCTTTATTTCATTAACATCAATGCAAGCGGGCGAGTTAACACAACAGAGTGATCCCATTCCAGAGCTTACACAAAATTGTCCCCCTGTCATTTAACAAGACTGGTGATTTCCCCTAACGGGTGCTCCCAGCAGCTGTACTGGGGGCACTGAGGAATTTTTTGCAGCATGCAGCTGGGAGAGGGGTGGTCTCTGAACAGATTAGCACATAGGAATCCTCTGCCTGAGCTGGCAGATGGCTGGGAGGGCCCTGCTCGTGGCAGCAGGCAAACATCCAGCAGGATAGGGGACAAGTAGGGGATCAGTTACTAGGTCCCAATTTCCCACTGGTCCTTGGGGATCTGCTCCCCCTCAGAGAACCTGCACAAAAACTCTTGTGTGGTTTTCTCACCCCTAATTCACTGCACAGGCCAGGAGAAGCTGCTTGGGAAGAGATGCTCTGGAGTCACACAGTGCACAGAGGCATAAGCCTGTATGATTCAGGTTTACAGGGCTAGGCAGCCTGAGAGAACAGTTGTTAACCCCATTTCCTCCTGCTCTGGAGCTCTGATGCTGGGCACACACATTTTCCCAGCGTAACAACAGTATGAGGAGCTGAGTACTGATATAATATAGGCATGATATTATATAGGGCAGAGATTTGTGCTCCAGCATATACTGTGGTGCCCAGGTGGTGACCGCCCTCATCCCCCTCATTATCAGCATTGTATCAGCACTACCACAAACATGTGCCTTTGCAGACACTTTATTCTCCTGTGCATCCCCCATCTCCACCAAGGCACAGGTACGTTCACTAAAACAGCAATGCAGAAGGACACACAACCCACTTTGTGGCCCAGCTGAGCTGAGGGTACTGGCAGTCAGAACCTTTTTATAAATAAAAAATAGATACACAGTACTACCATGTCAACAAAGAAATTGTGAGGTCCTGAGGCTCAGCCCTTACATTACTGTCTTAAAGAAAGGAGTGGGTGATACCTGGCCACCCACAAAAGCCAGTCTGCCCTATGTGGTCCAGCAACTCTATGAAAAGCTGACACTCTTTTCCATACTCTACATACTCTACTCTTGGACAATAGAACCCCCACACAAGAGACACAGACGTGTTCACATTCAACACGTGCACACATTTGCATAGATCTGGAAAATAAAGATCACGGCGTGCCACAGTAATGGATCCCAGCACTATAATAGCTCCATTATAAATGGCAATGTCTTGGAGCATTACTGCTAAAGACTCTACCTTTTAGTGTTGAAACTTTTAATTGATTTTAAAATACACAATCAATCACAGTTAATCAAGGAATCATGAAGAAGCTATCGTACACAAATACACAAAGACAGCATATAAACCACAATTAATGACCACTTAAACAATGGAGGGGATGAAAATAGGATTATTTATTAGTGTTTATGAGCAGTAATGGATAAAGTAATGAAGCAGTAGCATGGTGGTGTGTTAGAGGCGAAAATTGGTGATATTTAACACCAAGTAGCCATAAGTGACATTCAGTGAGTGGGTCAATGGCACAATTTAAAATAATCTTTCTAAAGAAAGGAGATACCTTTTCTTACTCCTCTAAATGCTACCAATGCCCTACAACTGCCTGGTGGAGGTCATCCACCCTGAAGAAAGGTGGGGATCAAGCCAAGAGTAATTCCTGGGTCCTCGCCACAAGCTCAGTCTCTGACCTAGGGACAAAATGCAAACCTGTCAGGTTTGCTTTGTGGCAGGGGGACCTGTAGCCTCTTTCCAAAAACACCTCTGGGCTACCTTTAGCCAGATGTTTATCCGTAACCTACCAGGGAGCTGTCTCTTCTCACAAGGGCTGTCTCACCATGCACCAATGCAGCTGGACAGCTCTGGCTTTGATGTTAAGGAGAGTGATTAAAACACAGCTGGGTGCCCTGTCTTAGCTTCAGAGAGCCAATTCCTTATGTTTGAGGGGGTAGGAAAAAAGTGAGAAAAGAAAGAGCTGGAGGTTATTTAAGGCTGAGCCAAGGACAATGATCTTGGGCAGGCCAAAGGAGGTAAAATTCCATGGAGGCACCTTGGAGGCCCCTAAGGTCTGTCCTTGATCACAGCTCCAGGTGGTCTGTCCAGGATTTAGTACAAAAGACTATTTTGTCTAAGCTGGCTTTATTCACACCCACATAGCAAGAGCCTTGCAAGCCTAGAGCTGTGTGCACTGCTGAGGCACACATGGACACAGTCTTACTTGGACTGCCTGCAGATCCAGTTTGCTATTTGCTGTGCTGGATCAAGACCTTCCTGTGCCTCAGTGCAATGCCTGCTATCTCCAGGGACAGGCAGAGGCGCAGGAATGTGGCCTTCAGACACGGAGCAGCAGCAGAGCCCCATAATACAGCCTTTACCTTCCTGCTGTGCAGTTTACAGCTTTGCAATAAGAGCTGTTTAGTTGTCTAAATTAATAGCAGCACCTCGAACCCCACTCTGTGCTGTCTGGTACATGGTGCAGTGGAGAGGCAGTGATGAAGCTGGTTAAGGAGGTTAACTCCTGGCTAAGGAAAGTGGGAGAGGCCAGAGGAAACTTTGTCCTCTTGCACCATTCCTTTGAAGGCCAGTACCATCTAGCCCCAAAAAACACCACCAATACACCCGCCTTGCTGGTGTCCCTACAGAAAGTTGAGGACTGAGTCCCTCTTTCCCTCCTGGGGCAGGAGTGTGGGGATATGCCTGAGCTCAAAACTTTCTGTAGAGAGATGGAGATTTCTGTTTTGACCAAGGACTGGACTGCTTTAGCACTCGACTTAAACTCCTATTACTCATCTCCAGTCTCTAAAAAGAAGTTGACACCAGGTCAGACCCATAACCACATCTTCTCTGGGGTTTTGGTGGGGGCTGAGGATGCTGCAGCCCATCACTTCTAGCCCTGCCTGCCAGCAGCCTCCCTTCCCACTGTGCTTGTGCTCACTCGCATGGATCAACGTCTTCCTCTCCTCCACAGTCTCTTTTATTGCCTTGCAAGTTGGCCCCAGGATGTTTTATCACACCACAGCACATAATACAAATGAAAAACAAAGGGGAAAAGTTTGAATCATTTTTTTAATATATTCATCCCTGTGCTGGGGAACAATGATCCATCTGATTAAATCCGCATGCTAGAGTTTATTAAACCAGGTTGGCCTCTCGCTTTCTCTCTGCTTTAGGCAGGGACAAGCTCATTAAAATGAACACACTCTGCTCCCTCCCCAATGCAATCCCGCTTCACACCGTCCCTGTGCTGCTGATATCTTGTAGACATCGCCAGGAGCTGATGAATAGGGCTCTGCAGTTCCGTTTTCTCTGGCGGCAGCACCGCAGCCGAGCCTTGGCGTGGCTTTTTGGCAAAGGGCAGGAGATGCCTTCAGCCTACCAGTGCTTCATGGCTGCTGGGAACACACATCTGAGGACAGGCCCATTAACAGGAGGTGAGGGGGTAGGGATTGATCACCTCACTCTAGCTCTGCCCCAGCACCCCATATGTCATTTGCCTCCTTGTGGGCACTGTTTCTCGTCTGTAAAGTGGGTTTCATGGGCAGTGCTTCCTCATTAGGGTAATTAATGGCTATAAAGCACTTTGGATCCTGCACTAAGAATAAACCCATCAAGTGACAAGGTGACAAGCAGGCCTCTAGGACAGTCTCTCCCCTGGGACCAGGTCCCTGTGTAAGCTCCTGAGTCTGCAGGCAGATGCTCACCTTGCAGCCCCCACTCTCCTTGGGCTACCTCTGGAGGGTCCCCAGGCTACTCAGCCACCCTCAGCAGAGAGGCATTTCCAACAGGCCAGTATTTGCTGCAGCTCCCCTTCCTCCTCGGGAGCCCTTCAGAGGCAACCTAAGGCTATTACACCCTGGCAATAACAGTGGCTTAGGCCCTGTAATCCCTCCTTTACTTGACTTTGGGTTATTTTGAGCAGGAGATTAAAGGAGATTATCTGCATCACCTGAGATGCTGCACTTTCTATCTCCACCCCATTTCCTCCATCCCTGGGACTCACCAGTCCCAAGCAACTAAAACCCTCCCTCCTTCCCCTGTCCTCTGTCACACTGTTGTCTCAGGAAAGCTACCTGGCCACAGAGCACTGCCATGTGGTGGCCCACTGTCAACCTCACTTCTGGACCCAGCTTCTCACCTGACTACTCATGTATCCTGCACACCTGCATCCTGAGCCAAGTCCAGAGGTGCTGCACAGCAGGGAAGGAGAAAGGAGGGCACCCCAACACTAATTGGGATTATTTCTGTAGGTCTCTTGAGAAGGTGGTGGTGGAAAAGAAGATAAAGAAAGTGCTCCTTTGGACACTTGAAGCTTGGCAGGGTGTGTTGGGTTCAAGAGCAGCCACTTGTCACCACAGCCAGAGGATACAGAAGGATTGTCTATCTAGAGCATCCCACATTATTCAAATAAAAGAATTCCAGTAACGCAGGAAAAGCACAGGCAAGTGTCCGTTTCCTGCCCAAGGAGGAATTCCCATCACCTGGGATGATCCAGGCACGGGCAGGGAGCTCCATTCCATGTTCTGCAGATCATGTGCTGCTCTCCAGCTCACAGCAGCTTGGATTTAGCAAAGCACTTGGTGTTGTTTTGAATTCCTCCCAAACTCTTGCTGAAATCAGCATATTTATTAAATGAAGGTCTAAATAGGCAGAGCTACAAGCAGTGGCCAGAAATGTTAATTCATCTTTCTTTATGACTGAGAGATGCTCAAACATTGCAGCTACCAAGAAGCCATAGTTCCCTTTGAAAGCAAACTCCCCCACATGGCATCACACCAGCATGTGTGACCTGTGCACACATTTCATGGCAAGCTCACACCTTCATGGACTGTTTTTCCTCATTTCAGACTACACCAGCCTAAAATCCATCTGCCACCCTGGAAATTAATAGCAATCATTAAACAAAAAGAGCTGGCAAAAAGAAGCCTGAGGTGAAAAGCAGCTATTTCTGCCAGAAAAAAAATTAAAACTATTTAGACATACAGAGAGTCATTTATTACTGTGAAGTCCTCCCTCCACCTGGGGTTTAAATCTCATTACAGTTTGTCCAAAACAGATGTTACCCTTTTAGCAGTAGATTATTAACGATAAACTCCATTCCTCCAGAGAGGGTGGGTGTTTTGGGTTCACTTGTTTTTTCAACTTGGGTAACCTCCACAGGAAATGTTTATGAAAAGGACGGGGAATCCAAATGCTGGCATAGCTCCCTGCTTCTATTGTTTTGTACTCCAAAGTTTCTTTCCACTCTCCCTATCTTTTAGAGGTCTTTGGACAAGCAGGGAAATACAGATGCCCAAAGCATGGCCACAAACCCTTCTGAGGATGTACAAACACACCAATAGCTCCCAGGGCTTCTTCATGTGTCAAGAAAAAAAAATTCTCTTGGATGGAGCCTGGTATGTGCATGGCCCATTTTTTTCCAAGTTTCTCTGCATCTACCCACGCATTTTTGAGTGGAAGGGCATTTGGTTGAGCTTTAGTCTTGCTGGCACCATAGTGGAGACTCGATGGTCCCTCATACCTATAGCTGAGCATGCTCTATGAGCAAGGAAGGGCTTTACTTACTCTCACCAGTGCATGGGCATACTTCAGTGGGAAATCAGGTAGCCTTGAGAGAAACACTGTCTGGCACCATGTTTAACCAGCCAAGCCCACAGTACAGCCATGTTTTTGTTCTGTTTAGATTTAACATAACAAAGGTACATGCTCAGGAATCTAGAAGCCTTTTATTCATGCTGTAAACATAATCAAATAAGACATTAGTATCAGCTCCACACACATATGGCCATCTGGTTGCCCTGACCATTTCAGGTAGCAGGAAGCACATTCCCAGCACTCTCCAGAGACCCTACTAAATAGATGTTCTCACAATGCCTCTCAGTGTACCTGGAAAGGCAGTGAGAACCAGCTATTTTCAATCTGTTGATGGTGAAACCAGTACTGGCATCTCAGGGTTCTCAGAAAATACTTTTTGCTATCAGTACAATTTTTCCTGCACCCCAAGGGAAGCATCAAGGGCTCTCCTGGGCCATGTATGTCTGAGTACTCATTGCTGTAGGAGAGTCTTTCTCTCAGCACAGCACATCTCAGGCCTTTGGCTTTACAGCTTATCACCAGTCCTTTCATGGAGCCTGAGGGACACAAGGGAAGCCCCAAGTAAGCAGCACACTCACCTGAACACAGGTACAGGGTATTTTTGGGATCAATCTATTGCAGATCCATTCACCTTGTGTCAAAGCATGGCAGAGTAAGTGGAGGGACTGTGCTGGTGGGAAGAAAAGGCTGTAGTTTGTGACTGAAATTTAACCATTAGAGAGCAGCTGAGGTGAATAAACACACACAACTGTCTTATGGCCTCTGCCAGCAGGCAGAGTCATTGCTGTCTCACATCCCTCTGCCTCCTCATGTGCTAATCTGCACCAGCCCTTCATCCTCTCACCTCTCTCCTAGGCTCTGCTGGAGCACAGATGTGCAACATCCAGGCTCACTAACTCACCACCACCAGTCCAGGACTCCTGACACACCTCCCAAATATCCAAAGAAATGGATATTTGTTTATAGCACGGGTATCTGACCCAAGAGGAGTGTCCTATAAAAATTTACCACGAAGGGTGAGTGCAGATTTCCACTGCTAAAATCACAGACTCAGGGTGAGGTAAAATGTTTTTCTGTAGAAACACAGCATCTGTTTGGGTTAAAAGAGCAGGGTTGAAAATATTCAGGAGGACCTATCTTGGCCTAGGGTAGGGGAAGAGGGCCCCTCCTCCAAGACCTGACAAACCCGAGCTCCTCCAGCAGAGCCACATGTAGGAGCAGGGCCATGTGCGTGGAAGGTGGTCACGCTTGGTTTCCTCTGCAATGCTGTTATCCTGAATAAACATTAGATTGGTTTTGGAGAGCTGCCCAGATGATCATTAACCTTCTCCTGGCCCATGACAAGAAGCCAGCCTGCAGCACAGAGCTAAAATTAGGCTTGTAGGGCACTGGGGCTTGCCAGAGATTGCTATAGCTAGGCAGAAGCCCCTTCAGAAAGTGGACAGCCAGAGGGTCCAGACTTAAGCTGTGCTTCTCAGCTCTGAAGGACAAGAGCTAGATCATTACAATCACAAGATAACTTAGGTTGGAAGAGGCATCTGGAAGTCTCCAGTCAGAAAAGCAGGACCAGCTTTGAAGGTGAGCACGTCAGTGAGAGGTTGGCAAAGGTATTTGCCTACAGCACAGCCATAGCAATTCACATGTGCAGGACATGTGCTGGTGAAAAGGTGAATTCTGTTCCACCTACTCAGAGATCACAGATCATTACCGTGAAGTGCTACACGTGCTGTATATTTTCTGTACCATCTGCCAACACTCAGCATTACAGTCTAACTAGAAACTGTGATTGATGTAGGCACTGGCCAGAGCCCCACAATGGCTTTGAACTCCTTCACAGGGGAAGAGCAGGACAGAGAGGGAAGTGTTCTTTTGCAAATACAACCATAAAAAATGAGAGCAAACAAGACCCTTGCACCTCTGAAAGTAATTTCTAACAAAACTCACCATTTCACAGATCCACCACCAGATACCATCCTGTATAAAAGCTGTTTTTCCTGTCTGGGATGCAAAGGGTTATCAGGCCTCCTGCAAAAATAAATTAATGAATGAAAGCAGTAAAACCCTCTTCCGAACAGCAGGAAAGTTCTGAGTGAGGATGACAGTGCAGCAGAGACAAGGCACAGTTCAGATTGTCTGTGCCAAGGAGCACCAGCAGCTCCACTTCCCAGCATGGGGCCAGCTCCCACCATTGCACCGGTGCTGGAAAAACATTCTTTGATCTTCAGCACTACTTACAGGGGAAAACGGGAGTCCTGCTTCCACACCAGGCCTCTGCTTTTCCCCAGCCTAACATCAGCATAACCATCCCATAATGGAGCTGTGATTCAGACTGATTATTTCTAAGGAAAAATTCCTTCAAGCAAGTATTAGAGAGGATTTCTCCCATGGAAACACACCTTTATTATGGTTAATATTGTACTTGATCGGACCTCTTACTTCTTTTAATCCCCTAAAATCTTCCTCTTCACCTTCCTCTACTAACTCTGCCCCTCTAACTGCCTCTCATCACACTCCTCAGCTCTCTATGGGCTAGAGCTGACATTTCATATCTGCCCACATTGATATTTCAGAAGGCTGGTTTAATGCACAGGTAACCCAGCTGAACTTAAGAGGCTGTTCACCAAGAAGATCATTTATGCATTTACTTAAACTCAGCAGAGGGTTCTGCTCAGTGGCCCACAGCAGCGTGCAATAGGGTTGTCATCCCAACAGACCCTGGAAAATGATGTCAGACTGCAGCTGACTGAAAAGCAGAATAGTTGTATTTTCTGAAATCCATACAGCTAGCCTGTCTTCAAAATACTGTAATTTTAACCCAGAATTTATCTTGCCATAAAACAAAAGGTTCTTAAAAGTGTTCAAACAGGTCTGTTCTGGCCCATTCCCAGGTTGCAGCTCTTGCCTCAGCTGAGCTCATTTTGGAGCTCCAGAGCACAGAGGTGGAGAGGGTGGATGAGGTCCAGGTGAGGTTGCTCAGGGCCATGAATGTCTTCATGGCCTTGGTGACCGGGTGCATTTCAGGGTCCTCAGATGGACAGACATTTGGCCACTGGTCTGTAAAGTGTGTTCTGTGCCTTCTGCATAGAGACTGCAGTGTGACCCAGCAGTCAGAGCATCTGCAGGCACCAAAGAACCATTGCTGTCTTGATCTCTATTGACTTGTGTTCCCCTGGATAGGAGCAACTTGAGGAGAGACTGTCTCCAGTACCATACAGAGCCCATGAGTATTGACATGTCGGTAATACTGATGCCCCTTGTATAGAGACCAAGCATGTAATTTGTCTTTGTTTCTCAGTGTCTCCCAAAAAAGTTATCTCTTCACCATCCCTCCCATCTGGATACTTGTCATACCATTTGTGACCTCCCAAAGTCTCAGTAAAAACTATTCTGTATGTGATGCTGGGCACTTGTCTCTCAGCCCCCTGTTTACCTCTCTGCTTCACTCCTTCATCTCTCTTCAAACCTCAGTGGAAAATGTATATCACTTTTCCCTTGCCTGTTTTTCTTAATAGCAGGAGAGAGAGTAGAATTGACTGGAGAACTCTATTATCTAACACTGTGAGGCATTTAAGAATAAGGTTGGGATGCACAAAATGCTGCCTAAATCCTGTGAGTGGAGGCAGTATTAGTACTAGGACCTCTGGATATAAAATGAACTTGAATTTTACAGGCCTGACCTTCTTTATTATTCAGGGTGGATGTGATTCTGACCAACATCGCCTGGCAGGAGGCATGGATTAAACACCAGGAATATGAATGAGGAGAAAAACCTGCCTGGACATTTCCTTTCCCCATCTGACATGTACAGGATGGACATATGCCATTTAGGGGTGATTTCATCACTAATAAATGTTTTATCTGCCATCTTGGAGCTGCTTCCTTGGATTATCTTGCACATAATGAAGAGCCAAGGTTTATTTTAAAATTTTGTGCCTGTTAGCCGAATTTTCCCTCTGCACTTCTTTGGGTGGCTAAACATTTATCATTTGTAACATACCTGTTTTGCTATGGCTCTCTTTGTAGTGCAGGTCCTTTTTTTTTGAATAAAACAGCCCAAGTGGCTGTGACAGGGTCTTAAGAGAAGCTGGAGATGGAGCAGCTAGGGAGAAGGAAGTTATGGAGATGCAGAAATGCCAAGGAGAGGAGCACTGGTGTGTATATGTGTGTATACGCACACACACACACGCACGTTCATCTGGCTCCTTGCCTTTCCACAGTAAATGTAATCCACAATTTAAAATAACTCATTGAGGAGAATAACAAAATGAGGAACTGAGTGCCAGCTCACTCTCCCTCTCCCTTCCCAGCCCCCACGGCTGCTTTGTTTGCTTCCTTGCAGCTGCTGCTCTCGTTTAATTTTCTAAGATGCCATTAGTTAGAAGATGGAAGCAAAAACTTCCCAGCCCGCCTGCACTGGTTTCTGGAGCCCCAGCTTTGGCTTTTCCTTTTCATCTCCCTTGCTGTCAGTTTTCAGCCAGGACGAGGATGCTGCTGCTCATCCAGTGCAGGCTGCAGCCTCATGGGCATCACAAAATCCCAGCAGTCCCTCTTTGCTGCTGGGTTGTTGACAGAGACCAGAACTGGAAAAGCATGGATACTAGATATCAGAGGCAAGGTGCAAGAGCAGCAAGGAATGAGGGAGTTGTCATTGCCCCTTTGCTGGCCTCTGTCAGCCACATAAACCCAAAACCTGCTCAGATGGTCAAACCATTCTGCTGTCTTAAGAGCAGGACAGGGAAATACAGCAGGGTCTTCAGGGTACAGACAACTGTGCAGGAATGATATTTCCTGCAAAGGGCTGGGTGGGTACCATGGCCTTGCCATATGTGTGCTGTGTTGTCATCATCACCATGGTACCACAGTTCAAGATATCTCTGATTGAGATGAAATCCATCATTTCAAATCATTGTTATTGTTATCCCACACTGCGGAATAACACGTTCCTCCCTTTTGCTTCTTTCTCAAACAGTGAAGGAGACTCCCAAAACTCCACTTTCCTGCTTGTTTTTCAAGTGAGAGTTGTAGGTGTTTTGTTCCCAGGTTTCCTTAGGCAGCTCTGTGGAGTGTCAGAGGGATAGGAAAAGTGGATATGCAATTGGTTTACCTGGAGAATAAGCCCAAGACAACTGGCCAAAGACAAATCAGGCAGGAAAAAAGGTTAAAACACTAGATTGTCCTACTGATTTTTATCCAGTCTGTGGGGGAGAGGAACAGGGATCGTTCCTGTGCTCTCCAAAACCATGTCCTAGCTATAGGAGATCAGGGACAGCAAAGACTCCTTGGCCAACTGGCTGCCCTATACCTAACCTGCAAGAATCCAGCCTGGGAGTTCAGAAGCAGAAACAAACAGAAAAGGGAGATTAGAAGTGAGATAAAAGGTAGAAAAGGGGAGGAGAAACCTCCTGGATGTTTGTTATTCGCTGTTACAGGGAGATGAGTAGGGAACCACAGTGAGTGTCCCTGCTCCATCCTGCCTTGCAGGATGCTCGGTGCTTGGCTGATGTCACAGCACACACGCTCTGGCACTGGGAAGGAGGCTCTCAGAAGCCGACAAAATGAACAATTATGTCTTCCATGCAAAGCAACAAGACCCACTTCTCCATTCCCCAGTCATGTCCTGGCAATCTAATAAAAAAGATTAGGCCCTCTTTCCTGTCTCACGTCTCCTTAATGCTGTCATTTTATTCACACTTTGCAAAGCAAATAAGCCAGCAAATTGCTTGCTTTAATGAGCTGAAATTAAACTCGGGCTGCTGATAAAATGCCTTTTCTCCTTTCTGTTGTTGGGAAGGTCTCATCTGATAGGCAACGTATGGGAAAGGAGAAAACACCTATCAGGAGCCTTATTGAAAGTGTTTGAGTAATTTACTGTTGCTCTTGTTCATCTCCAACATCTCCAATTAAATGGAAGAGGCACATGAGTGCTATAGAGGATCATCCTGGAGAGTCTGTATCTGCTCTTTACTCATGGATGGGGCCACTCCACTACCTAATGTCCTCTGACACAAGCTGCTGCCCACAGCCTTCCCAGAGAGGAGTGATAGGAATCTTGCTCTGCAAGGAAAAGACTGCTTTGGCTCTACAGAGCATTCCCAAACACAAGTTTGCCCAGAGAGGATGGTTGGGTCACAGTGGGAATTAGAGGAGACAGAATAAGTACTTGCCAAAGACAATATGCCAACATGCATCCCTCTCTGCTGCCTGTGCTGGCTCAGTTTGGCAAGGCTTCCCTTGACTGCAGGAGGTCTCTGAAATCCATAAGCCTATAGAGAATAGGGAGATGCTCACACCAAGAGCAAGGAAAGCACCCTCTGTGTCATCCCAAAGGGACAAAGGGGGTAAGCCATTGCTTGTGGCTCTGCAGGCCAGGAATATCCTCCTTGCACACTCTTAGGGGCCATGTGTATCCCCATAAGATGCAGGAAGAGCTTAAGACTAGGCTGGTCCCTGTGGCAGAGGAGGGCAGGCACATCTAGAGAGAGAGTCTCCACTTACAGCATAGTGCATGTGCCGGGATTTCCATCCCAACAAGAAGAGCTCAGGGCACTTTCCTTCAGCCTCCCACCACCCCATGAAGTGCTATCATTATCTCACAGTACTGGAGAGGATACTCGAGTGCAGAGAGGTTAATTGAGTTGTCTAATACCAGGGGGGATGTAGCAACAGACGTGTTTCAGTCTGGCACTGCAGCACATGTCTCACTGTTGGCTGGGGAGATGGTAAGGGAGGGCACTCACCTGTAATCTCCCAGGGAGTGCTGGGAGCCTCCCTCTTCCCTTCCTTGCAGGCTCTAAGGACTCAGCTGTGCCAACAATGGGCTTCCAGGTACTGGCAAAGTGTTTCAGGTCAGTGACAACACATGGAGGACAAGGTGGCCGGAAAGTCTTGTGTGCAAAGAGCTGACAGGAGAGAAGGTCTTCTTATTCTTGTCATGGAAACCCAACTGTGCCACCAGGGACCAGACTCGTTGCTTACAATCCAGAAAGAACAAATAAACGGTTTTACTGCTTATTATTACTGTCCTGTTTACCAAGGTATAAACTGAATGGCGAACAGGGATCTCTGCAGTGAAACATGGTCTGCTTTGCTGTCTGGTATTGTGGCTGGAAAAGAACCTGGTTTCTTCAGGACACAGCTGAGAGTGCGGCATCTGCCTCTTAATGCCTGTGGACAATCAGCATCATGCTATGTTCAGGCATGGAGCACCGAACACAGTCCCTTCACTGCCTAGGCACTGGGAAATGTTTTGGAAAACTGTTTCTGGATTTATACCATTTTGCAGGTTCAATGGGAGACAATTTAAACATGTGCCCCTGTCTCCTTCACAACCTTCCAAGAAACCTCTAGTTCCTACCAGCTGTGTTTTCAAGGTGTGCTGCTGTGGTGTCCTCCCTGGCTCCTACAGCCTGCCCTTGGACAAGAGAGATAACCAGAGCTCCTGTTCCCAACAAAAGTTCCAAGAAGGATATTTCTAGATGAGCCATGATGGTTTCTCCCCATTTCTGGGCAACTCCATCTCTGCCACAACATGAAACAACAACCCAGAGGTCTGTTTGGCAGTAGAGATATCCACAGGGGATATTTTCAGTGTCTTGTGGAAAAGCATGACTCAAGAGATGCTGATGCTCAGGCAGTTTCCACATCTCTACTTTTGCCTTCCTGTTTCACTAAGAAATTATAAAAGGAAGTAGAAGTTCTGTCCCTGGATATTTATGTTTAGTTGAAAATGCAGGAAAAAAATAATGGAAAATATGAGCCAGGAATGGGAATTTTTTTGTGGGAAGTGAAGCTGCTGGCAGCCCCACAGTTTTTGTCTAGTGAACACTCTTCCTAATCTTCAAACAGCTATTTCTGGCTGGGGGTGGAAGGTCTTATCCCACCCCCTGCAAATACTCTTTTTATGTCACTGAATGTTTCAGGGTCTTCCACGCTTCTGGATCATTTCACCCTGGAGGGAGAGAGAGATCTCGGGAGGAAAGCAGCAAGCGCTAGCTGGGGACGCTGGATAGTTCACAATCACACCAGTGTGTTTTGCAGAGAGTTCCCTGAAACTACTGCTAAGGTTCCCAGAAGCAGGACAAGCGCTTGATGCTGGGCTTTATCCCAGGTGCCACCCAGCAGTGCAGGCAGAGAGACACAGTGTCCTCAACGAGCACCCCCTTTTCTGTTGGCGCTGCTGCTGCGCACACCAGCACACGAGACAGTCAGGATTCCCCTCAGCAAAACACTGCAGCATCAAATCTACATCAGAGTGAGTTGTCTAGACTTCATCTGCTCTCAGCAGAGAGGAAAAGACACTTCTGGGGCATCACTCCTCTCCTCCTGAGGTAGACACCTAAATAGGTCAGACTAATGGTGCGCTGGGTATGTGTTGGTCTCTCAACTGCCTAAAATGTGGTGCTGGACAAGGGCTTAGAGGATGGCCTCAGCTGTCAGTGACCACCTCCCCTTATGCTGCTAAGTGCTGCTGCTGGCAGCCAGATAAAACAAAGGCTGCTTGAAAGGTGGTAGCTAGAGTGAGAAGGCAAGCGCCTAACTTTAGGAGGGTCGTTGGATGCATCTCTAACACCTCTGAAGGCTGACTGTCTTTTCCTTATGTTTAGTTTGTGCTTGTGTTTTGTTTTGAGCAGGTGAACCGAGGGACTGAGTGGGGAAAGCCAAATCTACAGAGGCATATGGAGATGGGGACCAGTGCTGTGATGGGGAGCAGAAGGAAAACAAGGAGATGTACTATAAAAAGTGAGAGGAAAGCTTGTCTCTAAGCCAGAGAGACTCCGCACGGGCGCTTAACTTCATGACTCCTTCCTCAAGATGCCAGAGACCTGGTGATGTGGGACCAGCCTCAGCCACCCAGGCCTTGGTAGCAGCCCTTGGCTGGTGGCTGCCAAGTACCGTGGGCACCAAGGTTCACTTTCTCCATAGACGAGACCCTCCCGTCTCCAAGCCATGAGGAGAAGGGAGAGGCAAGTCAAGCTGCTGAAGAGGCACTAGCCCACGTCTTCCTAGCCCTGTCCTGTTCCCCGCTTCCAGCACACCAGGAGCCCCTTCTCCTTGTTGCCCTTCCAGATGGCAGGTCGCCGGTGGGCCGCGACGTCAGCCCTCTGCATGTACGTGGCGGCCATCTCTCTCCTGCACGCCGGTGGGGTACGAGCAGACTGCTGGCTCATCGAAGGGGACAAGGGCTTCGTCTGGTTGGCCATCTGCAGCCAAAACCAGCCCCCCTATGAATCCATCCCCCAGCAAATCAACAGCACCATCGTGGACTTGCGGCTGAACGACAACAAGATCAAGAGCGTGCAGTACGCTTCACTCAGTCGCTTCGGCAACCTGACATACCTCAACCTGACAAAGAACGAGATCTCCTACATCGAGGATGGTGCCTTTTCAGGACAGTTCAACCTCCAGGTGCTGCAGCTGGGTTACAACCGACTGAGGAACCTCACTGAGGGCATCCTCCGGGGCCTGGGGAAGCTGGAGTACCTCTATCTCCAGGCGAACCTCATTGAGACCGTCACCCCCAATGCCTTCTGGGAGTGCCCCAACATAGTGAACATTGACCTGTCCATGAACAGGATCCAGAGACTCGACAGCAACACTTTTCGGGGCCTAAACAAGCTCTCTGTCTGTGAACTCTACAGTAACCCCTTTTACTGCTCCTGTGAGCTCCTCGGCTTCCTGCAATGGCTGGAGGCTTTCACCAACATGACACGCACCTACGACCGGATGCAGTGCGACTCCCCACCTGACTACATGGGCTACTACTTGTTAGGCCAAGGCCGGACTGGCTACCGCAATGCTCTGAGCATGCTCTCTTCCCTTTGCACTGGTGGCTCCTACACTGTGATCCCTCGTTTTATCCCTCCCAGGTACCAGGTGACCACGGTGCCCTCTGAAAGCCCCTGCTCCGAGGAGGAGTGTTCCTCTGGTGATGGCACGACTCCGCAGTTCTCCCTCTTCACGCCCATTGGTGAAACGGAGGTGCGCCCCAACATCCAGGTGAAGCACCTCAACCACAACTCTGCCGTCCTCACTGTCCAGATCCCCTACCCCTTCAGCAAGATGTACATCCTCTCCCAGTTTGAAAACGGCTTCTCCTCCATGATCACCAAGCTCAGGAAGAAGGAGGAGAACATCACCGTGAGCAACCTAGTAGCACAAAGAGATTACACCTACTGTGTAGTCTCTGTCCACCAATACTCCAAGTACAACCACACCTGTGTCACCATCACGCCCACCAGACCCAACCGCAAGGAACCAGTGCCCACCCCTTCCACTGCCACCCATTATATCATGACAATCCTGGGCTGTCTCTTTGGCATGGTGATTGTCCTGGGTGTTGTGTATTACTGTCTCCGGAAGAGGCGCCAGCAGGAGGAGAAGCACAAAAAGGCTGCCGGCAGCATGAAGAAGACCATCATTGAGCTGAAATATGGGCCAGAAATGGAGACCACCAGCATCACCCAGCTGTCCCAGGGACAGATACTGGGTGGGGAGACAGTGACTCGCATCCCTTACCTACCTTCTGCTGGTGAGGTTGAGCAGTACAAGCTGATTGACAGCAGTGAGACCCCCAAGGCCACGAAGGGAAACTACATGGAGGTGAGGACAGGTGAACAGCCTGAGAGGCGAGACTGTGAGCTGTCCCTGCCGCCGGACACGCAGGGCTCTGTGGCTGAGATCTCCACCATCGCCAAGGAGGTGGACAAGGTGAACCAGATCATCAACAACTGCATCGATGCCTTGAAATCTGAGTCCACCTCCTTCCAAGGGGTGAAATCTGGGGCAGTCTCCACGGTGGAGCCTCAGCTGGTGCTCTTATCAGAGCAGATCCCCAGCAAACATGGATTCCTTTCCCCTGTCTACAAGGAAAGCTACAACCACCCTCTCCAGCGACACCACAGCATGGAAGCAGCCCCCAAACGCTCCAGCACCTCTTCCAGTGGCTCCATACGGAGCCCCAGGTCCTACCGCTCTGAGGGATCGGGCCACAAATCAGAAGCCAAATACATTGAGAAGACATCCCCCACCACCGACACCATCCTCACTGTGACACCGGCCGCGGCCATCCTGCGGGCAGAGGCAGAGAAGATCCGCCAGTACAGTGAACACCGGCACTCGTACCCCAGCTCGCACCAAGGGGAGCAGCACGACAGCATGGGGGGACGAAAGCCTTCCATCCTGGAGCCTCTGACGCGTCCTCGCCCCAGAGACCTGGCCTATTCCCAGCTCTCGCCTCAGTATCACAACCTGAGCTACACCTCCAGCCCAGAGTACACCTGCAAACCATCGCACAGCATCTGGGAGCGCTTCAAACTCAACCGCAAGCGGCACAAAGACGAGGAGGAATATATGGCAGCCGGCCATGCCCTACGCAAAAAGGTCCAGTTTGCCAAAGACGAGGATCTTCACGACATCTTAGACTACTGGAAGGGCGTCTCTGCCCAGCAAAAGTCCTGAGTCCTCACATAACTGGAGACTTAACACACTAACTGGACCAAAAGAAATCCACAGCAGCTATTTTTATTCAGACTGTCTTTGAAACAAAATAAAATTTAAAAAAAAAAAAAGAATCAATAAAAAGAGAGAACAAATTATGAAAAATCTATAAATATTCTATATAATATATAAAGTGAGATATTAAAATGTCCTCACGTTGGTGAGACACACCAAATCTGAACACAAACTTTGCAAAACAAACAAACTGTGGAGTGAAAAAAAAAAGTTTTGTTTCATTTTGATTTTTTAAAAAAATATAAGAAAAAAGAAAAAATTGAATATAAAAAGAAAATGAAAGAGCGGGCAGAGAGCTGAGGTCTGGCGTTTCCCAATATTGCATTGCATGAGTCCCTATTCCGTGATTTTGTGGATTCTTTGTGAACAGTTTGTGTTCTTCCTTCCCTTTCAAAATCAACAGCGACAAAAACAGCAACAAAAACCAAAAAGAGACCAGAAGGAGCTCCATCTTTTGGGCTGTTTTTGCAAACGGAGTCTTCCAGTTTAGACTTTTACCCAGTTGAAGGCCCGTTCACATTTTCACTCACTGAAAGATTTTACCACACATTGCATTGTAAACCGAAGTCGTTAATTGTACAGAGAAAATTTCTATATTTGCAATGTTTGCTGTATAATGAGAAAGAGAGAGGAGAAAAAAATACTACATCTACTAAAAATATATATATATATCTATATTCACTTGTTTGTACCAGGTTTTAATCATGGATTTTAGAGAAAGAGATGGAGTTTTGTTTGAAGGACTGTTTTGTTTGCTGGTTGGTGGGTTGATGGGATATTTTTTGGAGTGGGGAACAAGTGTATGGGTTTCCAAGTGTTTGGTCGTGGTTTCTTCTGACAATTGTCTGTGTCCAAGTTCTCATCACTTCCAAGTACATTGAAGAAAAATGGCACATACTCAGAAAACCAGAATCCTTCACCTTATTCCAGGTGGGAGACCATCACCACCAGGGACCAGGAAGGGGGTGAGAAGTGAAGGGCTCTTGGTTGAGCAGGTGTCACCATGCAATGGGGCTGTTGCTTCAGTTTAAAAGGTATTGGTCTCTCCCCCTAAACAGATACATCTGGGGAGCAGTGGCCCTTGGCACCAGCTGCTGAGTGGTGGGTTGTCCCCTCACTTTCAAGATGGAGAGACAGCAATGAATTAGAGGAGAAAGCCACTTGCTGCTCCCTGGAGAAGGAAATCATTGAGGGGTGATTTTGCTGAGGGAGAAGACACTCAGCATTTACAAGTTGCCCATACTGAGACACTCCTGACCAGCGCTCGGGACTCGGAGACTGAGAGGGAAGGAGAAGGCTCTGTGTCCATGTCTCATGAGGGTCACCCAAGCAGACATGTGCCCCTCAACCATTGCTCTCAAATGCTCTCTAAGGCACTACAGCTTCTTGCCCCACCTCTGAAATACTCACAGATGATGCCCTGCTCATGGGGTGAGGAGGAGAAAGGATGTGTTGAGGCCATGAAGGCGCTCTCAGGCCATGCTGGTGGCCAAAGGAGGCAGTTTTGCTCTTATCAGCTCCAGCTGAGTCACAGGTCCCATGTATCACCCCATGACTGACAAAAAGTAGAGGCCTCACAAGGGTCTGTGAGCTGCTTTGCTCCCAGGTGGGTGGGAGCTCACAGAGCTAGCACAAAGAGGTGATAAACTCCCCAAGTGCAGTCCTGTGAGGCCATGCTGCTTGCCAGAGTTTTTCCCTTGCATTCTGCTAGCAGGTCTGTTTGGATGGACATCCTGAGTCCTGACAGATGAGCATTAGGGCCCAGGAGCAAACCATATCCCATCCTGTTACTTCAGTATTTCAAAGTGATTTTGACAGGTATTCTTGCAAAAGGTTATGTTTGTTCAGAAAGGAGTTGAGCCAGGAAGACACAGAGCAGGCTGGGAAGTGTGTGAATTCATTCCCCATAGTTATTTGTGCAGACAACACAACATTAGCAGGATTTCATAACAAAAGACAGCCAATTTCCTCTGGGACACATTCGCTTTGCCTGAGCAAAGACACATTCCTCCATCTCCTCCAGGTGCCCCAGATGCTGCCCACAGCATGCAGCTTCCTGGTGTTGTGTCTTGCTCACCAGGCAGTGAGCAGGACCTGGAGAGGGGAGTTGAGCATCACCTGTCTCTTGTTTAGTGCCATCGTGGCAGGTCCCTCCTCAAATCTCAGCTGTATCACCTGAACCAAGGCAAACCCTTCAGCTGAGACAGCCTCTCCTTGCAAACCCTGAGTGCCTCTTCATAGAACCATAGAATGGTTTGAGTTGAAATAGACCTTAAAGATCATCTAGTTCCAACTCCTTGACCATGGGCAGGGGTGCCACCCACTAAATCAGGTTGCTCAGGGCCCCAACCAGAGCTCACATCTCAGAGAAATAGGAGCTGGCCAGCAAGGATGAGTAATGGAAACAGCAGGGCCTCTGTTTCGTGGTCTGAGGACATTCCTCAGCAAGAGGCTGGAGTGGTCCAAGGTGGTGGCAGTTTATGTTAATTTGGGCTCAGGTGCTCCAGCACTGACAGTCGCAAATAGATACCCAAAGACCTTCCCCAGTCTCCCCCCACTGAGGCCATGTGCACACCAGTGCAGTGTGACACCTTGCTGTGGAGGCAGCAGTCAGCTCAGCTCTTTACCTGGGGCGATTCATTTTGCTCCTCTGCCTCTGTTTCCTCCTCTGCAAAATGCTTCCGTGTGGTGTTGAGGGTGTAGGCTGGCTGGGAAGGCTCAATTAATTAATTGCCTGTCTGTGAAGCCCATTTAGCTCCTAGAATAAAAGCTGCTATCGAAATGCAAAGTTGTTAGTGGCATAAAACAGCAGGGGAAGATGAAATCAAAGCCTGATTCTGTTTTCACACCAGGATTTCACTGGTCGTAAACCAACAGAGACTGACACAGCAATGTGATACAGCAGCACTGCCCTTTCTAAATTAAACACTTCCCACATGCAAACTGCAACTGGAAAAAGGAGGGTTAGAAAAAGTCAGGGCCCCTCTATCTCCAAGATTTTTCCAAGGGAGGTACCAGCACACGCATCACTGCATACCCCATTGTGAGGGGGGCCTTGCCATGAGTCTCAGGACAGCTCCTGAGATGGTGAAGCAATGGCCATGCTGCGGAGCATCTTCCAGTCTCCATGCCCTTCCTCCAAAACAGGGTGCAGTACTGGCAGCCATGGTCCACATCCCTTGGCAGGAGATGCCATAAGATAAGCTGTGAAAAAGCCAGACAGGACAAGGGAAGAAGTGTCACTGTCCCCAAGGCCACCACCCCATGCATGGAGCTCCAGGGGTGACTTTGCACAGGCCTTGTGAGCTCTATGCCCAGCACCCTCCATCCCTTCCAGAGCAGCTGCTTTACAGACCCCTCTGAGGGCAGAGGGGGAAGCATACCAACCAAATACACAATTCATTGTGTATTTTTCTTTGTTGTGTTGTCTCCTATTCAAGCATCAAAACTCTCAAGCTGCTTCTGCAAAGAGAAGTGATACCTTGTCCACTCAGGCTGTTCCTGCTGCCCAAAATCCATGCAAAGCAAGAGGGCTCCCTGCCAAGCAGAAAGGAAGGGGCGTGGGAAAAGCATGTCAGAGTCAGGAGGAGGAGAGGTCAGGGGAAAGCGTCTCTTATGTTTTGCCCCACATAAATGAGCAATGGGGACCAATGAACTGTGAGCCAGTACAGAAAGGCACTGCCTCTGGAAATTCTCAGGTCCTGCTCCTGCAGCAGCCTGGGTTCTGCCACTGGAACAAAGGGACAGGAAAAAGAAGGGATGAAGAGAGATGAAAGACAGGGAGAGGTGTGCAAGGCAAAGGCAGGAGAAGGCAGAAGTGTGGGAGCATTTATGCTGGCAAAGGACAGGTGGCAGCCCCCAGAGAGGCCAGTGATGGCATCAAGCAAAGCTGCTCAAAGAGAAGTTTTTTAAGAGTGAACAGTTGTTTCCCTGCGGCAATGAAACAGAGAAAAGGAGCAGAGGGACCCATCACTGCTCTGATAAATTTCCTTACTGGCTGAGGTTGGAGGGAGCTGTGTCTGCTCCTGGGAAATGCTCCTGGAGAGTTTGGAAGGCAGCTGCCCATGGCCATGCTGAGCTGCCCCATCACCACTGTCATGTCTCTGGGATGTCTCTGATGAGCCTCAAGGGAACAAACACTCCTATACCACAGGTGCTCCAGACTACCTGCCAGGCACAGTGTGTGTACAGGGGATGCAGACCCAAACCCACCTTGGAAAGCATAGCTTGACCCTCCTCTGTCTCCTCTGTCAAGCACCAGCTGTGGTGTTGAAGGGACACTGACAGGATGGTGTCTTCTGACATGGATTTCAGGTTCCCATCACCACTTCCCAGTCTTTGCTCTTCCAAAACACTTCGTGCACTTGCTCAATTCTCATTCTGATCCAGAATCACCAAAAGACCTTTCCACGTGTTACAAAGTCTGTGCAATACCTAGAGCCTGGATATTATTTAAAAGCCCATAAATTAGGACAGAAACATCCCCCCACTCAGACATGCACCATTTAAGCCCAGCATTCCTGAGGGCATCCAGCAGCCTTGGTGTGCGCACCAGCTGTGCCCATCTGATCCAAAGCATGGCCTTTGGAAAGTGCCACGTTCGCAAACAGAAACATGGGGCAGCAAAGGGCGACAGTGGTGGCAAACACTACCTGCCCAGCTACCTCCTCAATGCAGCAAAGCACTTGAGAAGCAATATGGCAGCCCTGGAGCTGGTGGATGCCTTCTTCAGAGCTGATCGGTGTTGAAGGTGAACCCTTCCCCAGGTAAGCATTGGAGCCTCCTGATGGCTTCAGCTGAGTCTGCCATGAAAGCAGGTGCAGATCCTATGGAAGAAGTCTGCGAGGATGCATGGGGCCCCTAAGGCCCACCCTGACCATGACAACAGCCAGGCTGCATTGGCTCTGCTGAAATCAGTCCGGCAACCCGTGGTGCTTGTGGGGTGATGGCACCTTTCCTAGAGCTGCCAGCACCACTGGAGCCATCTCTCTTTCAGCTCCATTGATACTTATGGGTCAGCCCATGCATCCCCACCTGGGTGATGCCCGGGACAGCTGGAGAGCCAGAGGCAGAGCAGGGCCATGGGCACCTGCTCCAGCAGCCCCGCCAGCTCCCACTCTCGCATGGTCCCTCGCTCCCGGAAACCCTGGCCAGCTCCCCTCCAAATGCTTCCCTCTGCCTCACTTCCAGATCGGCCCTTCCCTGAATCAGGGCTGGGTCTTGATGAACCAAGAGCCCCAAACTCATCATTGTGGTTGATGTGGCTCTGCAGAAACCAGGAGCTGCAGCACAACCCCCCCAGCCAGGTTCCTGCTGCAGCCTGGCTGCCTGTCGGGCTCTGGAGCAATAAATCACCTTGTCTGCGGGAGAGAGGGTCAGCAGGGGTGGAGGACAGTGCAGTAGAGATGGCCTCATCATACAAATCCTTTGAGGGAGAAGGGGTCCGGGGGAGGCTGGTGAGGGGCAGGCTGCAGTGCTGCTGGACCAGACCCAGGAGCACGGATCGATGAGGGTGATTGAAGCCAGCACGCACTGCGTTGGGCTATTTTTAGCACAGCTGGCAGAGCAGAAGTTTGGGAGCCTGAGTAAGAATTTATTTGTGTCTGTGAGTGCTCATCAGGGGAGGACCAACAACAAGACTCTGCCCAGGTGTAGCAGGACCCTGATGAACATTTTGGGACCTGCTTATGTCAGCTTCAGCACCTCTTCGGTGCACACTGTGTCCCTGTCCTCTGCAGTGCCCTGCAGGGACAGTGTCACCAGTTCAGGGCAGCTGTGAGCATGTGAATGCACATGGACACAGGATGGGGACAGAATAGAGGAAAGGGAAGGGATGGACTTCAGGGGATGGAGGGGTTATTTGGGAAAAGTAGTGATCCTACCTTAAATCTGTAGGGGGTGTGAACAGGTCTTGTAGCGTGGCTGCAACACTGCCTGGCTTCATAGAGCAGGCACAGGCAAGGGTAGCCCTCGGCCCCAGTCATCTCTTCCAGCTCTTCCCTCCCTAATTACTCACCACAGGCTTTTCACCACAAAGCCCTGGGTCAGATTTTTCTGGGTAGGTGTCCAGAGATAAAATTGTTATCCAGAGAGAGGTATATAGCACATTTCCTTTCCTTCACCTCTAAACCCGTGCTGGTGGTGAAGGAACTGAAGGCAGTGAAGGTGCTGGTGGGCATGGACAGTGGTGCTGGAGAAGCAAATTCAACAGCTACTCCTTGGCTTGGAACAGTGACTTTGGCTTCACTTGAATTTACTTGGGCTCCAATTTTTCATATCTGCTTCGTGTCACAGCCTCTGGTTTGCCCCTCTCAGCCAGCTCACCAGCACCACCAGAAGGGTGGTAGAGATTGTACAAATGCTGCCTTGAGAGTTGTGCTCATTCCCACCTGCCCAGGACTTAATGGAGGGAAACTGTCTGATCCAGAGTGAAGCCAGTTTTCTGGACTCAACTTCCTCTGTACAAGGGAGGAGAAGACACAGAAGTACCAGGGATGAGGATTTTCATCACATGGGGAGTAGCCAAGCAGGATGTCAGTTTTTACTCTAGTTTTGCTGCCCTTTTTTTTGGTTCAAATTGAATACGAACATGCCCATTTCCTTCCCTCTGCAATTTTCCTGACCCTGCAGAGTAACTGAAGGAGCCTGACAAGTCTCCCTTTCAATAATTCAGTGGGAATGTTAATGACATGGGTGTGTTGTTCCTTTGTAAGCCGATCACTTCTTACATCCCACCAACACCTGTTTCTTCACACTCAGCTCAGCTGCCTGGCAATGGCCATTTGCTGTTCACCTTTACTTGCCTTGCCATTAAAGAGCTCATTAACGTACTCCATCCTTGCTTTCTTTAGGACTAAAAGATTTCCATTTCTCTCTTTTATCAGCTTTCTCATGGTTTATATCCTCTCCTCTCTTCACCATGCAATGCCCTTTTCTAATGAGCTCTTCTCTCCTGGCCCGTCTCATCCATTAAGCTATGCAAGTGCTGTCCCCTGCATTGTCTTGCTCATCTCCTGGGCTCTCATCTGGGTCTATCATATTCCTTAGCACTTCCAGCTGTGAAAGGAAGTGACCAGCCTCACATATAACATCCATAATTTCCTCCCACCCCATCTGCCTTCCTCAGAGCTCTCCTGTCTGGCTCATCCCACCACAGCATCCAGCCTTGACAGCCTATCATAACCATAATTCATAACCATAACAATAGCAATCATAGCAATAACAATCATAACAATCATAACAATATCAATAACAATCTTAACCAAAATAATCCCAGCCATAACCAAAACAATCCCTGCCATAACCAGAAGCATCCCAGCCTTAACCATCACTGTAACAATAACAACAATAACCAAATCAGTAACCATCATAACCAAAACAATATTATTGTTATGATTGTTACTGTTATGGTTATGGCTAATAAAAAGTGATGGTTCATTTAGTTATTTCACAGCTGAGCTTCTCAATATGGCATGAGGAAGTGATCGCTGCTCTCCAGCATACTGGTAAATAAATGGTTGGAAGTAGCAAAATGCAACTCCCAGCACTTGGTCACAGCTGCATGCTTGGCTCCTTTCTTCCTCACCTAGAGCTTGTCCAGTCCAGACGTGTGACAAAGATCTTGTGTGGAGGTCTGGCTGGGGAGCCTGCCATGGATGGGTCCAGGTATCCAACAGTTCCAAAACCTGGAGTCTCCTGCCCAGAAACTGTCCCTGTGCCAGTGTCAACATGAGCAGGGATGCAGAGTCCACGGAGCACTTCTCCATGAGTGGATGGGGTGGGTGATTTAGGCTCCAAGAGACCTCATCTGTGCAGCCCTATGGCCTTGGCAAGCACAGAGGGTGAGGGAACAAGGCAGGATTTTGGATTGCAATAAAGATGGAAGTATTTTATATTTGTTTCACTTAAAAAGAAAACAGTTCCTTTTGTGTTTGATGAGCAAGCGATTTCATAAATACTGCAGAGAAAACATGACACAGTTGCACCTCAGTGATTTCCAGCCTCATTTCTTGGCAGAAGCAGCAGAGGAGTGGAGAAGTGACTGAGCAGCTGCCCCACACACATTTCCCAGTTGTCTGGGAGTGGCTGAGGGTCTGGGGGCTCCTCCTGGTCAGGCCAAAGGGAAGCAGCCAAGAAGAGGAAACTCTCCTCAGGATGGAGCCATTCAGTCCGACATATGCACAGTCCCAGCACAGGTGGACAACGAGCCCATCACATACGAGGTATTGCCACAGACTTCACATTGTGCCCCAGGTACAGTCACTCACTCAAAATCAGCAGCTTGCTGGTCTTGCCACCCACTTCATGATGGGTTTTGACCGTACCAGCTTAGACACCCACTAAAACACCAGCCTCATCACTTCAGAGAAAGGGAGTTGCACAGATGCTCAGCTGCCCCCAGCAGCTATTTTTGGTTCAGTGATGCTTTGCTGGTGCACAGGCTCCAGGGGTTCCAGCCCCCTAGTGGAGGGATGTCTCCATAGGGTTCCGCCAGCCATCTCTAGACTGTGTGAGGTTTTCAGCTCATCCCTGAGCTGCCGGGATAGCACTCAGGAGAAAGCAGTGATTCACCCATGACCTGCCCAGCCCCAGCAGCAGAGAAGTCCTAGAAGACACTGAGGAGCTATTTCTCGCTGTTGGATGATCCAAGAAGGGTCCTGCTGTTTTACAGAAGAGGTGCACAAGTATTTGTCTCTGAAAGCATTTGCTGGGATAAAATACAAGCCTCAAGGCATAGGGCTGAGTTTGGCTTTTCTGGGATGTGTCCAGCAGCAGCAGCAGCAGTGCCACCATCAAAAGCCTTTGGTGGAGACAGGGATTGAGGGATGTTATACTTCCCTGGCTTTTTGCCCCGGGCACTGCTCTCTCAGCTGTGCTTGTGGGCTTTGTGCTTTCTATCTCTTTCTTTGGGTTTTCTTCTTAAATGAAACATTCCCCATCTCTGCTGCGAGCACATCCCTGTGGACTAAGAGGATGAGCCAGGTGAGAGCAGGAGGAGGTGAGCAGGGACTTCTTATACCAGTGTTACCACTAAGAGCCTCTCCCCCGAGGCAGGTTTTTCTTGAGTGAACCGTATGGGTCAGGACTTCTATGATTAACAGTGCAGGATGTGTCTTCTTCATCTTCTAGGGGAGCTGGGGAAGGCACTGAGCACAGAGAGAGCAGCAGCCTTGATGGATTGCTTAACCATGTTTCTGAGTGGAAGAAATCTGGAATGTGGCATGCTAAGGATGCCATGTTAACTTCTGCTAAACACTCACATAGAGCAGATACGCAGTCTGTGAAGGCACTGCCGACTTTCCTCTGCCTGCTTTTGGCATAACGAAGCCCAATGGGTGTGTATAAACAAAGCAAGCATCTCTCTCGCTGGACCTCATGCATCATTTATAGCCAGCTTTTCCGTGGCACAAGAAACATTTACATATGCCAGCATTAATTCCGAATGCCACTTCAAAGCCATCTCTGTCTAATGAACCCCGTGCGCTGTGCACAGCAAATTCCACCCAAAAAATAATTAGCAACACACGCCACCAAAGCGTTACAAGGGGAACGCAGCACACCACCTGCTGAAGCAAAATGAATGCCTGATTTATTTATTTTTTGCCACTTTTTAGCAATATTCAGGCACTCACTCAAAGCTGTGCTCTGTTCTCAGCTTTGTAGGGCCCTGGGAAGCATCGTGTTCCCACTCTGCTTTCCAGGCTGAGGGGTGAATGATTTTGGGGGGGTTATACAGAATCGTAGAAAGGCTTGGGTAGGAAGGGACTTCAAAGATCATCTTGTTCCAACTCCCTCAGCATGGGCATGGGCAGGGCACGCGTTTTTCTTTTAACACACCTGGACAGAGTTGTGCAAGACCCTGCTGATCTCTCTGAGCTGGGAGTGCCCACTGCGATTTAGGATACAGACAGCTCTATGATCCTTTCTCTGGAGCTGCACAAGTTCCAGGCTTTTGGGATGCTGTCACTTCCTGACCAGCCACAGACTGGGGGCTGGGAGCAGGACAGGACACAGGGAGTCTCACTCTTGTCTGGTGGTCCCATGGAGCCCTTAATCCCTGAATAGCATCAGCCTCACTGAGAAAAAAAGAAATTGGGGATGAGATCAGAAGATGAAGGTTTTGGTGCCCCTATCAGCCATGGTCCTTCCATCTCATACTGGCCCTGTTGTGAACAGCTAAGGGAATTGAGCTGGCTGCACCAAAATTATTTCTTAAATCCATGTTAGAGCTGCCCAGCCCAGCTGATGGTGGCATTGCCATGGGAGACCCAGGTCACAAATCACCATGGCGGAGAGATGGAAGACACACCTGGAGGTAGCTATGGGCACAAGGGGACTGACTGTGCCAAGGTGATGCTGGGATCCTAGATTCCCTGGCTCTGTCCTCCTGGAGCGAAAGGAAGATGCTTGGCAGGACACTGCTCTCAGCCCTGTGCTGTGCTGCCCATGTGTCTCTCCAGAACGAAACCATGGAATTCAAACTTGTCAGTCTTTGCCTTGTTAGAATGCAAGGGGTTAAACTGTTCTTCCTATGCAAATTAGGCTTAATTAATCCTTTTCATCAGTTGCAAATATACCTTCTGAACCCTATTAAAAACATGAATATGCAAATTCAGACCTTTTTTAATACTCATTTTCAAGGACTTGGAGTCAGGCTTGATTATTCGATTCCCGTTAACAGCCTGTAAAACCTGGTGCAAAATTTAATTTCCATTTTAAGTTACAAAAAAAGAATTTGAATCTGTTGGTAATTAAGCTAATTACAGTGTTACACTAAAGAGGAGACAAACAAGGAGGACAAGATCATTCATTACATTTAACACCGGTTACAGGACCTGGGGACTGTCCTGAGTTAACCATGAAGCCAGGAAACAGCAGTGATGGAAACAGGGTACTTGTTAGAAGGCTGTGGCTTTTGGGGGGCCTAGTCCCTTCCTCATCTTGGGAACATATCTCCATCAGCCCCATTCTCCTCCTCCTTCTAAGGAAAGAAGCAAGAGGAGGTGCAGCCAAGCTGGGTGTTGTAGGTGCTGTGGGATCTCTGCATAGAGCAGGAACATGCTTGAAGTTGGGGTTTTGGGGTAACTTGTAGAACCACCCTATCTGCCAGAGTGACTGGGGCTGAGCATCCTATGCAGGTGGGATTTCCATCTTCCCATAGCACTTTCTCCATGTGTGGGGTGCAGAGGGGAGGTCAGCTGACACCCTTTGCAGTGGCAAAGCCACCATAGAAGACCCACATGAAAAAACTGCAGAGGCACATACAAACCACTGCTCCACTGTGGGAGACAAATGAAGATACAGGATGTGACCCCCTATAGCTCATGCCCATGGCCAGCATATGTTGGGAGATGCCAACCAAACCAGCTCACCCTACACTACCCAAACCTGCCTTGGGGTCACCCATCAGCACTGGGCTGTCAGTACTGGTGGCTCTCAACTTGCCCATCTACCTTCTTGTGCCTCACAGCTCTGTCTGCATGCAATTAAAAAAAAAAAAAAAAGCGATTCTATAGACTGTTAATTATAGTTTACCACTGCAGTGATCTCTTAAAATCAGTCACTAGGTTGCCTGGGATCTATTCTGCATTTGATGTTATCTAAGAGAGTTTGCAAAGTTAACATGTGACTTGTTAAGAGCTGTAATACTCACCTCAGGGAGGCAGCAGCCCATGGCAAGCTGGGGTGAGAAGTCTCATGGCTGGGGTGGAAGCACACAAGTGATGCTCTGCCCAAAGGAATCAAGGCTCAGTGTCTAGGATACTGGTGCAGGAGACTCCATCACTGAGCTGAAGTGCTGGCATTACCTACAGACTTCCCCGAAGACATCCAATACCGGCAGGATGGATCCACCCAAGGGATTCATGCTATCTGGGGAGCTTTTCTTGCTCCTCCTCAGCGCAGATGCTGGGATGGGCACCTCAGTTCCCTGTGGATTTGGTTCATTCCCTGCTATCGTCTCCTCTCCAGGGCTGTTCCTTCCCTTCCCAGGACTCATGGCAAGAGGAGCTGTCACTTCAGAGCATGCCACTCACGGGCAGCTCTGCCTCGTAACAACGGGATCGGAGCAGAGCTGATCACACACATCCCCAAGGGCTGGAGCATGACTCCCAAAACAAGCTGAGGAAATACAAATGCACGCGGAGGAGCCAGGAGAGACGCAGTAGGGAGAAGGGGTGAAAGAGGGACAGTGTGACTTGCCATCACCCCGTTATGTATAAGGCTCTGCATGGCCAGTGGGGAGTGGGAGGCACCAAAGACCCAAGGGATGTCCATGCTCTCCATGTCTCTTTAGGGAGGCCTCTCCTTTGCAGTGGTTGTGGGGCAGCCTGGCAGACGAGCCAGCCACTAACAAAGTGAAGGGCCTGCCATCGTACAGCACAAGTATCATCCAGTTGATGCTCATGGAAAGAGGAAAGGTTCATCTGCCAAACTTTCACCTTCAGCCTTTCACCTGCCTGAAGAACACTTCTCATCATGTTGGTACCAGAAGTTTCTGATAGATCAATAAAGTATGATGACAGAAATGCTCTTGTCCTCTAGCCAAGCCCTGAGCCTGGCACCTCCTCCTGCATGTGCATCCTCCTGCCCTTTGACCTGCCTGGGACATCTTGTCAACTGTATCATATTTTGGAGGGAGTCAGGGATGCAGAATTACCTTCTCAGTCCCTAAAGGCAATCAACTTGCTCCCCGAGCCATGAGACGATTGCCTTTATTACTTTAGCTTGCATAGCATCGAGTCTTCTTAATGGTCATAAAATTATCCAGTCCTTATTTAAATCCTACAACCGTCTGTGTTTCAATGACCTCCTGATGGTCTCTGGCTTTGTTCCAGACTGAAGAAGCATCAGAGGGACCAGGAAGGAAAGAGGCAGGGGGAGGATTAAAGAAAAACAACCAAAACCACAACAAGCAACAGGCAAAAAAGAGAATTCAAAGTGAAGCAGGGAATATTAAAGAGAGCTCAATCAGTCAGCTGGAGAGCTCAAAAAATATAACCTGTCACAAAGAAAAAGGAAGCAGCATGAGTTAAAATTAGCAACACTAATAAACTCATCAGCAGTAGAACCTGGGCTAGGAAGGAGCACAGAGAAGACAAAAGGGTTGGTAGAGGCTTGGTCCTACACTGGGGAAGCAGAAGAAAACTGGTACAACCTGAAGGAATGTGCTTTGATGGAAGAATATGGTTTGGGTGGTTACCAAAGGCATGGGCTGCTCCTGAGACCTCCTGCAGTAAGGAGCTGCATTTGTCCTCCTTAACTTACATGCCAACATTTTCTTTAAAGTGTATTTTCTTTCTGTTTGGTCCCCTGTATTTGATCTGAGAGAAACTTTCCTACAAAAAGGAAATTTCCTACAAAAAGGAATTCCTACAAATTTTCCTACAAAAAGGAAAAAGGCTGGAGATGCAGACAGCATGGGTGGAAGGAGCAGGAGGAGCCACTGAAATGGCTGCCCAGGACTGGGGTCTGCAGCTGTCCCTGGGTGAAGGCTTTGGCCACTGATATCTACATAGAAGACTTCTGGACAAAACATCTCTTTGGATGCCAGACCATTCCCCTGTCCTTTCAAATAACATCTGCAACCCCCTAGAGTACCAATACATTTTATAATAATAATCCCCCAAAAGAGAAAAAAGAACTGGAAAACCCCCAAGCAGGAGAGTACTGTTTTAATGTAACCAAGCTCCAACACAGATTTCCATCAATTTTGCAGCAAACCTGAGTCATGAAATTAAAAGTAGCATCAGCATATTTCCTATTAGCTAGGGTTCCTTTTTCAGAACAGATCATACATTCCTACCCTATTTTTCTAGACACTTGTGTCAATGCGATATCATCAGATGCCGTTCAGTCGCTCCTCTTAGCCTGAAAAAAGCTTTCCTGTTGGAAAGGATGGGATTTAAATATTTAAAAAAGACTTCATGAAAGAGCTTTGCTGATTTTTTATTTATTTATTTATTTAATATCCCTCCCCTGATCAGAGTGGGCGCATTTTGTAGCTTTTAAATATCATGCAAGTTTCAGCAATGCTCCTATTAAATCCGAATCTGCTGTCACAGCAGGCAGCAGGAATGTGATTCACACCAGCAGGGAGAGCCTGTTCTGTCCTCCTCAGCTCCTGTTGTTAGCTACAGTCACCTGGCATCCAACACCGTCATCGTTTTCCCAACGTCTTCAAACAGCTAAAAACTACAACAGACCCAAACCTGTCCTGACTGTGCCCTCTCCCACACTGAGCAGCACAGCCCTCTGTGGTCTGGAATCACTTTGGTGATGTCCTAGGAAGAATCTTGCCTCTGTTTCTCAGGGTTTATTTTGACATGTCCACCTGTCAGCCTGCCTCACACCATTCTCAGCTGTCTCTGAGCCCACTGCTGGATTGGGAAGTGAAAAAGGTGGGTGCTACTCTGTGTTTCTTTGGAGCTTGAAGTGAGCGGAGGGGAGTGATGGAGAACCAACAGCAGTGCTGGCACTGCAGCTGTTTAGAAATGGTGGCTTCTCTTTCTGTCCAGCTCCCTGTTTCTTCCATCCAACCCCAGCTCTTCTCCTCACCTCCACCCTCTAAGTACTCATCTCTGTGACAGCTTCATGCTCTTCCTCCTTTCTCCTTCCCTTCTTCCTATTGCATTACATGGAGAAGCTCCAAAACTAACATGTACAAACCCTGAGCTTCTCATGGCTGATCCCAACAGGGTTTCCCTTGTTCCTTCTTAGGCATCACACACTACCAGGACAATGCTGAGGCTCATGTAAACAACACACAATGACTCCAAGAGTCAGGAGACACAATGCAGGAACAAAAGGCACCAGGTTCAGAGACGAACCCTTAGGAGAGGCACAAACCTTGCAATAGTTGCCTTAGTCTCTAGAGCTCCGCTGCTTTCATGGACTGTGTGGCAGCACCTGACAGCTCCTTGCCCATTTGGTGTTTATATTGGCATGCAGATGGAAAGGGGTTGAGTACTAGAGGAGCAGGAACTCACACGCAGTTTGAGTGAAGGGAAGCTTCAGGCAACACTGCAAACAAGACGGTGCTCCAGCACACACAGTCCCCCAGCCATGCACTAATAAATTAGATTTTTCAGCCTACAGCACATAAACCCAGCGAGTGTGCAGGGAGACCCAGCAAGCATATGCACACTTGCGAACACTCTCGGCTCTCCCCTCCAACCAAATGCAAATTTATTACCCATCTCCCAAGATTTTCTAAAAGGATTTTCCACAAAATGGGGCTGGAGCTTTGCAGGTGAGGAGCAGAACCCAGAAGGGACTTGTGCCCTCACCACCTCAGGTGACGGCAACTGGGATCTCTGTTTGCACTGCCCCAGGGGGCTGTACCCAAGCAGGGGGGTCGAGGTTGGGGGGGAGCAGTGAACACAGTGGCAGGGCCGTGTGATTGGCTTAAAAGCCCTACGTAGCTCAACAAGGAAGGAGCAATCATTGTGAAATTCAGTGTCACAGTTAATCCTTGCAGCTCCATCATGGCTCAGACAAACACTTAAATGACCGTGGCAGAGATGGGAACTGCTGTCGTGGCAGGATACAGCCATATGTTTGGGGCTTCATCCTGAATTCAATGTTGGAGATAGAAACTGGGGACTCTCACGTTCTCTTCTCTTCTCTGTCCAACAGGTGGGCCAAATGGCTTTGCAATGGTCACACTTTCACATAGACAACTTCCAGGCTTCTCATCAGCAAGCCTTAGAGAAGTCAAGCTTCTGGAAGACCCAGTTTCATGTAGTGCCCAAGCCTGCTTGCTGTGCAGCAGTGCAATGCCATGAGCAGGGCAGGGATGCTGCTGGTCAAAGCAGGACAGGTACCTAGCAGCTTTCCAAGCCATGGACAGGATCAGGTGCTGCACTACACCCGCACATCCATCCCCACCACATACCTCTCCCAGCCGTGCTGCTGTATTAAACTTAGCTGAACAAATCAGTCTTACTGGGAGAACAGGGAGCAGAGCAGTAATTCATCTGTCTCCTCCCCACCGGAGGCATCTCAGAAGACTACTGTGTGTTCTACCTGAACTTATTATCCTTTCACTCCTGGGAGGCAACTTTCCAACGGGCAGAACGTGTTTTCCCTTGTCACTCTCCAGCATCGTTTCTCGCCTCACCTGTGTTTTGCTAAGATAGAGGGTTTATTGTAAACTTATTAATTACTTCATTTCTCCTGCAAGGAGCCAAGAGAAAAATTTTCAGAGGCAGCCAGGATCTGCTATTGTGTTGGCGGAGGAGCTGAATGCAGCTGACGTCATGATTCATTTTCCCCATGACTGAGGAAGGCGACTCTCTGTGCCACGTCGCGCATATGAATCAGGCAGCGTTCCCCTGGCACAGCATGCCCAGCAATTCATCTTCCACCAGGACTTCTTCAAGCAGAAGAGAAACACCGAACTTTTCCTATTGCACTTCCCTGCAAACTTTGCGGAGATGAGGGTTGGGGAGATGGGGCTGCAGCCTCCCCAGAGCTCATTTGTCCCTCCATCTGTTTTCCATGCCTGCACACACATCAACAGGTCCTGGAGTCACTCCAGTAAGCACTTCAAGCTAACTTTCTAGCCTGCTTACTCTTATCTACTCTCCAAGTTTAGGGAGTATGCTCCTGCTGATACCAGAGGCAAATTAATACACACAGAAGTTCATAGCATGAACTGGTTTATGGCAGCAAGGATTGGAACTAGATGATCTCTAAGGTCCTTTCCAACCCAAAACATTCCATGATTCTATGAGACTTGCCTGGAACTATAATGACGCCCTCCCTTCTCAAAGCACTATCAGCATCAGACCATTGATGTACAAATTATTCTCATCCTCTACATGTGGAAGAGCACAGCAAAGGCACAGTGTGTATCCCAAATAAAGGAGTCATACATCCAGTTTGGGAAGTGACATTTTATTCTTACGACAGAAGAACTATCCACATTTTAACACAAAATGTCAGATTTCGGGGGATGCTCCATCCTTCACAGAAGAGAGGAGGAGGGAGTCCCCCCAAAAACAGGTACCCAGTGCCAGGCAACAGGCTAAAGCCTGCAGAAGTGAGAACGCCCCTCCCTTCCCCCTTCTACAGTCCTGAGATGGCCAAGAGTTCAAGAGTCTTGGTGAGGAACCAGAAGCATGGAAGTGACATATGAGCACACCACACAACACAGAGATGTCAACACAAAGTATAGGGTCTTCAAATGTCCTTTTATGCTGATGTTTGTCTGCTGAGTGATGGCTGACTCAGGTAATCGATATCTTGAAAATAATTTAACCCTGCTGAGTGATGAGCGAGGGATCTTTCCTGGGTTCCTGTTCTCAGGGACCAAGCCATTGGCTCCCATTAGAAGAGGACAACCATGAGGCAGGAAGCACCAGCCTCATGAAGGCCTATCTCTTTGCTGGGGCCCAGATTTGGGAGATCCCTTTGGGAAAAGCTGTGAATGGTGATACTGTGGCTCCTCAAACAAGCAGTTCCCACCATACTGCCAGAGAGATGCTGAGAATCTGGGTAGTGATGAACTCGCTTCACAGTTCAAAGGCAGGGACTAGGACTTGGCACAGGAGAGCCCTGGGATGGAGCTAGACTTGCCCTCTCACAGAAGGAAAACGATGCTTTTCAAGGAATTGGTGGGGTTTGTGAGTCAGCATGAAAGAAGGGGGAAGGAGTTCCCTGCAAAACAGAAGCAACCCAATACCACAAATTAAAGAGTGAAGACAAGAATTTGTCCTCACTGCCTCAAGTGTCTTGCCCAGGAGTGCTCAGCCCTGACTGGTGGCTGGCAGGGGGATGCTAAGCAATGGTCTGGCGGCTGAAAAGTTCGAGGGTGAGGGCACTGAGGAAGGCCGGGATGCTGTCCTGGTGGAGCAGGTGGAGTTCGATGAGGTCCCGGATGGTCTTTGAGAACTCAGTTTCCAGAAGCTGCATTTTTCCACCGGAGGAGCTGGAGGCCTAAGGGGAAAGAAGAACAAGTCCATTAATACCATAGGGTTTTAATTCACCTCCTGTGATTTGTGATGATGAAGGGAAGAGCGAGTGGTGTCACCCTGAAGCCTTCTTTGGCACGGATCCGTGTGGATCAAGGACATGCTATCTGTTTGGCACATGTAACCAGGCTATTACTGAGTCCTGCATTCTCACATCCCCACAAAGGACCCCCCTGTGTGAGTCTTCCCTAGTGACAAATGTGGCGATGGGGAGACCATCCTGGAAAGTGACTGTGCTGCCAGCACAGAACTGAGTTGCTCATATTGGGGTCACTGTCACCACAACCACCCAGGTCACAGGTGGCAGGAGCTGTGCCCAAGGGCTTTCTCTCCATGAAAACGCTTATCCCTGAAGTCGTTCCACTTCTGCAGGAGGAAGGAGACCTGTTCCTAATTAACACAACTCCTTCCCAATGAGTGCTGATCCACCCGCATCCCTGAAGTGTTTAAATCAGCCTGGCAGCACACAGCTGAAACCTCCAGAGGAATTATACCAGAGATGCTCTCATGGAAATAAGGAAACTCAACATGTGGGAAGACATTACAAATCTCCTGTAACACATAAAACAAGCAAAAAAAAGCTAAATGCAAGAGAAATAAGGAATGCTTGAAGCCTCTCCTGCCCCCAGAGGTATGAAAGCAGCTTGTTTATTAATAAACAGCAAAAACATCACAGCGCAAATGTTAATTTTTTTTCCTCTGCCGTTTTCCTCTTCAAAATGCTCCCATTCCTAATTGCTCCACTTCCTGTCTGAGCCGAGGTGGGATGGTGTGGGTGGTGCCAGGCATGGCTGGCATACCCCTGGGGTGTGCAGGAGCAGGCAGCTCCCCACCCCAATCTAAGGATGAGAAGGGAAGCTTTACCTGCCAGGAAAGAAGGGAAGCAATAACCACCAAGGGCCCCAGGGAACCTGCTTTCTTCTGATTTCATGTTCTCAGGATCCTGATCACATTTAATTATGAACTTTTCACATTTGGGCCGCTTTGGACTGCAAGGAGTGCAAGGTAACGAAGATGCCCCTGTTACCTCCAAGCCAGGTAGGGAATTGAAACAAGGTTTACATGGAAAAGTAAATTAGCTTTTGTTTAAATCTCCATTTTGGTTGGGTTGTTTTTCACCAAATCCAAAGGATAAGCAGTGCTTTGATCTGCTGCTTGTTGGAGCTACCTGATGCTTCCTGCAGTTCTGAGGTATCACTGGACCAGATGAAAGAGTCAAGAGTGGAGCAGGCAGCGATGGCAGATGAAGGAGCCAGTTGGAGGAATGGTGAGGGACAAACATTCCCAACCCACATAAAGCTGGAGGTGCAATGCAAGGCTGGAGCAGAGCAAGGAGCAAGTACAAGGGCTGGGTGCTGTGGCAGCATTACAGGATTTGTTTTGCAAATCCCCCCTGGATTCAGCTGATGGAAAGCGCCAGTTTTGGAGGAAGGTCCGAGTATTATGAATGCATCACTTGTGTCCCCAAAGTCAGTGCTGAATTGGATTCATCCAAAATGGGAATTCAAGCTGAAATGAAATACACTGCCTCCTTCACAGATTTAAAACACTCTTTGGGCACAGAATTAATTTTCTAAGAATTTACAAGCAAATCCATTAATTGGTTTACTAGTTTAATTAATTAAACTAAATTCCTTAAGAAATTTAGCATCCAGTGCCAGACCATTTGCTTGTGTTTTATGACCTCAGAAACAGAGCAACATAAATGTTTTAAATTTCCTCTACTTTCAGCTCACTGGCATCGTGGGTGAAAGCTACATTTGAATATTTTCCTTTTTTATGTGATTAATGGAAATTTCTCCCTACTATTCTTCATAACCAAAGTTTCCTCCTGCAGCAGAGGCAGAAGAGTAATGTTCAGAGAAAGTTATGTGGACAACTATGTGCTTCTGAGGAGATCGCTATTTTCCGCCAAGTTCAACGGGACTGTGGTTTCTCTCAGCTGTCAAGAGATGCACAATCCTCCCCCTCCCCCTCATGGCCTGTATCTTCCCAGAAACTCCAAAAATCAAAGAAAACCCCCCAAAGCTTCCAGACCCCAGACATCTCACCCAGGTTTCTTATGATCACTTCTGTAACAGGCACAAGGCGAGAAGGCAGCCGCTTGTTAGAAAAGGCAATTCTTCCTCTGCCAGGAGATGTTTACATGTGAACTTAGCGGATAGATGCACTTGCAGTGCAGTTCATTCAATCTCACACTGTTTTTAAAAAAATTGAAAAACTTTTTTTTTCCTCTGGGAGTGTTTTAAAATTGCTATCATTGTTACTTTTCTTATTATTTGTTTTTATTGCTTTTATTCTTCACTCATCTGTTCATAATGTAGTATAGACTGGGATATACAGATAGATTTGCTCCTTTGGGTTCAACAGCAGGAACACCTCTGCAGCCTGTGCTTTACAAATAAAGTGATTATATGAAATAATAGCAATATGTTCCCATTAATTCACAGGATTTCTTTTCAAATGGCAGCCTGCATCCTGCCTGGTGCACCCGCAGGCAGAGAGGAAAGTGACGGGGTGGGAGGCGTGGGAGCGGGAGCGAGCGGGGAATCACAGCGAGGCAGGGGGATACACAGGGGTGTGCAGGAGTGGGAGGACCCAGAGGGCATGCCCTGCTGAATGAATACTGTAGGGTCTGGCTGTTTCACACCATTATGGATTAATGGAGAGCATGCCTGTGACTCCAGCTCTAAAAACTAGATTTATGAAAATACTAAGAAGAAATTTCCAGCAGTTCAAGGCTGGAAAGGCACTCGAGTGCTCCTCTTCACTGTTCATAGCTAGGATGCCCTTCACTCATTTTTGATTAATTTTTTAAATTAAAAGAAGCCTCAACCCTCAAAGAGAAACTCCTAGACACAATCTCTGCCAATAAGAACTTGCAGGTGCCAGCACAAACCACCAATTCACACAACACACTCCATGTAACACAATCACCATTCACTCTGCTGATGAATTCCCAAAAATTCTAAATTTTGATAAAGGCAAGCCCATTTAGGAATAAAATGCAAAACTGAGAGGCACATAAATGTCACTGATCCATAAAGACAGTCCACAAGTGGGAATGGGGTAAAGGAGACCACAGGATGTTCAAACCCAGCCCTAATTGCTCTGTGCCCAATGCTACTGATGTCATTCCTATAGTGTTTTGTTGCTTTTAAGAGAAGTGTGAAAGAAAAAGAATCAACATTTAGAGTCAAACTGAATATAAAGGATCAAAGGAAGAGACTGTGAGTATCCCCATCCACTCCATAGTCAATGCACAGAGAAGTCAATGGAAGAAGACACTTTGGGGACCAATACCACACTTCACTCCCTCTCTCCCCTCTGCTGAGGGAGCCAGCCAAATGCACCTCTTCACTAGAGATGCAAATATTCCCCTCCTCACCCTCAGTTTCCCTCAGCACAGAGCAGCCTGGGATGCTGAAGGTAAGCACTATGAAAACACCATCTCTCAGGTACTCTGTACATAGCCCTGTATTGGTTTCTTCTAATTCATGGAAAAAGTCTGCCTGGCTAAACTACTGAGATTCAGGTCTATGTTATGTTTTATTCAGATCTCAAATACTTGCAAAAGGAAAGATTTCAGCTTTCACTAAGCTCCATTGCCAGTTCAGTCTGATTTAAGGCCTATCGGGACCTTTTATAGAAAATAAAAGGAAATAAGTCTTTGTCCTGTGTTGCCACATGTTTGGCTCTGCTGGGATGGGATGTGACTCCAGTTGTAGATTTGAAGGGTGACATCCTGTTTCTCTCCCCACAGGCCGTGCTACCCCACAGCAATCACATACTACTTAGCACATGGCAACATAAACTTGGAGTGGATGCTTCTGGATCTGCTTGAAGAAAGGAGCTGTAAGTGCAACTGTTTTGCCAGGAGAATCAAGATCAGCAGCTGAGTGCCAGAAGGAAACATCATAAATCCTCCTCTTAACCCTGGAAACCAGTAAATTATTCAAGGCTTTATAGCTTAGAAATACATACAAAAATCTCTCAAATAACCACCAGTGAGGTAGAAAAGCGAGTTCTCAGCTCCAACAGAGACCATCTCAGCAAGGGGCCCACAGCACAGAGGTTGTGGAGGAGCAACAAGCATTCCCAAACTGGGAATGTCCCTGCTGGGGAATGGACCTGCAGCTGGATGGACTGGGCTCATAAAACTGCATCATATGGACCAATAAAGAGGCTCTCTCAGCTGTTGTCACTTCAGCGTAACACATACAGGACTTCTGACTGCACTGGTCCTGCTGAGACGGCTCTTTGCCCCCATGCTGCTGTTGCACACAAAAACTTTCTGAAGGCCAAGACTCAGCACTTCCTTCTCCACTTTTTCCACCAGCCAAGGGGTAGATATGTTAAAAGTGTGACATTGTCTTCTTAAGTAATTTATAAGCTAACATGTGGTTCAGAAATGCACTCTTAGCTAGGTACACTTGCTTTTTAGTGCCTTGTATGCCTTCTTCCTCTGCTCTCCTCTCTGACATATTTTGTTAGCTAAAAACAATGGATGCCTTCACTGGCTACAAAAATGCCATTTGCTATAATCTGGTGGACTGTGACTTGAATCACACAAAAGATGCTTCTTGAAAAATACAGGTTTAGCATAAGACCCAATGTCCTGCAGACCTTTGGACACTGGAATAAGACTGAAAAGAGGGTGGCTGCATGCCTGAATGAGAGAGCTGACATGGAGGTGTGATATCAGGAGAAATTATGGAGCAGAAATGCAGAAGGGAGAAGAAGCCTTTAGCATTCAAAACAACTTGAGATTTCAACAGGAAGTGAGTATATTCTCCCTTTGATTCCACACCGAGAAGGCACAACTGCCTTTGGGGATGCAGTCCATGCAGGACATGTGTTCCTGCTCTTCAAACACACACCTCCAGTGCTGGAGGTGGAGTTCCTGAATGGGTTTTGGCAAGCTGACAGCAGGGATGGTGGAGCTTTGTGCCAGGCACAGCAGGAAAAACAGTTGTGTCTCAGCTTGCGAACAAAGGAGGTTCAAACACCTCCACAGCGTGAGGAAGGATGTAGTCTAGGACTCTGGCAGGGCTGCCAGGATGGCTTTCCACCACTTGGCACAGTGACAAGGCTTTGCTTTGGAGATGCTGCTCAGCCTTGCTCTATGGCAGATGGTACTTTCCAAGGCTAAGATGTATTAAGGGTCAAAAGATTGCCCGGTGACATTTACCCAGTGAATGTATTGCGAAGGCCCCTTCTCATCTTCTCTGCTCCTTCCATAAATCACTGTCGGTGCTGCATCCCTATGGACAATTGCTCTGAGCACACACGGCAAACAGCTCGGTGTGTCCTGAGGGAAGGGACGTGATGGCTTCACATCCAACACTTCACACAGAGCTTCTCCCTGCTCTGTTCAGGTCCACAGGCTGCTGTGGCTTTATGGGCCATGCTGTGGCCACATTCTCCTCTGCGACCCAGCTCTCACTGCTCTTTCCTTTCTCCTTGTGGTGTTTCCCAACCTACCTTGAAGTCTGCTGTGCTATCTGCTCCAATGTCGGCTATGCACATCTCCCCATCAGACTGATCCCTTTGGCAACTCACCTTCAACACTTGAATCCCTCAGACCTCCTCTTCACATGGGGCAGTCACTTCCACTTCCTAATACCTTCATGTGTCAGCAGAAGCCCTCAGGGTTGCCTGTTCCACCTCATCACCTCCTGAAACCTCTGCAGCACTACTGTCATGTGTACCACAAAGCCTTGGGCACACTGGTGGTCCTGACAACTTTTCCTCCCTGATGCCTTCCCCACGGCACCCACTGCCTCCTTCAGCACCAATTAATACACATCAACCCTGCCACAGCCCAACAAACCTACTTGAAAATATCTTTTAAGAAGCTGCCGGCTCTGACCTTTAAATGAGAAAATCCTTTTGTTTCTGCCTCTTGCTTCAGATGCCAAGATTTTTTCTAAATGTCAAAGGCCGCCTTGTCCACGTGTAGATGTTGAGGGGGGAAGCAGTGATGCTGAGAGGACTGGCACCCTCATCTCGGGTCTGCAGAGCTGATAAATCACCATTTCAGATCACCCCAGACAGGCAGACACACACACACACACACGGGGCAGCCCACCATGCACAGAGCCAGCCAAAAAACTGAAGTCCCCAGAAAATAACCAGGGAAAATGTGTGTGTGTGCACATGTGGAAACTGCCTGCTGAAGTTATAACAACCCAAACACAAGGTTTTGAGATTTAATTGCTCAAACTTGGCTCTCTTGGGTGATGATATCATTATCAAAATCCCCCAATTGAGTTATGCCTCACCAATCAATCTCTCCTAAGCATCATGAACTGCTCAAATACCAGGTCCCCAGGTAGCCTCTAAATCACTTTAATTACAGACCATTCATTTAAAATTAGAGAAATATTAAAAAAAAAAATCATCACCACCAAATTGTACCACAAGATGTGCTTGCAGCTGAAAATATTTATGAGGTTATTTAGCAAACTTTATCAGTTTCCTTTTTTTCATGGCATCTGGCAGATTCCAGCTGGCCTGACAGGACGCCAGTCCATGGTGGTTCTCAGAGGATGTGCAGCTCTTAATCAATCAATCAAGTCACCTCCCTTTCACAAATGACTATTCTTTGTCTGCAGTGAAGTTTTCCCCCTTTTAATAACCCAAAAGAAGAAGAGTACTTCTTTATAATAATTGCTTCTTGCCAAGACCTTTGACCTCTGTGTCACCAGCTTGGTATATAAAGTGAATTTATGAGGCAGAGAGGGATGGATGCCTGTAAAGGGCCTTCCAGGAAATGTAATGAAAAAGCTGCTTTTAGCTGCTGAGCAAAGAAAAGCAAATGCCTGGCAATGCCAAGAAGAAAATTGAAAGCTGGGATGGGATAAGTGAGAAACAGCCTTGTGTGCACTGAGATTTATAGCAAACATTTCCTTTCTCTTTCTTATTATTCAACACTGAGATGAACCACAGCCCCAGAATGTCTTTGGAACAAGAGGTCAGCTCGTATACTTTCATCTTAATCAGAAACACGACCCAGGCACTATGTACATGAGTGGCAGCAGTGATGGGGTCCTGGATGCTGCACCAGCTCAGCAGCAACAGAACTCAGAGCTGGGTGTACTGCACAGGACTAAACTTCCCCTACAGCTCAATGTTTTGATCTATGTGAGCTCTCCTGCACCTCATGTGAAAAAAGAAACATAAAAAAGAGCAGGGACATGTGCTGCACCCCTCTCCATGGGGGAAACCTGCTGCTGCTAATCCTGGGGGACGGTGCTCTGTGCAGTAGAGGGCAAGTCAGCATCTTCTTTCAAAAGGTTTTTCCTACAGGTTAATGCCCTTTAGACTGTCAAATGTGATGCCATAAAAATAAGATCAAAGGCTTTAAAATAAGGGAAGCATATTTTTTGATTCATACTATTACTATTTTATATCTGAATATTCCTATAGAGCTTTTTATCCTGGAAGACAGGCCTTTGAACTGCTGTGATTTCACCTATCACTGAGGAACAACCCCTGGGGTAAAATGTGACAGCTATTATCAGGGTGTATTAATGTTACTGAACAGTTCAGGACAGACAGAGACAAATATATCCAATTTAAATCATAGGTTTGAAGAACTACTGCTCAGTATGGATTAATATCCATGCATTTTCCAAAAGTGCTTTGAGAATTTTAGAGAACAAGTGCTGAAACTAAAATCCCCTTTCTCATCTGTAGAATGCATTCAGCCTGCCATCATTATGTTGCAAATTGAACATCAGTATTGCCAAAGAGGGAAGACGGTAACACAAAGGATTCACTCATAGCATCTACTTTTGCATCCACTGGTGCTGATGGGATCTCCAAACCAGCCATCAAGGAGATTCACCCTGTGGAGATTTGCTGAGGTAATACCTAGAAATGGTTCCATTGAATACAAGACTAGTGAGAGTAAATCACAGCAGACTTCTCACATCACAGAGAAAGGAAAATCACATAGGATGTCACTCTAAACTAATACTGGCAGTTGGTTGTAGTCAGAGCTTGAGGTCATAAATTATAGGTTCTTAACAGACTTCAAGTCTGCTAAATAGTGTTCACCAGCCAAATATGCTTATAAACATTAACCATGAAGGAATATAGATGAGAGCAAGACACAGAATTTTTCCAACTCCATTCCATATAAAAAATCCAAACTATGAAATAAAGCCTTTAAAGCCAATACTTCCATAAAAAGCTCAGGATCTTTACAAATCAGTGTCTTTCCTTGATAGGCATGGAAGCTGTGCTGATCCCCCAGCCATGGCTATCTCTGACCTACAACAAAGCCCTTTGGAAAGAGCAGCCAAACACACGTTATCCCAACTGCTGTCACACCACGTGTGGCAGAGCTGGACCGCTCCAGCACCCAGGCTGCAGCTTTCCAACCATCTGCGAGGTGACCGTGTTGGACTGGTCAAGCTGCAGAGTGAGTAGTTAACAAGCATTAACAACATCTAGCCCATGTGTTCTGTCTAGTAAAATGCCAACCCATCTGTCTGTAACATCAGTGACTCCATAGAAGCCATATGCAGGAGAGACATAAATTAGGGAAAGAAAAATCTCCTGTTACTTTCTCTGCAATGACTCTGCAGTTGTCTCCAGCAACGCGAGGAGCTGGGTGTTTTTCCAAGTTCTGTTTTCCCAGTCAAATCACAGGCTCATGTAGCTCTCCACCCTGACATCCAGAGGCAGTTCCTGGTCTGTGCCTGGCCCTGCTGGACATGGCAGCTGGGCACAAAGGGAAAAGTAGCTGCAACTCAAACCAGGTCCCAAACCTCTCCCCTAAAAGAGCCAGAAGACAGACAATGTCAGGGAGACATCAGGGACTGGCAAGTGAACCCAGCACACAAGAATCCCTCAGTTAGACAGGGAGCTCATTAACCAGCCAAGCTGCTTATCACATTCGTATCCATCTCCCTTGCTGGAAGCTCTCCAAGCTGGAAGGAATGGAGGAGCAGTAAACCAAGAACATGGAGTTTCTGGAACATGAGAAGGAAGCACCTATGGGAGAAATGCAAAAAAAATGTCATCTGTGTGGGCTGTAATTAAGATGGCCTGGTTCCCAAAGCAGGGAGATACTCCACTTGTGAACTGCAGCTGTGAGCATGAGGTCTTTAAGAGAGAACACAAGAAGCAAAGTTTGCCGAATCCTGCATCGATGAAAGACGTCTGGAACCATGGAGAATTTTGATGGCAACTTTTATAAGCTGTGCTGTTGCCTGGGATATAGATAGGCACCTGCTCCCCTGAGCAAACCACCACTCACCAACAGGCAGGGCTTGCTGGAGCCTTCACTACTCACTGAGACACACCAGGCACACACTATGCCCATATTTGGCTGCTCCTGCATCATGCTCCTGCCCAGGACCCTCTGCTTTCCTGTGTCTGGATTAGAGGAAATCAGCAGGAAACCCCAAGATTCACCTCAGCTGAAGTGTCTGCACATGACACAGAGTGAAAATAGGTCATACAGGCTTCTGGGCTCACCAGCTGCCAACTGGAAGTGAATCCTCTTGTTTGGGAGCTGGGCATCTTGCTTTGCACGAGATGGAGGCTGAATGCCCAAGGCTGGGAATGGTTAAATGAGCAGACGACACTTGTCTGTGAGGCACATCTCACTGGAGTAACTGCTACTCTGCAACATAGCAGACACCACCATGTGACTAATACATTTATCCTCATCTTTTTGGTATCCATCTGGAAGTCTTGTCATAGGTGGGGTGGATGGAAGGCTAAAGAACTGAACAAGATCCTGTGACCAATAATGGCTCAAGAGACTGTAAGTGATCAACTTAATGACAAGCGGACAATTAGACCTCAGCTATGTGGCTGAAGGACGGGACAATATATGGAGCATGCCTGTTTCCAGCTCATTGAGTTTGCAAGGCTTGTGGGGGAAGGAGTAACAGATGGACCTGATGGCAGATTACAGCTGAAATTCTCACCATGTTTATTCATTACCCTCTTCTAGATCTTGTTTGTCATAGTCTGGCACCCCGGGCTAAACTGCAGGTTTAAGCCTTACATCAAGGAAATTGGTGACACGTATTAGTCACCTCTGCTCAGAGCCAGCGCTCTGCATCACAGTCAGCACTACAGAAACCAAAGGCACCACTGATCTCAGAGCAAGAAGAACTGGTCAATAATTACCTCTTCCTATGGGACTGTGTGACTTGCTTATAGTTATGATCTACCAAAGTGGAATTTAAGTGCTGGCTTTGGGAATAACATTAGTTGCTGTTTGCAACATCAATAACCAAATGTCACAATGTTAGCGTGAGTTGAGGAAGGAGCTTTTACTGCTCTTGCTTTTTTGCTGGCTCATATTTTCTTCGTTTTTCTTCATTTGAAATCGCTGTCATCAGCACGACTGTCAGCAGGACCAAAGCAAGCATGAGTTGTCACTAACCAGAAAGTCAAAGAAGAAAGTTGATTCTGAACATGCAAAATGATTTTCTTTTGCCCTCAAGAATGAATTTTAACCCTTAACAGCTCACAACCCCACTGTGGCAAAGCACATTTTCAGACTGCATCTATAGCCACAAGTTAAAAGTTTATGCTGGGAAGAAGATGTCATCATTTTTAAAATTTAACCATTTCTTTCTCAACTTCAAGAGTTCTGAGTTCATGGAGCTCATGGTTACCAGTAATCCTATTCATGGTGTTACTCAACCAGACTTGTAGTCCACAGGCAAGAAAACATGAAGGCCAGGATAATAAGGAAACCACTCAACTGGCTTGTGCAGATAAAGTATATTCAGCTTTATTGATATGGGGGTTTAATGGTAAAACTCAATGTGAAACAGAGTCGCAGGACTCCTCTCTCCTCAAGCAGGTCTTATCTCACCATAAGAAGAATGCCCACAGCTAAAGAGACAGAGGTTGCTGTTAAGGAGTGAATAAATAGGAAGATTTCAGTATTCAGTGAAGAAGTAGAAGAAATTCTATTGTATCCCTTGAGGGGACAGTCAGACCTTTGGGCTATGACGCATTTGCTGAAAGCTTCTGCTGTTGCTGCCTGTGCTGTCATTTGGCACTAACCTTCTGAAGAACATGGCAAGACAGCACTGCTGGTTCTCATGTCTGGATGAACATACTCCTCTCCCTGAAGGGAAAAGGAGAGATTTTCTGTTTAGCAAATGCACCATGTTCAAGCAACCTCCGAGGAATCTGCCTCGGGCCCTGGGCCTCCCCATCTGACACACATCTGACTGGTTGTCTCTTCCTGCTGGTGTACTCCCACTGATGTGCTGCCATCCGCCAGTCAACTCTTTTTCCTGGAAGTGCAGGGCGGGGGTAAAGATTTATGCAGACACCATGTATGCAATTATGAAAACAGAAGACAAGACACCCGGATATCACACAAATTGATGCATTTTTGCTGGCAGGCTTTTTGCATGATCCAGTAACAGCTGTCATGCTCCAGCTTCTCTCATCAGAGCTTCGCTACCACTTCAGCATCCTTCCACATCCTTTAAGAGGGCTTTCTTCCCTTCCCTTTTGCAGCTTGCTCCAGATGCCACAGCAAAGCAAGCAATAGCATAGGATGCAAAGGGGAGACAACATGACTGGTTTTCATAGCAGCACTAAAATGTAATGTTCACTTCTTCAGGCAAGATGCTGCTCATTAGCAATGACCTCCAGGCATGCAAGCTGCTCAACCAGCAATCTCTCCCACTCTGGAGCTCTTTAAAATTTGCCCTTTCCCTGTGCCAAGTCTTTCAGCAAGCTTCCCTACAGCCCAGTGGCAATCTGCAGAAATATACAATGTCCTGTGCCTTCTGGAGAAAAGAGGTGATGGGGAGCTGGTTTGCAGCTTGGACTTCGTATCTTGTCCCCCACTCTGTATAGCTTTAAGGAAAGGACATGCCTGTAAGTTTCCCTGCCAAGTCAGCTCCTGCCGTGAACTCTGCAGCCTGGGAGCCTGTTAATGCCCACATCCTCCTGGTTCTCAGCACTCCATGCTATGTTTGCTTTTGTAAATAGAGTTAACCTTTCTAAAATTAGCAACAGAAGAGAACTTCTTCTGGCAGAAAACCAGTTTTAGAAAGATGGAGGAATATAACATTTTCCAAACATTTGAAAATTGCAGACTAAAGATACGTGTTAGTCTCTGCAGTGCATGCTGCTTTTGCTCATTATTCTGAATGTTAATACATTAATAGATCCTCCCCTGATTAACGGCTGCACTAGACTCTCTTTCTAGGAACACATATGGTTCCTTCTTGCCACAATATTGGAATAGAGAGCCAAAATATTTAAACAGTGACACTAATAAAAGATTCTATCACCCCCATACTGATGTAAATAACTAAGGCTGGAGCCAGCCCTTAGCTCTAAATGCTTCCTATCTTTCAAAAAGTTCTTAATCAAATCTGAACATACTGGCTGAGGCCCATTTGAAATAATTGGGCTGTCTGCGGTTACGATGCTGCAGCAATAAAGCCACTGTCCAACATCCACTCTTACCACAGGATGCTCTGGGTCTGCCTGAAAGAAACACATACTAGTTGGACATATAATGAAACAGGGCTTTTAGAGCCAGGTGTGTGTGCATGGGCTGTCTCTGCTTAAGGATCCAGGACGTTGCGTGCAAAGAATAGGTACACATTTCTGCTTCCCCTACACCCGCAAGGTTAAAGTACTGCCCTGAATTAAGATGACTTCCAGGAGACTCCAAACGTTTCTCTCACAGATTTTTGCATCAGCAGCATTCATCCCATCTGCTGAAGGATGCCCAGCACACAGCCCAGAGGGTATGGTAAAAGTTCTGGTACTATGTATCAGGCTTGGTTTAAGTTGTAGGTCAATTGCCAATACAGAATTGTCTAAAAGATCTGTTCCTCCCTCATTTTTTCCCATGCTGTGCCATTACCTTCCCACTTTGCCATAGGTCCTATAGTAATTCCACCTGTCTAATGCCATCAGCTGTTAAAATCAACTGCACTTTCCACTTTGTGCTGTTTGCTATGCAGCTGATCAGCCCTGACAGTGGCTAAGAGCGACACAACCTGACTGCAAGCAAACCCCTGAGTTGTTTTTTTTAAAAAAACTCTTTACATTTCAAGGAGCAAGACTTGCAAGGGGAGGGACTCGGCTTTGTATTCCAGAAAACATTTATCACTACAGAACTGAAACATGGTGTGAAAATAAAAGCTCTTGAAACCTGCTTTCACACATTCCCTAGTGCGCCCAGAGGTGTTCCTGCTATGACCCACCTAACAATGCTCTTGAGAATTGTTTTCACAAGCAAAAAATACAAACAAAACAGCAAAAGAATCAAGGAGTATTTCCTCAAACACTTCAAATCTAGGCTATTTGTGCTCTAAATACATTGTAGAAATAGCATTAATATATATTCAGATGTTACTGAAGGCGATAGGGAAACACCTCAGTAAACACTGAACTGTAATACAGAGCAGGTCCTGACTGTGGTGCTGGGATTATTTTAGATCACTGACCTCTGTCCTGCTCAACCAGCCTGTGTTTTACAACTCAATTACATTTCTTTCTGTATATATAGATGTCCATGAAATACTTGCATTCTTTCTTGTGTAAAAACCAGAGAGAAAGCAGAAGATGCAGATGAGAAAACAAGCAGATGAGCTCCCTCGGAGGTTTCATGGACAAAGATGTTTAAGTGACGTGATTTAAAACCAAACAGAATCTTACAAACAAAGTGCTTCTAAGCATCTAATTTCACTTACTTGTTTTCAGCTACATTTGGAAAAAAACCTCAGAGGGAACCAAACCACTTTAGCTGCTGCTTCCTCATTCCTGATGTCCTCTGGAGAACATCACCAACCTTCTTTCCTACCAGTTACATACCAAAATTTCCAGAACAAGTAACTCTGTAACAGTGAGGAGAATTATAAACATTATCTAGTTGCCTGTAACACCTCTGAAGGGTAGGGAAGCACTAGCACCACCTGAGATTGAGAGACAAGAAGAAACAGGCTTCCAACACAGACAAAGCAGCACAGAACCACACAAAGGACTCGGCGCTCGGGTCCTGTTTGACTCCTTTTCTGCAGAAACCAGAGCTTTCCCAAAACACAGGGCTGAAGGGAACGTGCATGATGTGGGATTAATTTTGCAATAAATCAATCTTAAACTCCGTGTAACACTGCAGAAAGGGGGAGCCCACAATAAAGCCAGCAGTGATGCCAAGGCACCTGCAGCATCCTGTGCCTGCTGTGGGCACAAGCCCAGCGAGGGCTCAGCCTGCCTTGGGAAGGGCCCTTCAGTGAGCAGAGGGCTGTTCCAGCCCAACAACTGTCCCATTCAGCCTAATGACTGCCCCATTTAGGATGAGCTGACACATCCTTCCCACAACAGAACCCTGCAAATGACTTTATTTAGCCAGGAAAACAGATTTGTGTTGTTTCTGAAGACAAATGAATCTAGTTTCGGCTGCAGAAGGCCAAGCTGGGTTTCTCTCTGTGCCAATAAAAGCATCAGGATTGCAGAGGAGACTTAAGAGACTGTGTTTGCTTTCAGTCTCCCATGGATCATAACTGAACAGAAAAAAAAGGCTCACACAGCACAGCAGATTGGGCTGTAACTGTAAAGGAGTTCAACACTTTTGAGACTGTTTCTCTCAAGTTCTCAATGAATTATTTTGAATTCAGTTAGACTTCCCACAGTTTACTGGTTTACAGTGAGAGGGGAATTTTGGAGAGGGGATGGTGAAGCAGAACATTTCATAGAATCCTAGAACAATCTGGGTTGGAAGGGACCTCAAAGAACAACCAGTTCCAACTGCTGCCCATTAGATAAGGCTGGTCAAGGAAAATGCTATTCTTTATTATTTTGTCACTTTTCAGCACATGCATGACCCCACATGTGGCTGAGCTCTGCCTGTAGATGCAAATACGAGTGTTTCTGTGCTGGAGGTTCTCGCCTGTGTGCTCCAGACAAAAAGGGAATGGGGAAAGAGGTCCCCAGAGAGGCAATGAGAAGTGCCCAGGGTCACAAAGCAGGTTGGCAGTGGAGCCAGGAGCCACATACAACTCCTCCAAGTCCCCCCACAAACACCAATCTGTGGGGCTTCTCTGCACCCACACAGCCAAGAAACCTCTGTGCTCTGGTGCAAAGGCAGCAGTGGATGCAATGACATGGATTTATCCTTAAGGTGCTAAGTGGGGATGCACGATTCTCTACTTTTTGGTGCCCAGTTATTTTATCTCAATGCTCCACTGACATTATTTTTTGTAGGGAATTTTATGTATGTGTGTATGGATGAATTTGCAATGTATATATAGTGTAGATCAGAGGTGACCTTTAAGTTTGTGCATGTGGAGATTCATACAGCATGAGGCCTAGCTAGGAGGCCGAAGTCATTAAGATACGTTCTCATCTAAAGTTACTTATGAATTATTTGTAAGCTATTTTCTCACTTATTTTGTTATAATACTCCCACATACTCACCAATCAGTAAAAATAGCTTACCAGTGAATACATGTTTCGGAAGTCTGTTTGCCTATTTTTCTTTTGTGCTGCAGCTGCTGTTGCCATGCTGTCGTTGCTATGTTTTCCTTTTTCTTTCTTTTTCTTAAGAAGGGAAAAAAAAAATCTATTCCCTAAACATGCTAGACTCAGTTTTGGAACAAAATACCTGAGATAGAGCCTAGAGGAATATAACATAATCTGGCAGGAAGAGTATAGTTTATGTGTACAACAAAGTCTTTTTGACAATAATATACACAGTCCTCTTCAAAAGAGTTAATGAAACTACAAATATTATTTAGATCAGGTAAGGATGACTAAAAAGGAATATTACTATAGCATAGAAACTGGTCAGGGAAAGGTAAAACTCCATGCTGAACTATAGGTTGATAAGGAGGTATAGTGGAAAAAAAAAGATTTAAAAGAATAGATGTGGCCAAGTCTCATCTCGAAGACAAGGCAATGAAGTTGCTCAATAAGCTTGTTAGAACAGATCTTAAAACTTGAAAGCTAAAATTTTTCTCTGCAGGACAGTCCTGAGAAATACATATCCTCTTTCCAAAGGCCACAAGTCCAAAGTGGAAAATTTTGTTCAGGGTTGTGGGCCCCAGGTTGCCCCTTTGTATTAAGAGCAGTGAGAGTTTGTCAGACTGGGGTTGGGGCTCAACAATTAAATTCTGCAAAGGCATTTTCTATTGCCCATTCCTTCACTGTCTGTCATATACACAGGAAATTGGATGATCCTCTGTCCCCTGCTAATCTCCATGGAGGTCTGTGGAGAAGAGTGGCAATATGATGACAAGAATCAATAGTTTCAGCCCAAGAACTGATGATTTAGCGCTCAGAGAAATCTACAAGATGGCAAATTACTTGAGTAGTCAGGAATGTGAACTGTGAGGGACCAGGAGACCTGTGAAATTTGGATCACTGGGCAATGCTACAGCAGAATGAATTCAGTACAGACAAGTGCATGTTGTTCTGCCTATTTAAAGGACTCTTAACATGCTGATGGATTGGAAATGATGTAACCTCTCAGAAAAAAAAACAAACAAGTGCCACTGTGGCCAGCTTCAAGACAACTTCACAGTGTACCGTGTCACTCAAAACACCAAGTAAGATGTCAAAATAAAATATGTTTAAAAATAAGGCTAGGAGTACCATGTCATGGTTTTATACAAGTTGAGAACATGTCCTGTTCTCCTGAACAGTGAGTCAGCCTTGGTGTATTCAGTACAACAAAAGGCAAAAGATAAATTAGGTTTCCCTTGTTTGGAGGATATACTCTGGTAACCTGCCCCTTTCTTCTGAAGATCTCCATCACTGACTCTATCCCTTGATCACCAGGAGAAACAGGTAAGCCTGGAACAATTTACTGCAGAATTAAGAAGAGAAATGGTAAACAGAAATTGGTAATGTGGTGAATATTGAGTCAGATGGTACATGAGAAAAGAGACTTCCAGTATTTCAGGTACTCTTCAGCTATTACCCTCTTTGACTGAGGTGGGTGAGAGTTACAAATCACAGCTGCATTGAAAGCGCCTCTTTCTCTTTATAGTTTGTCTGCAACCAACTAGCTACTACTTTCCTGCATAGAAAACTATGTTTCCATAGGACCTGTGTTGAGCATGGGTGCTACTCCTGACTATAAGCTTACAGCACAGCTCCATCAAGATCAGTTCTGCCATTCACTGTGTATTAATTACTCCTGACTTTACCCACATCCCATTGGCCTCAGACTTTGAGATTTGACAAAGACCTCTTTCCATGAGAACTATCACTTCCAGCCAAGCCAAAGAAGTCACATAGTCCCATGATTAAAAACTGTGAGTCAGGAGCTTACAAGTTTATTCCTCACTTTGGGTCCCAGCATGAACTACACAAGCAGCATCATTTCTCTGTATCTCAATATCCTCACCCTCCACTAGAACTAATAACAACTCCTCCACCAAGCAGGCATGCTGTGAGAATCAATTGGTATTTGTGAAGGCCTTTGAGAAATGTAAGGCACAGTCTGTATGTGAAAATTATTGATATGATTCATTACCAGGCATTCATACTCTATTTATACAATTCCTAGTCTATTACTAAATATATTGTCCATTTGAATATTGAAACCACTGCTGCTAGTAATTTCTGCTAACGTTACACTGGTCTTTCAGAGGTAGCTTTTCTGACTTGAATGGAAGAATTGTGGAGGCAGTGAAAAGGGGAACAAATGGCAGAAGAAGAATTTAAAAAAGGACAACAGCTCTGTCCAGGCTTCTTGGAAAACAATAAAAAAATCCATTTAATAAATAACTGTGCTAACACTTATCTGATTCCTCTTCCTCTGTTCTTTTTTCTCAACAGAATTGATATGAAAATCTGATCTCCATTAGTGAAGCATTAGACCTTGTCTGCAAGATGAAAATGAGCAAACCCGAGTGCATTGTGTCTCTCCAGACTGACCACTTGCTCCTTGCATGCTGGCTTGGGTGATGCCTGCGTCTCTCTTTGTGACCATTCTCCTTTTTGGAGAGCAAGGATGCTCCGTCATCCACCATCCTCTGACCCCTCAATCTCCAGCTCTGACTTTCCCCTGCTTTTTATTTTCCTGTACTACTGAAGTTGCAAAATCAGGGACTACTCAAAGAGTTTCTGAGAAGAGAGAGCATATGTCTATACATTATATATTTATTCACACACTGAGACATGTTCTCACTCCTGAGACACACACGGTATGTTCCAACTTTCTCACTCCAGCATATTTTGCAAATCTCTTCTCCTCCCCCTCTATTCCCTTGTTTCACTTTATCAGTATCTTGTTTAAGGGAAATGCTGCTTACTGTAAACTGGAAACATTAACATCAGGTCAACAGACCATTTATTATACAAGCAGCTGTGGGAGAGGGAGTGATGGGCCACAGCTATTTCTCTGGCTCAGCTTCTTTTCTTTCCAGTTGGAATATTTATTTCCTTGCTGTGATCTTTCTACTCACTCTTCGTGCTGACAAAATGTTGCCAATATCTGTGGTGTGGGAAGTCAAGGACAATCAATACTTCACTTGAATCAAATAAAATGATTTGGGCTTTTTGCTTTGTTTTCAAAGCTCAATGTTTTGCAATTAAACAGCTCAAGACATGGGGAAAGTTGTGGTAGGGGTTCTTTTGTGAACAGGAGGATGCAGGACATAAGTAAAAAACAGAGCAAACCAGCAGCGAAGCCAATAGAAATATGCTGTGTTGTTTCTCCTTCTTCTTAATACATTTTTTACGAGAAGTGAGATCTTTGATTACATTTTTGATTAGGAGAGACAGGCATTGCCCTGCCCAATGCACAGTTAGAAGGAAAGGAGCCTTTCATGTTCATAGATATCTGACATCAAAACAGCCATTCCCAACTCTTAAAAGGATCAGACAAAACTACAGCTCAAACTGTGCCAGGGACTTTAGTGCAGGCAGGTTCCTGGCAGAAGGCAGGCTCAGAGCTGTATGAAATCACGTGGATGCTGACACTCCTGTTGAATGTCATGAGAAATACGGGAAATTTGTCCCAGAGAAATCCAGGGTGTTTCAGAACGAGCAGATTGAGAGCCACGACTGAAAGGAGAGCTGCCAAAATGTTGCTCCTACTTGTAAAGAATGAGTAGATGCTCCATCAGAGGGTCCAGTTAGGACAGCTCAGTAGGGAAAGCAGCCGGCAGAGCACAAACAATAGCGGGATTGTGCATATGAATGATCTGTGTTCCTCCTGAAGGCTCGTGGACTTATGGGAACCCTCAACACACTGATGCTCAGTTGCATGACAAGTGTACTGACAACCAGCTCCACTGTGCAATGCAACTGGTCCCCATCTTCAAAGCTGCAGAGAGTCCCACGTAGCCTCCCTGTTTTAGAGGTCACCTTGACTTGCTGACAACCTACAATGATTGAATCGCGCAAACAGGAAGATTAGAGCTCTGATCTTGCATGACTCCAGTTGAATACTAACAATGGCAACATGGTGTCCTGCCTTATTCCTCACCGCCACTGCAACGACCCTTCATTTGGCTGTGGGATCTGCAAAATCTCAAAGGTTGGAATGAGACATCGATTCATTCAGAGTTCAGTTCAGCCTGGATTCAAGCACCTTCTCCTACCACAGCTTGCCAGCACACTTTACAGAAGCAAAAACCCAAACACTCAAAAATATTTCAAGGTCTGAAGCAGGATTTGCTTAGATTGGTGGCAAACATGATGCCCATCTTACCTTAGCTGTGCAAACAGATGCCCTGAAAGCATCAGCTGCACCTGAAACTAACTTGAATGGTAATTCAGACATCTGAACCTTCTCCACATGTCCTCAGTGTTAAATACTGACCTCAACTATTAAAAGAACTTGCTAGTGCAGAATTGGTCCTGTATCATTGCACACAATCTGGCCTCCAGCTTGTTTCTAATCTTATTTTATAGAGGAGTGTCCTTCAAAGCCTTGCAGCACCACCTCTTCTCTACCATCACCTTCTGTGTTTCCTCTAAATCAGGGCATCTCATAAAGAGAACACTGGGACTGCACAGCCACTGACACCAGCAGATCATCCAGACCAGCCAGTCTCTGTCTGTGGCCTCCATTCTTTGCTGGCCCAAAGACCTGGCAGCAGTGTTCCAAAAGGCATTAAGCAGACCACACTGAGATACATAAAAAACATGTTGCAACGGGCAATTTTTTTTCCCACCAAGGCTGCCAGGGCTGCTGCAGATTTTTATCCTGCTTTTCCTTTGTAATACAGCCATAATGTCAGACCAAGGGAGTTTGGAGATTCCCACAACTCATCCTCAACAGTACATTGACACCTGGCCCTACATCTACATTAAGGATGAGAACAGCATCACTCAAACAGCCAAGTGCCTGGATAAGGTAAGTGCTTGGATGACAAACAGCTGGCTCCAGCTCAGGATGGACATTACAGAGGTGCTGCCAGCAGCAAGAGGATCTGATGAAAATTCAACCCTATCTTCCACTGAAGTGCCATATCTATCCAGGAGATGAATAACCCTTATTTCCTTCTGCACACATGGCTGCTGCTGATATGCACCAGCAGTGCATGTGAACATCTCTTCTGCTGTTCCATCCAGCCAGGAGGTCACAGCCTTTTTACTCCAATGTAGGCTTAGCAGTTGGATCCCAGCCTCTCCTCCAGAGGGTATAATTCATATGCACACTTCTCAGCTGGATCAGCTCGTAGCAGCTTGTCCACTTAGCACAGAGGCAGGTGAGAACACGCTGCACTCCAGTGCCACGCTGCATCGGCTTGTCAGTAAATAGCAGATAGTCTGCCATTGATTTCAGTTAGATTCTTGTTCTAGCAGACTCTCTAGAAACACTTATCCCAAAGCCTGAAGTGCTCCTGGACACACACCCTCCTTGTTTTCTACTGTTTATTGATGTACTCAGTATCTCTCGGTGTGGGAGACAGACTGGAGGAATGCTGCAACCTGATTTCACCCCCAGTATCACCAGTGGGATCAGAGTAGCAGTATGAGCCCAGCTCTTCTGCTGCTCTTGTGGCTTTTTCCTCTGTGAGACACGTAGACCCCTGATGGTGTTTGAGACTTAAGATTTCACTAGCTGCACTGATTTGATGACACCACCAATTGTTATTTTTTAATCTCCACCAAACAACAGTGAGCTGCTGAAGCTCAAGCACAGCCCCATGCAGTGATTAGCTGCATGGTAGAAGAAAAGTAAGACCGTCACAATATTTTGGCATGAGTAACAAGTTAGATAATTTTTCTAGGAATGCTTTACTGTAAATGAAATGTAGCCTTTAGAAAAATCCCAGGGATATTTGGTCTTCGGGGTGATCAAAAGAAACTACAAAACAGTTCTTTCTGCAGCCTGCAGAAACATTCCTATACATGCCATGGAGGACCTATTGCAAACACCTCCTCTTAAGTATAGCTCACCCACGTGCCATCATGACAAACTAAATGCAAGACCCCAAGCTCTGTGCACGACATGTCTGTTGAAGCAGGCTGGTTTGTATCCTCGTGCTACAGAGAAGTGAGGAAAAACAAGGAGAAAATGCACATACCTAGGTGTCTATGATATCTAGAGGGAACCAGTGTTGATGAACAAAGGAAAGAGGCAGGAACAGGATGTGGAATCAGGGAGTTAGCAGGCACTAGCTGGCCATGTTCAGCTCAAGCAAGCATTATCCCAACCAATTTATATGCAACTACCTTAGATGAAATACCACTTCATTTAAAACATCCAGGAAACAAAATAATGTCTTCAAGGTCAGGTGAGGCCAGTTTGTTAAGGGCAGGACAATTTTATTTGCCTCTGACTTGCCACTCATACTAGTGGCCCCCCCAAAAGAGTGTTGTGAAGGTGAAAAGAGCAGTGCACAACTCCAGGCACGAAACAGCCTGTGATGTGTGACCAAACCATCAGCAGCTTCACACTCATGGCTGGTACAGTCAAACAGCCCAGCTCCCAGTCCCAAATGGCCACATGCTTGCAGGGGCTTCTGTGGAAGTGGAAATTAGAACCTTTGAGAAACCCTTTAAGAGATCAGCCTGTGGTTCTCCTACTTTTCAAACATGTAGCTGGTGGTGGGCACCAGGGGAAGGGACTTCCCTCAACAGTGCAATACTACTGAATACAGGGGTTTGCAGGCCATGCAGGATGTCAAAGGCCTAGAAGTCCCTATTTTCCCTGGGTTCCTGTAGTGCTGCAGGCACACATCAAAAAGCCTAGGGAGGCTGAGGACAGGAAAACTCAATCCACTGGTGTCAAGGGACACCTGAAATCTTGCAGCAGTGTGAGCTGTCAATGGGACAGTATGTAGCTGTGTGGCCACCTTCTACTGCTTTCCTTATTTATAAATGTCTCACCATTTCCATAAAGGTCGAGGTATCAGAAAGAAGGGGTGGAATGAAAAACTCCACAGAGTCAATCAGGAGACAGGTTCGGCACAGCTGCAGGACTGCATCTGGTGAGCAGGCAAAGCCCAGAGGTTGTGCCCAACCTGGTTAAAATAAAGACATACTTCTCCACGTTGTGCTGCCTTGTTCTCATGCTATCCCACAGTTTTTCAGTTTGTAAAATAGAGGAATATTTGCTATACCTCTCAACAGTCCTGGAAGGCTTAATTCATGTTTGTGAAGTGCTTTCAGATCTTAAATTGGAAGGCATGAGAAAGCACAAGTTGTTATTATAATTGCATTATTAAGTGCTGTTAAAAAAAATCAGCTTACATTTCATAGAATTTAGGTCCTTCTTCAGACTAGCTTTATGTCCCTTGACACATGTATTTGACAATAACCCAAATAGCCTTGATCTTTTATTCCCAGCAGGGTTTTCTTTATACTTTAATGAGGTCTCTTCTTAATCTTTTTTCCAAAGGATAAACACCTCATCTCAGTATAACCAAGTTCTCTGAGCTGCTATATGTGAGACTGGTTTCCCTTTTCCAAACTGGGCCTGCTTCTGTAACACCAGTCCAGAGAGGGGTCCAGACTGGTCAAGAGGAATATGGATGGGATGTCACATACTCCTCACAAGACGCCACAATACCCTTGCAGATTTGCATAAGATATCTCTAGTTCTGCCAGTTAGGACATTCCTGCAGTATTTTACTGCTGCTGAGAGCCATGACAGGTTTAGTTTCAAACACAACAGCATTCTTATCCCTCTAGTCCATAATGCCTGATCTTCAACCTTATCTCTGTTTTGTAGTAGAGGAAGCTCCTAGGATGTCTTTTTGGCTGTATTTCTGTCTTGAGACTCCAATATTTCACTTCCCTTACCCTTACCCTTACCAAATCACCCTGAGATCTACAGCCTTGTTGATATTGACTTTCTTCTCAATCCTTCTCACAGGTTTCCTCTTTCCTCCCTCCTATCATCTGCAAATTGCATCGTTTTTATCTTTTGCTATGCTGGAAATCTTATCATGAAAGAGAGACTTTTCTTTTTTCTTTTTTTAATTAGTACTTGGTAATATTACCAAGCTGTGAGTTTATGGCTTTGTAGATCTTATATTTTTGACACTAATTACTCACAAAGGCTTTTAAAGCAGCATTTCAACATAGCAACTGGCATGACTGTAATTAAGTAAGAAGCAGCACTTTTTTTTTTTACATTTCTGAGAAAGTCTCTAGCATTCTTGCCCCCTATCACAGCCCAGCCCCTGTTATTGCTCCAAATGAATGAGACCAGATGTGGAAAAAATATTACTCCCGACGCACACACAGCTCTCCCCACCTTCACCCAAGCCCTCAGCTGATGTATTAATAGTGCTGTCAGCACAAAGGATCCACAGGGATTCACCACTTGCCTATTGCCAATCTGAAGGGCTTGGCTAATTTTAGACTTGTGGTTTCTGCTTCTTGTGGGAGAATGTTTTTCCCCTTTTCAAACCTCAAAGACTCATGTTGTACCGACCACATGACTGCGCTTGATTTATTTCCTCCCCATTGTCTCCTCGCTGGGACCCAGAAGGAATGTGGAGGGATGTACTGGTTTCCATACTGATGCTGGATGTGTTGCCTGGAAGGTGCCAGGCCAGCGAACACTCTCATGATATGTTTGTAAACTAGCTGTTATGGAGATGATCAATTAAAGGCATCTCAGTGGGGAGAGTTTGATTCCACTGGCCTAATTCATTTTCAAATTACTCCAGGATGCTGCCTTTTACTATTACATTATTTGTTCTGAAACTTCAAATTAAGATTTTATAGCGCCATTAATTTTTATGCAGAAATTACCATTAAAATCAATGTTTTCTGCTTAAAAGTTGACAGTTGGAGATGACTGATTGCCTAGCCTGTTTTCTACTGCTTTACCGCCTTGGAAGTGGATGGGTCCATCCTCATGTGCTGTTAACTCTGAGAAATTTTTTCATGGCACCCTACCAACACTTGAGCACATCCCCCTGAGGCAGCTGGGACATCCATATCAGCATGATTCCAACATCACAGGTTGTTTCCAGCACCTCCCAGGGAATGTAGATCCTCCTTCTGCTAATGAGCCAAGGGTAGTGATGGAGCCAGGTTTCCAATGCAGGTTGGAGCGTTGCCCTCCCTTCTGTCCTGGCAGGGACTGCTCAGGGGAATATGCTGGGCTTGGGCATCCCCAGCCATGCCAGCTCCTCTTGCTGCACCAGGACAGCTGCCTAAGCAAGGTCTGCACTGGGGCACAACCAGGTAAGGGGACAGAGGAGAACACAGAAAATAAAATCTTAACACGGTTTGGGTTGGAAAGGACCTTACATATCACCTAGTTCCAACCTCCTGCCATGACCAAGGACACCTTTCACTAGACCAGGCTGCTCAAAGTTCCTGTCCAACCTGGCCCTGAACACTTCTAGGGATGGGACAAACACAGCTTCTCTGGTCAACCTGTGCCAGTGCCTCACCACTCTCACAGACAAGAATTTCTTCCCAATTTCCCATCTAACTCTGCCCTCTGTCAGTTTTGAATCTATTCCCCTTTGTCCTAATACTCCACCCCTGTGTCAAAAATCCTTCTCCTGCTCTCTTTTAGGCCCATTTTAGGTACTGGAAGGCTTCTATAACATCTTCCTAGGGCTTTCTCTTCTCCAGACATTTTATTTCATTCAAGACATCTCAAAATAAATAAAAGAACGTTTGTCCATCCTGTGCCAGACAGAGGAAAACAAAAAGAATGAAACAGAGGGAAAAAAAGTTTGATCCTCTAAATATGAGGCATATTAAACAAAACTGAATGTGCTATGTAGTGAGTATCTGTGACAAGAGCAAACCGATCCTGCTGTAGGAATATTCATGCAAATAGGAGCAATTTCACTATGATTAAAAAGGCAATTAACTGAAAAAAAACGCCAGCAGTTTCAGAAGCAGCCTGTGTGTCAGTGAGGCCTCCACGCAGTGCTGAACTGACATTTTGCTCACTTTTATATTCCATCAACGAGATACTACTACAGCTTGAGAGTACTAATTACCCCAACTGGAGGCAGATGCTCTTAGAAAGAGTCTAACAAAGTCTACACAAGGCAGTGCAGAGAGGGGGTGGCACCAGCATCCTGCCTGTCCCACCCCAGCTTGCTCTGCTGCTCAGATGAAAGACACAGGCATAAAGAGCATCCACTAAAGGAACGGGTCCAACTTAAAAATTTTCAGCCTGTAACACAAAAGCTTTCAGGGAATGAGGCAGAGACAGATATGTGGTGTCAGAGCCACCGCCTTCTTCATTGTCTGCTGATGGGATTGAAAGCATTTTCCTCTCTGTGGTCAGATCCAGAACAGGTAAATACTGCTGAAAAAAATTACTTGTGTGATAATCTGAATGGGATAAATGCAATAGCCAATAATTCCTCACAAAGTGGGACAGTAGAAGCAGCATCTGCTGTTGACACCTGGATATCCAATTAAGTTGCCTGCACTCCATAGGAAAACTGAGACAAGTACTATCACTCAAGCACTGGTCAAAAGCACAAAACCTCCTATTTTAAGAGCTTCTCAAATGCCAGGCCACCAAAGGTCTCCATGTGATCACCACCTACCCCAATCTTACGAACTAAGTGCACAGTCAGGCTGTCACCTTCCAGAACCAAGCTATCCATTCCCACCAGCACAAGGCTGTACACACTTAGAGACATCAGCAAATTCTTCCCCAGTGGCTGCTGCTCCGTCAGTGCCCCAGCACCTGCCTGGACAGAGCCACTGCAATATGCATGAGGTGGCTTCAGACTTGATCCCTGAGCAAGCTGAGTGTCCTCTGCTTGTCTTTGATGATTAACTGAGCACCAGGCTTACCCTCCACTCAGGACTTTCTGTGGCGGAGGTATTTTGCAGCTAGTCAAAAACTCAAATATATTTCCTGTCCAGCAGATACTGTCTACTCCTGAGAGCAATTTTTATTGGATTTGTAATCCCCTTTTCAGTTCTTTCTCTCCTCTTTCAATATTGTCTTTTAAGCCCTTTACCAGGAGTTCACTTTCTGAAGGCCAGGAAAGAACAGTGGACAGAGTCCTTGGGTTTAAAAAGGAATATGCATAGAATGCTAATGCAAGAGAAACACACAACACTGACCCCTTTCAATTAAGGTGTCATCCTCTATCACCTTTAGCTGTCCTCAAAACTTGGATGTCCTCTGAAACAAACAAACAAGAAAAGACAAAAAAAAATCTGTGCTTAACCATTTATCTCCCCAAATGACATGTGCTGTGACTGGCTTTACTAATATAATCCCTCTAGTATCAAGGCTGATCAAGGCTAAGCAGGCAATGAAACTAGAAGCTGCTAAACAAAAGAAGAAAGGTATTTATGGAGGGGTATGTCGCACCACAGAAAACTGCAGCCACTGGTACCTGGAGAAGCATTGGAACTCTTGGCTGAAATGATCCAGGCAAATCTGGCATGTGCACACACTCAGATCATGAATTCAAGTTGTAAAGACAGGTAGGTAAAGAAAATGCTCACATACACACAGGATTAAGGGTTAAGAGCAAATCCCACACTTTCCTCCAAAGGAGATGAAGCCCCTGCACTCAGCAAGCAGTGAGAAGGATTGTAAAGTCCTTCAACAGGTTCTCCAGCCACGTGGGACTTCACTAAGATCAAGAGAGGCAAGAGGGAGGGCAGCATGCAGAACATGCTCAAGGCAAAAGGGTAAGGAGCAGACTTGGTGTTGTGCTCTTAGGAAGCATCCCTGAGGTCCCCTACTACACCACATCCTCTTTGCCTTCAGCTGAACAAGAAAAGACTAGAGGTCCTGTTAAGATAAAAAGAAAAAGTCGTTTTTAGACCACTCTAGCAGGTAGAAATACCTGATTATAACTCCTTGGTATCTTCAGATAGAGATTGGATGAACCAGACTTCCCTCCCCTAATCAACGGTTTTGTGGACCTCTGGGACTCCCAGTGAAACATCTCCTGTCCTGCAGCTCATCTCAGTGCTGCAAAGTCCTCTGCAAATTGAGAGGCACCTGAGGTTCACCAAGGTGCCTCAGTCCTAGCTTAATTAACAGCAACGACAAAGGAAACAGCATTTCCCTGTTGTGCCTATCTCTGGAGAAAAGTAACTGAATCAAATGATGTGTGGAAATCATTTTTTCGAAGAGGAAATAGAGGAAATTCTTTTCTCTTAATTAGCACCACTGGACATTGGGCAGGTGAGGTCTTCATGGCTGCACTGCTGACTGTGGCTTTGTGCCTGGAGCCTGCCCTGGGTACAGCAAAATAACCCAGCACGGACAACAGGATCTCCATCCTCTCATGCACACATTCTCTCTCCACCTCTCCCCTTTCATGACCATTCCAGTATGATCTTCTTTACAGGTGAACAAAAGCTCCTTAGGTTTATTTTCCATGCTGGCCTTGTAATTCCTCATTTTGGCACTGGCCTCTCTGTACGGAACAGCAAGCAGGATGCTATAGCCTCCCTGCATCATTTTGCTTTATGTCTGCAAACATCTGTACATGCAATTAGAGGGCCAACTCCTTTTATGTCCCTAAATGAGTAGTCTTAATCACCGCCATAAGAAATTAAACCCTGGCTGGGCAGCACAACTCAACGATGCAATTCTCTGAGCTGGGCTGGCACTACCTGGATGCAGGATCAGCCTTCAGGAGACATTTCCCACCTAGGAGCAGGTCTTCAGGCTTTTCTTCTCCACGGAGGCATTTTCACAAGTCTAATTACAGGGAAGCAGTGAGATGCTTCCCTGCTGTGCTGAACACATTTCACTGGCTTTCCAGGGCACTGAGAGACTGAGCTCCAGGCACTGGTGCTGGCTTGAAGTGATGTTGGTTGGGAGCAAATGGCTGCAAGCTGGGCTTTGGCCTCCCCACTGTGGCTTTCTCTGGCATGGCTGAAGGAGTTATAAATGGAATTGTGTGATAATTTAATAAAAAGTGGTATAAACAAGGGATGCCCAGAGCCTTCCAGAAACACAGCTCTTTTCTCCTCTCTCCTCACCTTCCACTTCTGCATCAGTCTTTGACGTCTTGCCCTCTTTTTTTTCTCCATTCTTCTCTGTCATTTCTACTTCATCACAACCAAAGCTCAGACCCTCACATCAAGCCCATTTCTCTCCAGAACTACCTATCCGTGTTCCACAGCCAGCCAGTCCCCATCAAACAAAACAGGCCTCCCAGAGGCTTGCTGACACCTCTCCTTGCTGAGGAATCATAGAGTATCCTGAGTTGGAAGGAACCTACAAGGATGGAGTCCAGCTCCTGGCCCTGCACAGGACAACCCACCACGTGCCTGAGAGCCTTGTCCAAATGCTTCTTGAACTCTGGCAGGTGCAGTGACCACTTCCCTAGGGAGGAGAGCTTGTCCAACCCAATTCCAGTGCTGGACCATCACTGGCTTTCCACCACCTCCTTCTCCCACCTGCACCTGCTTGTGGCTTTCTTTTACCCTTTGTAAAGTAATCTCTTGCTTCCACATCCACTTTCCAAACAAGATTCCTCTCTGAGTAACCTTCAAAGTTCGTAATGCCAGAAAAAAGTTACGTCAATGCATTTAAACCAACAGTAGAAAGCATTTTGTCCCCTGGAAAGGAGCACAGCTGATGTGATTTGAGTATGTACAAAATATATTAACTCCATTTTCCACTTCATCAGCCCCAGTGCCTGCACGGAGCCTCTGCTCGTTCTCAGTATTTGAGTCTCGGGGAGTGTTTTTTTCACCTTGCCATTAGATTTTATGGCATGCATTCCAGTGACCATTCTGGATTCCAAAAGATAGCCCAAAATATGCACAGTCCTGATTTTTCTCCTTTAGATTTATGATCTGTTCTTTTGCTATGTAGCTTAAAGTCATTTTATTTCAAGCAGGAATATTTTAAAAGAGTAATCTGTATATGCATGTCAGGGAAAAGAATTAATTATCGCTCTAATTAAAAGGACACTGTTGAAAATAACCTCTCTCTTTTCCTGCTGATTTTGCCCTTTTTCCATGAGTAAGCTTTACATTTTTGCATGTATATGTTTCTCAAGGAGTTTAAAATTAACGGGGCTTATTTTATTTATGCAACAGTATCAACCAGGAGTTGTGCATCAGCAAAATACACATTAAGCTGATGGCAAAGGCAAACATCAATGATTTTGTGTAGGTCCTAGATAAGCAGTTGTTACTATTATTGTTGTTGTTGTTGTTGTTATTATTATTATTATTACATAAAATCCTGGATTACTTTAAAGAAGCCTAAAAGGCATTCCCTCTTCCCCAGGCTGCACTTCAGGTTTAAGACTCTGAAACACGTCAATTAAATTTTGTGACTGCAATGTGCTTTCAAAGGCACATCCCTGGAGAACCATCCCCCCCTCCCCGAGCAGCACAGCGTGGCCGTCAGGGTTGGTTGGATGGATCCAGCCGTGGTTCAGTTCCCTGCCTGGGGCCAGGCAGAGCCCATCATTGGCTTGGGGTCCATCTGCACTGCCAGTTTTCCTCCCCATGTCGCTGGGAAGGCAGCTCTCATCCTGCCTCCAGCCCAAGGGGCTCCCCAGGCAGGGGTGCTCAGCCATACGGGAGCGCTGCCTCCGCTGGGGATGGGGACAGCTGGGAGAAGCCACCTGGCCCTGCGAGCTGTCGCCAAGCTCGAGCACAGCTATCAAAGATAATGTCAGCACAGCCTACATGCATCTCTTCGTGCTTTGCCTTAAGGGAGGGAAGGTTTCTTTAACCATAGGTTTATGGTGGTGATAGGGTGAGATGAGAACTGTATAGCGTAGCACAACATTAATTCCAGGGATCTTAAATTAAGGAGGAAAAATCAGATTAACCCCTGGGAAGATGTCATTATACAAAATTATCTGGCCATCAGAAGGCTAATTAAGTCAGTCATTTGAAACTAAACAAAAAACTTGGGAGCACAATGCAGGGAACAAGCCAGAGTTCACAGTGGGATGGATATGCAGAGCAATCCACAAAGCTCCAGGATTACATCACAGAATGGGTAAGGTTGGAAGAGACCATAGTGGATCACTTGGTCTAATCTCCCTGCTCAAGCAAGTTCCCTAGAACACATTACTCAGGACTGTGTGTCCAGATACACACATCTTTCACTTATCTCCAGAGAAGGAAACTCCACAACAGTCCACATCACTAGTATGTAAAGCTCTGATGCAGAGAAAGACTACTGAAGGCTTACATTTTAAACTATACAAAGTCCAAAGTGTCACACACAATCTAAATGCCAATCCTGACCTCCCAATCGATCACTGCAACTATTCTCCCAGCAATACTCAAAGGAGAAAGAGAAGAAAAGGAATATTGGACCACTGCATAATTCAGTGTGTTTTGACAGTTACCTTCGGGGCATATCACACTCGACTGCTCATCATTCTCAAAGATGGATATGAAAGAAGCTGGAGAAAGGGACACTGGATGATATAATGAGGAGTCAATTAAAGAGCACAGAAAATGAAAAGAAAACCAGCTGCATCTTTCTCTCATTTATAGCACATGGAACAGGCAGTATGACTGATTCATGTTTCTCATCCTACGAGAGGAGAGTTCGTAAGAAATGATGTGCAGTGTGATGTGCAGTGTGAGGAGCACAAGTTATGTGGCCTCTGTTGACATGGCACTTTGTGACAGTCCTCTCTCTTCCCATGTGAATGCTGGTTGAAAACCCATCAGGGTTTAGCACTTTCTCCAAGCATGAGATACCACAACACCTGCTCTAAATGCAAACTCAATCTTTGTGCAGAGCTCGCAGCACTGAGGAATGGCTGTACTAAAGGGCAGAGGGACTTCAGCACTGTGACCTCCACAAGAAGGCTCAAAAATAAAACTCATTTATGTTCAGAGCTGGTAAAATACTCTCTGTTAGTAATCTCCAGTAGATCCTGCTCAGGTGATGCCTTGGAAGGACAGAGCTTTCTCTCATTTTTACTTCCTACATATTCTTCAGGCAATTCTTCCTTACCTTATCCACTATCACCCCCTAGATGCTGATGGTTCACAGTCAAGTATGTCAAACACATCTGCCTTTCCAGGGTATTGTAACTGTATCCTGGCTGGCTTGATCTTCTGTAAAAATGTTAAAAGTATCATAAACACACTGTTATACTTAACAAGGAGACAGAAAAGATGGGGAAAGACAAAGATGGATATGAAATAGCTTGCACTGTAACATCTTTGAGGTGCTTCCTGGAAAAATACAGATGATGCTGGAGAGATCTGGGTGGCTGCCCATAAATCCAAAAAAAAATTAAGTCCCCAAAGCTCTAAAAAGTTGCTATTGCTCTCCTTGAAATAAGCAATTGAGTAATCAGCATTAATATTAAACAGCTTGTTCCAAAAAAAAAAAAAAACCAAAAACAATGCAAGAGATTCTGCCTTCCAGTATCAAGGCACAGTCAGAAAACCTTGGAATAAGTAATGGGACATTTAGCTTGTTCCTGAATCCACCTATGTCAACCATGGTAATGAAATATCAAAAAATGGAGGTCATGCCAACATTACCTGTCCCCTTGCCTGGCAGCATCTCAGCTCTGTACTGGGAGGATTTACTGGGTGAGGAAGCAAAGGGCTTGGTGACCCAGGGGAATATTGACACAAACTGCTTTCACAGCAGGTCCACCTTGAGCCAGGCTCTCTCCTGTCCTCAGTGTGAAAAATCAAGTTAAAAAGAAACAGGGAAATGAGAGTCCTAAGAGACTGGCAATTCCAAAGCTGAGCTTACAAATGTTTTAAAGATTGCACAATTTTTATTCCACACATATATAAACATATAAATATATATCACCTCTATGCCTGTCACGTCAAGTTTACTTTGCTAGTTTAACTTCTGAGACCTTTAAAAACATCAGCAAGTAGAGTTTATGCAGATAAACATGTCACTAAACTGCAGTGCATTAAGTTTAGGACTTCCCAGACTAGATTCTGAAGCCACTGTAAAGCAATGCATCTTCCTTTCCCAACAGAATGAATGTTTGTGTCCTGACCATGTGACACTAAAGGGAAGATTTTAAATCAGTCTGAAACACTAAGATTGTCTCTTCTGACACTTACACAGTCAAAACTATTTTCAGGAGTGAAGCTGGAGGCATAGACGAAATAAACCATGTTAAGCAGAGCAACTTTTCTTTTTAAAGTAGCATCTGTGTGCCATGGCTGGAGCAGTCAGAACATTAGCATGAATCCCTGGGGAGGATCATCAGGGAGAGTCACTGTATTACTCAACAGCTCTTGGTGAAATAGTGTTGTGTGCCATTTTTATTTACAGGAAACCTTGAACTTAACTAGGCCTTTATCAGCAGATTGAGGCTTCAGGGGCTGGGGACTCCTGAACTTGAAATAAAAATATACCAACTTTTCTGTCCCTTCCTTGCTCCAGTGGTGTTACAGTAGGTGCACTTACCCAACTCAGCTCTTCTTCAGAGGCTATTAATTTTTGGCTCTGTGTGCACAGGTCTATCACGGGTCCATTCATAACCAGTCTGCAAAGTGCTTGTGACACCTCCAGCCTTGGAAACAAAGGTCAGTCTCATCATGACCTCTGAGCTCACTGTGCACCACCATAGCATGGCACAGCACTGCAAGGGGCAACAGCACTACTCCATGGGCCCCACGTCCATGAGCCTAATAGAGCTGAAGAAGCAAACACCTCCTTCCCTCTCTCTCTCTTGTCTCAGGGTCCTGGTATCCTGCTCCCTCTCTGCACATCCTGAGCTCTCAGAATCCAGAAGGGAGCACAAGCTGGTTCCCAGCTCCTGCTTCCCCATCCCCTCGCTCTCAGTTTCACATTCCCAGGCACATGTCTCCTGCTCCTAAGGAGCCACAGCTGCAAACGCAGCAGTACCTGCCTGGAATTGAAAAGCTGGACATTAACACCTCGTCCAGCTCTGCTGACTTATCATTTTGCTATCACCTATGCCTCATTATCATGCAGTTTCTCGTCACATCTTGGCTTTCCTAATACATTCCCCCCCTTCCTGGCCCTCTCTTCCCTTCTTATTAAACATGGGCTAGATGCTATCGCTCAGTCCTGCTTGCTCATCCCCCACCTTCCCTCTATTGATTATTTCCAAGGAGCTCCTGCCGGCTGCTCCCCCAGCACCATGTTTGACCTTCCCTGGGATGAAACAAAGCACCAATGTCAGGTAACTCTCAGCAACACAGCAATTATGAAATGGCCACTTCAGCTCACTCCCATTTCACAGAGAGAAAAAGATGGTCAGAAAAGCTGAAAAGGAAAGATATAAAAATACAGCAACAGCTCCTCCCTTGCATCACTGAAGCACAGCTCGCTTCAAGTACTTGCCATGCCCCAACCCACTTCCTTCCCAATTTTATGGAAATGTTGGAGCTTTTTAACTTGCACATTTAGTGGCAGAGAGAAATCCTGGGAGGTTAATGACATCCTGCAAGTTCATCATCACTTGAGCTGCCAAGGGCCTTGTAATGACCATCCCACATAATCCTGCAAGGATGACGTTGGCACTACACATTAATGGTCTAAGGAATCTTTGGTTTGTCTTGCATTTATGTAGCTTCCCAATTACTAATGTGTTCAGAGCAGAGCACAGAGAAGAAAAAAAAAAAAAGAAAAAAAGCTTAAGAATCACTTGAGTTTCTGCAAATCAGATGGGCTGGAGGGAAATATCCTGGACATACCATCAAAGGAGGGGCAGAAGCACAGCAGGGCAGTGTAGAGTTGACAGGAACCCAGCTCACTCACACTGCTGAGGTTGTGGAAAGAGCTCACTCACAAAAGGAACAACTTTAAATAAAGATAAAGCAGATGCAGCGACATTGTTGCATGGTCAATCAATTCTACCTCCATCTCGGAGATTACCAGAAGTGAGACTTTTCCAGTGGTCTTTCCTAGCCCCTCCATTTTTCACCAGCAGGTCTTTTCATACTTGTAACTGGTCTATTAACCCTTAAAGCTTCCCATTTCTCTCCTCCGACTTCTTGTGTCCATGCACTCCTTTTAACCAACATTGACCCTTCTTGCTCCACAAGCCCTCTTTGTCACACCCATGCTGAGAGTAGTCCTTGGTCTTCTCTTCTTTCAGTGAATTTTCCCCCTCCCACACTCAGCCATCGTAATTTCTATGCCAATAATTGCCAGGTTTAGTTCTCATCTGTTTTTTTCTCTTGTCTCTTTTCTTAGACACCTTGAAGGAATCTCAACCATTTCCTTTAAGGTGGACTCTACGTAGTGCTTTTGGGGCACTTTGAACTAGAAGTGCTCAGCAAATCCCAGCACCTTCATCTTTCTGCCTCCTAATCCTTCTGTGTTCCCCTTTTTCACCAGTACTAATAACTTCATCTTCCCCCTCCCCAGAATAATGGCTATTAAAAAGGATTAGCCCAAACAGTTAATGTATGATTCCTCTGAAATTCAGCTTCCTGTGCACAGGGTGGAATGAGCTCAGTGCAAACAGCCTGGGTATGAGACACAGATCCCTTGGATTGCTCCCTATTTGAGACTGAGGAACGGACCAGACAATCTGATGTTTTAGCTCTTTAGTTCTTTTTGTTTGGTTTTGTTTTTAGCAGTTATTCTGCTTTAAATGCATATGCAATACCATATAGATGGATGCTATCATATGCATTTACTGGCTCTGACAGACTCCACACTGGGAAAATTCAGTTGGCACCTTCTCAGGGTAGAGGAATCACCAGTACAAAGGCAACTTGTATCAGAGAACAGCACAAATTAAAATTAAAGACTTTCCTGGCATGCCGCTTTAACCACCATGAGACACATTTAATCTCTTCCTAATGCATGGTCCCCTCTGTCTTTCACTCGCTGGATAGGGCCATCTCACGACCAAGAGCATAAGATGCCACATGCATATAAGAGCCTAAGAAACCATCAGTGAAAAGTTATTCTGGACACCAGAGAGCTGCTCCACTGACCCCAACTTACAAGGATACCTCCTGACATCAACTCAACTACACATATTTTTAAGCCCTCAAGCTACAAGTCACTTGGTTCCAGCCTATGCTCTTTGAAGGAGAGAACATCTGTAGGGAGGAAAGGGCAGAGGCGAACCCTGCAGCCTCCAGAAGGTGATTTTATCAAAGGTGGCAACTGAACAGAGCTGCAGCTATTGCTATCTCATAGGCTCGCAGAATTCAGAAAGGTATCCAGGTGACATTATATGATTTAAAAGTTAATTAAACTGAATGATATAGTCTACCAGCCCCAGGTGTTTATTTCAAGCTTGCCTGTTTCCACAGCACTTAGAAGGAATGAACGGGGCAGGAGGAAATCTAATAAAAAAATCTTCAGTGTTGCATTAAGAAGTAATGACACCGTTAAATCATTCTGGTTCTGAAGCACTTCTAATACCTTCAAATCCTGGCAATTCTCTCCAGCTTAGGCTTGTTTCCATCGTCATGCTGTCCTCCTTCCCAGAGCTGGCACGTTTTTCCTTTTAAGAATCCCAGGAGAGGACTGCACAACCCGGCAGCTGGGGCTTTGTGCATCGGCTGTGCCGACAGCTACGCCTTCGCTGGAAGGCACTTTAGATCCCTTCTGAACACTAATGGACTGGCTGGACCAGCACTGTCCCTCCTGCACTGCTGCTGGGCTGGAAGGGAAATAGTCCAGACCTGGGACACAGCTCTGGGTATGCTGTGAATGCTGACAAACCTCAGGAAAATCAAGAGAGTGGCTGGAACGTAGAGGAGGTGTGACTAGGAAGGAACAGAAGGAAAAGGAAGAAAAGACATTTCATAAAATGGAAAGTTTGGGAGAGATTATTTTTCTTCCTCAAAGATATTTTAATGGAGGATGCAATGGTAAGAAATTGCCTTGGAAGACTGAAGTACAACAGCTTCTGTTGCTTCTTGGTAAGTCTGCCAGAATGGGAAGACTACCTCGGCATGGATCTGTCCCCATGACCACAGTGATGAAGAACCTTGTTTCGCAGGACATTTGTCCCACATGCTTGATAATTATCTCACAGCACCAGCTGGCTCTTTTCCCATTCACAGTTCACCACCTTTTCTTCCATAGGTTTAAAAATCTTCTAAAACTTTTTATCTTTAGACCTCAAGGTCTGCAAATCCTTAGCCAAGCACCACGTCTACACAGTGTAAAACCAAGTGACACAGTGTTTGAGCAGAAGAAGAGACATGGAAGTCATGAGTCAGAGATGGGGTAAAAAGAAAGAAAAGAGGTTTTAGTATCATCAGTGTCATCAAAGGCCATGAGATATCTCAAAGGCATCACGTCTAGGAAAGTTCCTCTGCATTCGGAGGAAAAGTCCACTTTTCTGTAATTCGTCAGGTTAATAAATGACTCCCTCTTCTCCCTACAGCCTCTCTTGTTACCAATTCTCATGCAGCATTGCCAGAGCCTCCTTTCACTATTAATACCACTCACTGTGAAATGTAATTACCAGCTCTATCACAAAGCGTCAGGCACATTTATCCACTGTACACACTCGCTGACTCCAGATCACATCAGTCACTGGTTGGCTTGTTCTGACAATGCTGTCCAGAGAAAAAAGTGCCTGCACAGGCTCCCAGCTAACTTGGGCCACCTAAGTGGAGCACAAAACTATTCTGGGGGTCCAAAATTGGTTCAATAAGCAAACACAAAAACGAGAAGCAAAGAGAGATAATTGAATACAGACTCATAATTTAAATCCAAAGGAATGAACGATGATAGGCAGAGTGAAGTGTTTGGCTGGAGAAGATGGATGAGTAAACGCTCTAGAAAGCAATTCAAAATGATGGAGTGAAATTAATGGCTCCCTCCTCCAGGCTGACACAAGCAAAATCCCTCCTCTGCTTTATGCTTTAACTCTTCTCATTATGTTTTGATTAAAGCCAATACAAAAGAGCTCACTTACTGTCCCTTGCTTGTGGCTTTCTTCTCCTGCCTCCCTCTTTACAACTCTTTGCAGCTGTTTACAGCAAGCACCTAGGATACCCAGAATTCACATTGCTCACCTCTTTGTCATCTGGGGAAGCTGTAACTCTCAGAAAGGACAGGGACTCTGCCAGACATATCACCTTTAGCTTTATTTAAAAATTCCATTAGTTAGAAGAGAAAATAATATACATTCTTACTGATATCAAGCTGACTGTTATATTAAGTATTTTCAATTCCAAGGGGCTAGAAGCAGCCTTTCCTGTCCTGTCTGAATATCAAGTATGTGCTTTGAAGGTGGTATTTTCATTGCACTCAATATTCTTAGAGCTGTTTAAAAACACACAGCCTATTCCTATAATGGGGAACAGATAAAAGGTGAATTTTATTTACTGGTTGAGTGTTACCATGGGGCTATGAACACTGAAATAAAACTTGAGAAATGCAACTCAAAGTACTGCTGACAAAATAAACTAAGAATTATCAACATACTTGAAGTGGAACTGGAAGAGGATTAGTTATGTTAACTGCTTATCTGTGGCTGAGTCTCCCAACATTTAGACTCCAGTGTCTAGAGCCAGTTAATGATCTGCACTCCAGTGCCCAGTGCTTCCCTGGGCAGAGCCAGGGGAAAGATGTCTCTGAGAAACAAAAGTATTTTGGAGTTTTCTTCTTGAGGAAAAAAAATGGAAACAGGAAAGGAGAACTTGCAAAAACTTTCAGGTTCTAATAAACCAGAGGATTAAACTGCTGCAGATGAGGAAGGAAATGAGGTAGGCGTCTTTCAATTAAAATCAAGCACAACAGTGTGACCTGCTATGGCGTGTTGGTCCTAGGTACACATCACAGCAACACCCCTAGCAAATCTCTGCGCTCCTGAGAGCACTTCCTGCAGCCTGGGTGGATTTAATGTGTCTCTTTCCACCTGACTGTGCTCCTCAATTCCGACAAAATGCAACTGGTGGGGGAGAAGAGAAGGAACCAGCCAAACTTCAAACCTTTCCCATGCTCTCACCATTTTGGTGGTGTTTCTTCTAATCTCACACAATAATGGTATTTCCTGCTTTGATTCAAGCCTTTTTAAGCATGATGGTGGCAGATGGCAGGCTATTACACAGCACGGCCACACAGCAATGGGAGCAGGAAGGATTATTCACCAAAATAGTAACTCTTCAAAAGCAAAAAGGTGAGGGCCCGTGGAAAAGCTATGGTTTTATTTTTACACCTCAAATCAGTTATTGAATGCATTATGAATGCTGTAAATATACCCAATGGATATAATGAAAATACATTATTAATTGACACTCATTATTAATGTACTTATAAATTCACAAGTGATGGAGCCATGACAGTGCGAGGGAAAGGTCATGAATAATAACTGGAAATGAATAATATATGCACAGTTAGCTCACAGGATACTATGTTCATATGACTGTAGTGCCTCATGTTTATTTCACTGGGCAGTGCATTGACTTTTTATTCTTTGTTAGATAATAGCAGAAAGAATTACAGGGACTATAATCTGTATTAATTCAACATAACATATCACAACAGACAGCTGATCCTTCTGCAGGGATTCTCCTGCATCCTAACTAATCCTACAATTCTGGAATGCCCCTCTCTTCTCCATCACTCTTGTCCTCCGTGACATCTTGCTTTGCCTCATTCATTCATTGCTGCACATGGAGAATGTCAGATCTGGAAAGAGCCACAGCAGACCCAGAGATAAACTCATGACTGGCCTATGTGGCACATGAGGGTGACTAACATGAGATGAGTGGAGATATACTCCACTCTGGAGATGTCCCAGTGTGACAAACAGGGGAAGGCAAGCCGTGTGCTGTGTGCTCATACAGACAAATTTGTTTTGGTTCCATCTGTTAGGACTAATTTGTTAATTATTAAATAGATAATTTATCATCTCTGCTTGCTTGATCGGTGTTTATTACCCACGGTCTGAGGCAAAGAGAGTGCTGTGTGAATAAAGATGGGATTAATTAATAACGAAAAGTTCAGGCAACTGCAAACTTGCAATGGCTGCTTCCAGTCCTCTTCTATTCCTGAACAAAAAGAAGCCTGGGGGAGGGGAAAAGCACCAGGAATTCAAGTCTTTGGATGCCAGATTTCCTCCTTTCCTCACAAATTAACCACCGATAGATGATAAAAAGCAAACTCTCTCTCTCTTAAGACTTCCCCTCAGCACTTTCCAATCAATTGCTCTTAGACTGGATCCAGCTACCCCATGAATCACAAAGTATGAACAAGTTTTCCAGGTTAGCATCACTGGGTCATTCCCAGCCCCAGGGAGGGCAACACTCTCACTGTCTCCTTGCCACTGCCTATCAGGAGATCTACAAACATAGCAGAGCAGGTCATCCACTTGGGGCTTGGGCTGGGGATCCTGCCTCTGCCTTTCCTCTCTCAACTGCTTATCCATTGGTGCCCATACTGATCTCGATGTCCTCCCATACTGTGAGGTTCATATTTTTGTGAGGCTTCTTCAGCAGCTATTCCCTCCTCATTACTTTAATATTAGAAACCTGCACTTGTCATTCCTCAAAGGGAGTCTCAATACCAGCAGGATAACCAATGCCATACTAAGAGGTGAAAAGAGTAGGAAGCAAGAAGCTTTCAGGAATGTCCTGATACACTGAACCTTGCAACTCCCATCTCACATGGTAAGAAGTGAAAGACACACCTATAATCAACCTTCTTTCATTACTGGAAGATGTTTAAACAATAACATTCCAAGAGGAATGTCAAGAAAGGAAAAAAAATTCTTAAATATGCCATCTTATGCAACAGGCCACAGGCAAAATAAACACCAACCTGCCTAAACATACAGGAAAGATCCTGAAATTCAGGGATGTGGAGCTGTAGGAAATAAGAGAAAATTATTTACATGCTATCGATGTAAGGCAAGGGATAACTTCCAAGGAGCCCAATATCCAACTCACCAAGTATTCAGTCTTCTAAAGGGAGGCATCAAGGGAAATCAAAGGGAAGAGATGGTAAATTATTTGATCCAAGACACTTTTAAGGTTAATAGGCAGCCCACAAACAGCAATCATGCCTCCAGTCACAAATTCGAAAAAAAAGATACATCATGTTTGGTTCATGGTAGGAAAAGACCTTCCCCATAAAACTTACTCAGATAGATCTTTGGGGAACTTTTGGTTAACTGTTGCTCTGTTATGCCTCTATGTCGTTATATCTTCGCTCCCTCAACCGCTCATGATCAATTTAACAAGTATTTTGTACAAACGAAAGTTTTCTTGCTAAATGAATTAATTATGACAGAGTAAACAAAAACTTTTTAAAAATGCATGTTTTGATGTAATTGTGTCTTTAATTGGCTGGTTTAACATTTGAAATTTGATTTAATTTTCAACTTTATTATCCTCACCACAGGGTCAGGCTGCCAGAGACACAAATGATTGCTGAAGCCTCTGGCACTCCCCATCCAGCTCCCAACGGAGCCTGCTCTGTACTGTGGAATTCCTCCAGCCCCCTTCCCTCTTTTATTATTCTTATTTAAGAAAGCAAGATCAAATTCAGGCCAAGAGCAGGCATAGCATTCCATTAGTAATTTTAAAATGAGATAGTGCTCTGGAGCCCCGAGTATTAATCCCAACTTGGATAACTTCTTTCCCTAATTGCCTGAATGAAATCTCACCACCACCCCAACTGTCCTTACCTATAAAATGAGTGAGGATAATGAGAAGCCAGTAACGTATGCCAATGAGTGGATAAATTATGTTTGGGAATTGCTTGAAAGATGAATGTTACAAGCTGGGACCAACAAAGCAACTGCATTGTTAGTCCTGTAACAGAACCCACATGGTATGATGAGTCTGAGGAGATGACAGCATTTCCATTTGCCTCTGGAAAACCCTACCTAAGGTGGGTTTGCAGCCTGATCCCCATTGAAACACAGGAAAGCCACTTCCTTTTCAGCAGAATTACCAAATTGTTAGTAAATGCTGCCACAGATTTCTCTTTCCTGCTGCAAAAGATCCTTTTGCACTATTCTATTATTTCCCAGTACCAGTATTTGCACTCTCAGGTGCTCTGCTCATCAGCACTATCTCTGATTTCTCATAGGTTCACAAATTGTGGAGCTCAAAAGAACCATAAGAATCAGCCAATCTAAAAACTGATGAAAAGCACAAGCTGGTGAATTAAGCAAAACAGTTCCTGCATCAGGCTCATAATTACCAGCTGACTTAGAACATTTCTTGTACAAGAATATCCCATCTTCATTTAGACACTTCAAAGTGATGGCGAATCCCCCACATACTGAGATAAACAGTTCCAATGGCTAATTACCCCTGTTGTAACAAAAGCATTTCCTTATTTCTAATCTTTTGTGGTTTCTACTTCCAGTATTTGATCTTGTTATGTTGTTATGTTTTTGTCCGACAGATTAAACAGCTCTTCACTAGCCATCTTCCCATACAAGAACTCAGACTATGATCAAGCTATTTATTAACCTACTCTTCGTTAAGTTAATTAGAAGGGAATTCTTCAGCCTCTCACTGGTTTTAGATCTTAAGGTGAGGCAGGAGAAACAGAGACTGCCCATGAATGACTTCCCTTCTTCTCAGAGCAAACATGTTAAAATAATGTTGTGATAAAATAGAGGGGCATGTGCCACTGTGGCTTTACACTGTCCATCCCACCTTTATGACACCCATCCTGCCTCCTCTTGTCCTGTTATAAGTTGATGCAGGAGGTGTTGCTCAAAGTTGGTTTCAAGCTGAATTCGCACATCTTGAAGGTCACTGACCCTACCTTAATGGAGACAGGAGAGAGGCAAAGGCTGAGATGCTGGGAGATTCTGCTGGAAGACCCAAAGGAACCATATTGTTTTTTGCCAAGAGGCTGCTTGCTAAATTGGCCCCTGTCTTCTTATCTAAAGGCCCTTTACTAGCATTTCTCTCCTCCCAAGGCTGCTTTTCTCTCTCCTGCCTGCATGGCACATGTCATCTACTCCTAATGTTGATGGGAACTCTTGGATCACTTCTCCCCTGTCCTCCTACTTCTACACACGTGTCTTCTTTTCACTTTCTTCTTCGCCAAGCTGCCTGAAAGAGTGCTTTCTCCCTTCCCTTCCTCCTTTTGCCTCACATCTTCTCTGTGAGAGGACTCAGAAGCTGATGCTCTCCTCTGCATCCATATGACGTCTCTTCTTAAATCTTGCTCTGAACAGGAGCTGGCTTTCTGCTCTGTCAGTGAAGCTTTTTTGGTTCTCAGCACTGTGAGATTACATGAACACATCTTCTATGTGAAACACTGCAAACTCAGATGCACCATTTCCTCTTCAGCACTTTGCAACACTCCTGTCCAACTGCTGAGCCCTGCCATACTTTTCCCTGTCCTTCAAGCATCACTGTAAGCACAAACACCAAGCAGCACAACTCCAGGGCAAAACTGCTTTGCTACCAGTGGGATCTCCAAGCAGCAGCATCTTTCTGTGAGTCACTTGCTGGGAAAGGAAGATGGGAACAGCTGTGCTGTTGCCTTGAGATTGATTCCTCCATCCCCGCACTGCTTCACAGTCATAGAAATGTTTCTCCTCAAGAAGTATCTCATTCTGACTCGTGCTAACCACTGGCTGACTTCATTCATCATTGACCGTCTCCTCTCTGAGAACTCGAATGCTGCTGCAGTTGCATTTTGGCTTGCTTTAAACTGAGGGGTGGTGGGGATTTTGTTATGTGTATGTTAGTGCTGAACAGCAGCGTGCCAGTGGTGAGCAAGCACAAAGCCATGGGGAAAACCTGGTGGGAGGAACTGTGGGTACCGTGGTAGATATCTGGGGGAAGCAGTGAGAGAGATCTAATAACGGGCAAATGTAAGACTGGAACCACACACCACTAGCTCAGCTGGCCAGAGCATGGTGCTAATTATGCCAAGGTCAGGGGTTTGATCCCATTCAATCACTTAAGAGTTGGACTTGATGACCCTTATGGGTCCCTTTCAACTTAGAATATTCTGTGAAACTCAAACACTGACTCGATAAAAGGTGTTGGGTCACGTAACAGCATTGTGCCCCTGATGATTGAGTTCGAGGTGGAGAGTAGGAGGATCACCCTTGCTGCACTGAAGGAGAAAACTGTGAGGAGACAGCAATCAAGCTGAGGGGGCTGGAAAGAGCTCATACTATTCCCTGTAAGACCAGCCTGATTTCTGGGAACAAGGCAGACATGGGAGAAAAGGTTGCGGTCACCCTGGTGTAAGAAAAGCAGAGGAAAAATTGGCAGCAGATAATAGAGGGTAAATTTAGAAAACATAATTCTTGCCTTTTGTTTATATTCTCTACTATCTTTAGCACCTTCTCCTGCGAAAAAAGTATCCAAGGCTCTGTGCTTTATTCTCAGCACTACCTGGGAAATGGTGGGATTCAAATACTGCACCTCCCACATGTGGGGCAGGATCTAAGGGTGCTCTTCATGGCTTTCTCCGCAGTAACTACCCATAGAGCTCTCTCTCCCCCACAAGCAGTAATCTTAAGCTCACACACTGCCTCCTTTTGCCCTACTCAAGTGGTTTAATTAGAAGCAAATTTAGTGCTGATGGGAAGGCTCTGAAGCCAAGCTGCAAGAATGAAATGAGCCATCCCAGAGGAAGTGTGATGAAAGATGAGGAGAGCTGGGCTCAGCTGTGCCATAAGGGGTGACATGCCCCACAGACAGAAAAGGCTCGAGTCCCTTCCTCCTCAGATAACAAAGATTGCATGGTGGATCCTGGGCTGCTGACAGCAGGACACAAGGCTGGGGTGATTTCTGTGTTGTTCAGGAATCTGCTCTTTAATAGGAACTAGATAAAGGGATAAAACCCTTCCTGAAGAGAAAAAACACTGCTCAGTGTCAGTGATTTTCTGTCACTTCTAGCCAGAACTCAGACCTGGCCTGAGGACCTCTGGGTGAAAAAGTCAGGTCTCTATTGACTTGTATTCTGGCAGTGCCAACGCTGGCAGAAGACAACTTTTCCCATCAGTTTGGGTTATGATTTAATTGGTATGGAGTTGAAATTCAACAAAACGAGCTCTTCCATCATCACCTCCCAGCAATTGTCTTGATACTCTGATAATTTCACAAAAACAACATGGTAAAACACCCAAAGCCCAGCCCCCAGCGAGACAGGAGGCTGTCAGATACATGTGTCTGTGTCACCACAGTTTGTAACTGGCTGTCATGGCTGTCACAAAGGCAGCTGCAGAGACAGAGACTGTCCCCAAGTGCAGAAAGAACCTGAAGTCACTGCTGGTGGCACAGCCAAAGCTCTGCAAACTGATGCCGGAGTCAGAGTAAATGCAGGGGGCTGTTGAAAGAGTAAGCACATCTCCCACTGAGGCCTTTAGGCAATAGCAGCACTGGGAGAAGAGAGAAACCAGCTCCTAAGAGTTGGTTCAGACCAGTTGTGAGAGCACTCTGGACATAAATTCTGATATATTAATGAGTCACAGCGGTCACATAACCCGCCGTTCCATCATTTCCTACTTTCTAACAGCCCCTCTCGGAGATCTAATCTCAATAAAATGCTGGAGGAGCATCTCAAATGGCCGTGTTTTACTGCTGTCAGTCTATCAGCGATTCCTCATGCCAAAGGGCCACAAGGGAATAATCTCTTACTTCAGAGATCAAAGTTCTATATTAATGACCAGAAGCTGCCACTCACCCTATGCACAGACCGCCTGGGAAACCTGCTGCTCTCCCCAGCTCAAAGCCTTCTTTGTTTATAGCAGCAGCATTAATCTGGTCCAAGGCTCTCCAGTACAGGCAGGAGTATTTATTTAGGACCCAATATTTATTATTTATTTAGTGGCAAAAATGCAACAGGTATTTGTGGAAACATGACAGAGGCAAAGTCCCTTTCTTGAAAAGCCTTCAGGCTGATGATAGAGAAAAACCCTAAAGGGAGATGAATGGGGCTGAATGGACAAGTGGCATGGGCTTGCAGAGATAAAGAACTCAATTGCTCCTCACTACTCAAGCTCACAAAGCTATTTTGTACAGCTTTCTATATGCACAGAACAGATGTGATGGGATGGCTCCTCTATTTGGATGTCAAATGGGAGATTGAAGGGAAAAAATGTGGAAGGGGCTGCATGGACTCCAAAGAGGGCAAACATGTGGAGAGATTGGAAAGATAAGGAGCTTGAAGTCTCTTCCAAGCTGTCCTTGAGGCACTTGGACATGTGAACAATATCCAGTTTTCCTGTGTATCCAAGGTTCCCCATATAAAGCCAGAACCTGCCCATCCTGCTGCTGCACTTCGTGTTGGACTAGCTGATATAAACACTTGCCAGCTCCCATCCAACTGTCATGAAGCCACATTATCTTCTTTCTTTTCCATATTGCAAAGGTGAAGCAACAGTGAAAACCGGCTAGAGAACTACTGATCTGGCACAGCTTCCCCAGAGAGCAATCCATGCTTTTGGACTTCATGAAAACAAGGACTCAGCTTGAAGCTCTCAAGACTTTTAAAATTTATATGCTGAAAAGGGCCTCAGAAGAAGTTCCTAACCATCTTTCTCTCTTTAACATGGGGTGATGGTCTTCAGTCTGTAACTCAACAGATAACGTACGAAGATTTAAGGTAAGGTAGCCAAGAAAAGCAAACTTGTTGGCACCATAGGTTTACATCCATTATGCAGAGTTGAAATCCCCACTGGGAAACAATAAGGTATCCATGAACTGAAAACAGCTTCCCCAGGTAACAGCATGGGATTTCCAGGCTCAGAGAAGAGCCTCCAAGGGAAGAGAAGTTGTGCCTTTGGGCAGCCTTGCTCTGCTGTGTGATAAGACAGGACAGCATCGCTCCAGGCTGCCTGTGTACGGTCTGCACCCCAGCAGTGCTCAGCAAGGTCACACTGCCCCTGAGAAAATCAACACTTATGATTGTCGCTTAGGTAATTCTCTCTCTACCAGTCATCTGAACACTTCCAAGGTTTGTATGGATAGTTCAGGTCAATACAATTCTCCACATGTGCTAAAAAAAAAAAAGGATCTGAATTTAGAAAGCCAGACTGGGTCTTACCAGCAGTCAGAAGTATGCATCTGGAAGGCCTGAAATTAAATAACTCCAAAACTTGGGCCATTATAATGGAGATGGACAATATTTCTATTTTGGGTTTCTTGTCAGCATTACAGACCATATGCAATCTGCCCTGGTTCTGCCTGTGGTCTAGGACTGTCTGCTAAAAACTATTTCAGAGAACACTTTGTGCACTGAAGGCTTTGGTGACTGCTTGCTGAGAGTAGATCCAGCAGAAAGGGCTCAGAGATGCCACCCAGCCTTGAAAGTTTAGAAGCAAAAGGAAACACCATTAGGATGCGAACTGGCCCATTAACAAAGGCTAGGAAATTGAAGCAGGTAAATCTGAAGGTTTTTGACTTATTCTAACAATGACCAGAATTATTATTGTGGTTTTTTTCCCAAGGAAATGTCCTCTTTGCAATGTTAACATGGTCCTCCCATATATAACTTCCCAGCAAGATTCCCATCATGGATGCATCTTCTAGATGAGAAGCTGGGGAATGGGATGCTTTTGAAAGCAGGAGAACCTGCTCAACACAGCCACACTGCATCCAGAGGCTGCTGTGCCTCTGTTCCGGATGTGTGCCAGCAGACTGACTCTCCAGAAAGCATAAATCCAGCACAAAGAGAGGCTGCTGTACATGAGCAGGAGCTCACCCAGAAGAGGTGTTACTTCTGCTGGGATTAGGCATTGTGCATGGAAAGCCATCTGCTGGGAAGGAGCACGTGCCTGGCCTCACAAGGATGGCTCCCTCCTCTTTGCCACTGTTCTCATCACTGCTGGACTGATTTCAGGCAACTGCCTCGCATTGGCTGCTGCTCCACAACAGCATCAACACCCCATCGTTTCCAGTTCCCCGCACAATGATTCTCATTCATTTGTTCAGGTTGCCAAATGTCTACTGACCGTGCTATCCTCCACCCTGCAAACAGCTGCCACCAACCCTGCCCTCTCCATGGTCATCACAAGCAGCACATCCTGACTCTGGGGACAGGCCCAAGACCAGTGATGTAAAGAGATGTGTGACCATGCTGTCACTCCCACCTCTCTGCTTCTCAGCTTGTAGATGGAAAGAAGAAGAGGAGGAAGAATAATGAAACAAAAAAGAAAGTCACTGCATGCAGAAATTGTATTACTTCTGCTCCAAACATTAAACGTGACAGCCCACAGCACTCCCCTGGGGACCTTCTCCAAATCCATACATAGAGACCTGGACATTTCCCGGATAAAAGCTTCCCTGCTTGGGTTCATTTCAACTCTAACAAGCCCACTACTTAAGAAAGAGAGTGAGCTAACAGAAGGCAGGGTTGGAGGCTGCAGGCCTTAATGGATTTGGGAAGAGCTGGGGGATTGCTAGTCCTTGCCACTGTGTGCTCTGCAGTCCTTGCTCCCAGCACAGCACCTTCTGCTTCCAGAGGACAGCCAGTCTCTGCTTTGAAAAGTCCTCTCCACTATGAATGAAAAGATGCTGTGCCTGTGCATATACCTCTCAACCATATAGAAGAGGGAGCGTAAGAAGCACCAACAGTAGCACTTAATTCAGGACACCATAATGCCAGGGGAAACACAGTGTTAGCTCTCTTGCTCCAAGAGAGCTGCCTGACCTTTCCTGTGTGCCTGGAGGTATTTAGCACTGCACAGTTTCGATAAAGAGGGAATGTAGAAAGGGAAAACAACAACAAAAATCCCAGTGGTCTACACTGACAAAAGCACACATAGAAGGCAGAAGAGCAGCAGAAGATTTTCGTGCCTCGATGCAAAGACTGCATTTAAATAACACGCAGCACCACATTTCCCTCCTGGCTCCACTATGTTGCTTGTTGAAGGAAATCCATATGGTTAACCTGGCAAGGAGAACACATCTCTGTGATTTTCACTGAGCTAATAGGAGCCAATAACGTTACCTGTATCTTCGAGGACAGCATTCTCACCCATCCCAATATTTGTCTAATAAAAGGTCAGTTCATTATATGGCATCTATTTTCAAAATTAAGAGCCTCTCTCCAGCAGCTAAATGCTTGCTTTAGATTTGGAATCACTGTAATTAAAGTTACATTGTGCTCGGATTGGTGCCAATCACTGCAGAGCTCCAGGCACGACCTGCCGTTCCCAGCGCCATGTGCCTGGGCGTCCCACTCCATTAGCTCCAGGGAATTAGCTGTCATTAACGAAGAGATGCACACTCCTTCGTGTTGTCAAACCGCAATCAAGCAGGTCACAGGTGAAGAATAAATACTTTCAGAACAAGCCCAATTACACCATTTACATTTCATTACAGAACCTGTTTAAGCCACTGATGGGCTCCCAAGTTCTTCTGCCTAATAAACAGCATTTCAGAGGAATTAATAGGCCCTGCAAAACATGCTAATTACACTCTTTTGCATCACATTTGCAATATTGATTTTAAAGTTGCCACTTCTCCTCTTCCACTCTCCATTCCCAGTGCCAAAGCCTTAACTTTCAGCAGAGTACACTCAAACCAATCTAATTACTGGTGAGTTTAGAAGCTAATGCAGCTGTCTTGTCAAAGCTCTGTTCCAGCGAAGGCCAACATACAGGGAGGGATTTTCACATCCATAACTTGTGCAAGTTCCTGCAGACGACCACTGGAAACAGCTGCTGCATAGCAATTACAGGCGGAGAGCAGGCACCAGCAGAGACTTTGCCATAGCAACAAGCCTGGCTGGACCCGCTCCCCAAAGACACCTCCTCCTCCCAAAGACCACAGCAGCGGAACAGGTACAATGACAACACAACCACCGCAGTCTCATTTTGATTTGAAACCGGAGCTATTCGATGCTCTCCTGGGCACTGAAGTGTTTAAAAAACAAAAGGAAAGTTTATTTTCAAATTGCGGGTCTCAGCTAAACCATTTGGAAGAGAGAAACAAATCAGACACACTGGTGGAACACACAGAGTGGTTGTTTATTCTGCCCAGCTCCTGCCACCGGCTTTCAGTTTTCTTCCTCCTCTGTGTGCTCACTCTGCCCTCCTCTCTGCTTCTCTGAAATCCATTTTCTTTAATCAGTGGGTTTCCTTTCCAACCTCTGACTTTCTGCAATGGCTTAGTGGCTGTCACCTACTCTTGGGGTTTTATCCCAAAATTATTGACAGCTAAAAGCACTTGGAGGAGGAGATGGGAGAGGGACAGAGTGCTCGTGGTGTTCCTCTACAGCATCAGCAGGTTGTTTAAATGGAGCCAGCAATAAAGGACAATAACCTGCTGTGTTTAATTCCTTTGCTAACAATGAAGTAAGAAAGAAAAGCAAAAGCAAGCAGTTCCTGGGCTTTCAGAAGATGGTGAGATACAGAGCAGCCATCAGCTGCTCCTACCATAAGGGCTGATACCTACTCCTGCATTTACTTCCAATCCTCAGAAACTTTCACCAATAGTAATACAGGTTTCAAAGGGAATGGATACGGAAGCAGATACTGCAAAAATGGACATAAGGAGCAGCCACAGTTTAATGAAGATAACACATGCTGCTCACTCTTATTGTCCCTTCACTAGGAATTTGGGCATATCCCCAACTGCACTGAAGAACAACACCAGTACAACCCACAGCCAAGGATTTAATCTCCTGTGTATCTAGTCTGCATGAACGTTCATCCAGCAGCAAGTCACTGCATGAGTCAAAACCATTTGTGTTAGTCCAGCCATCCATGTAACCCTCTTTCTGAAGTCAAGACCAGGTGTTCCTCAGTGCCCCAGGTAATCCACTGAGTGCTGTGGCCTTCCACCGTCTGGTCCAAAGAATGGCCCACGAGCTGCCTCGTCTGCTCTTTGCACAGCAGGAGAAGCCTCCACCCCTGCCTGCTCACACTCCTCTCCTCACCCCTAAAAAGAACATCTGGCTCACAGGAGGCAGCTGTGGTAGCAACACAGGCAAGAGACATCCAAGCCATGTAGGAAGGTTGGCTGCCATCCTGTACCATTTTATAACATATTTATCTTGTATATGGGATTTTGCCTCTCAAGAGATTCTGGAGGGATTTACAAACTTAAAATGCTACAAAATAATACCTTGGGATCTCTTTCTCCTCATAAGCACCAAACTGGATTAGTTAGTTATTGTCTGGAAAACCCTTTGAAGTATCACTTAATGCTTCTAATCATGCAGTCTCTGTTTAACAACACCTACCAACACTAGCACAGGTTGGAAAGGAGATACAAATATCAACCATATTTGGTAATTACATTGAAGTTACATTAATATTTGTCAAGAATTACCCTTACTATCATAAAAATACCAAAATAAAACAAAATCTACAAGCAGTTCTGCATCTCTTCTGCAGGGCAGACCCGTAGGCAATGCAACATCTCTTGACAGCAGCCCGTGGCTGCATCAGACAAGGGTATTTTTTACTGCAAAACCTTCTGACAAACCTTTACTGCAAGTTTTCCAAAGCAGGGCTCACGCAGCCCAGCCCTGCATAGTTTGTAACAGCAGAAAATATCACAGGACAAGAAGAGTTTGCAATAGAATGGCTAAGACCATCTCTAATTTAAGCTGACAGAAAAGCAAATTGAGAAAGAGATATAGTCAACTATTTGAAGCTTGGCCCTTCTTAATCATCCATAGGAAGCAACAGCTCACTCTTGCCATCTCATTGCACAGGTAAGATTAAAGACAGGCAGGAGATTTTTACCCCATGGTTACAATGATTAATGTTTCTAAACAGACATATAGTTTGAAAGCACTATTATAGGAAAAAGAAAAGTTGTTGCTTCAGATTCTCAACCCACTATTTTCCCTGGGCATTGAGCCAGCAACTGAAGAATGAGGAAAGTTGCTATTTAAAGAGTTATCTTGAATTGCGAGGTTTGGTAATGAACTCAACTTGTTACTGTCCCACTTGCTGAAATCAGGGGCAAATGAAAAAGGCAGGGATGAGTGCTCTGCCAAGCACTCTGTCCTCAGTTAGAGGACAAAAACCAGTGATATGCTCCTGACAGCTGTCTCTCCACCCCAGTTTCCCTGGTGGTATCAGAACAAACTTCACTCCCTCAATGCCTGCAAAGAACCAGGAGCTGCTCTGCACAAGTTTTTCTCCTGCTGTTAAGAAAGATGCAAGAAAATTATTCACAGAATCCTGGAATAGTTTGGATTGGAAGGGACCTTAAAGATCATCTAGTTCCAACCCCCCTGCCACGGGCCACTGAATTCAAAGAGCAAGACACAGCAGCTTTCACTTTTAATACAAGATAGGACACTATTTAAAGCTACCGGTCTCATAATGGTGACGTAACACACACTCTACAGGTGGTCATGCTGGGAAAAGAAAAGGTGTGAGCTTCCATGAAGCCAATGTTCTTTCCTCATTAGTTGCTGCAATACTTCAGTGAGAACAACTCCTGCCAGAGCTGGGATGCTACACATATGCAGGCACCTTGCTAGGAGACACAGGAAATAAGATGGAATAAATTCCTGCAAAACCAGCTTGCGGTCCAGCTGGGCAGGCAGGTTACTCTCAGTTCCTATTGTACCTCATCATGCCCCAATATAATTTAAATAATTCTCTGTGGGAAATAAGAGGAGAAGACATTCCATAGGTTTTGTTTCCCGCTTAGTCTCGGGAACACCGATGTTGTGAGTTGTTGCTCTAAAAACACTCAGAAAAATAAATCCTGCACGACCTCCTCCATCCAGGGCTTCCTGCTATTATAAACTCAGAAAAACAGCATGCTGTGTCCTGCCCATGAGGCAGACAGACAACAGACTGTGGTTTAATTAGAAAAGACATGCTTCCCACATTATCCATAAAGCTGCCTCAGCCTACAACTAAGGACAAAAAAGTAACTGTCAGGGCTAATAAGCCTAGAATTATAAGAGGAGGGAAAAAACAGAAACTGGATCTACTCAGATCTCAGTTATGTGATCACAAAGAATGTGTGGTAACAACTGTGAAGACAAACAAAACTAGCCAGCTCTTCTTCAACAGTCTCAGACATGCTCCACCTCAACAGACTATGCCAACCCTTTGGCATTTTTCTGCATTTCCAAACTAATAAGAGATACAAACTGCTACAGGTTACTAATTGGAGAATTTGAGCATCATGAAAAGACCATCTCCATTTTGACATGCCAGAGCACAACAGGAGTCCTGAGTCTAGAGCCCTTCAGTTTTGCATTCCCTCTCCCCATATCCCCATAGGAAGAGATAGAACAACACCAGGCACTCTTCTGGACTCCCCTGGGAGCCAGTCATACTGTTGGTACTCTATATAATACAATTTTACACAGCAAGTTCCTCAGCCTGTTGCTGAGAAAAGTGCAAGAAACTACATTATATAGAAAGGATTAACTCCAAGTGATTGTTTCCAATAGAAAACATGAAGAACAAGTTGGAGTCGTGCAAATTGCCTCAGTTTAGTCTCTCCATTCCTCCCTCAGCCATAGAATGACAGTTCAGGAATTGTTCAGAATTAATTTTCTTCAATCTATTCCACCTTTCTACTTACAAATCCAAGGCAGGTCATCTGCAGGGCGTTGGAGCAGTTCCCACTGGAAGGCTGTCTCTGCCAAGTGACAAGAGAGCATCCACTGGGATGAAGCAGTGCCAGCTCCCACCTATCAGTAGCATTGTGAGTCAAATGTCACCGCTTGGGTGCAACCACACACTTGACAGAAACACTGGTACTTCCAGTGCTCTCTCTTACTTGATGAGGGGAAAACAAGAGCTGGACTCGAGACCAGGAATCTGCCCAGAGCTTTTCCCACAAGAACAGTGACAGCAGGAGCCACCATATGGGATGAGACACGGAGCAACTTTGCCTTGGCCTTGTTGATTGAACAGGACTAATCAGGCTGAACTTGGGTCCCATCTGCCGATCACTCTGATCACAGACTACGGAACCAGGACACTACCCAGGAGCTGGCAGGACTACAGGCATGGACAGGGGGAGGGAGCACCATCCACACGCTCACCCGCTCCTTGGTTCATCCAATGCTGCTCTTCAGCTCTGTCCTGAAGGGATCAGTCTCCGGAAACATTGAGGCAGTGCCATGTGTTGCTGCTATCTCAAATTACTAATCAGCCTGGAATATGCATAGTTTGAATCAGAGAGGTCTGTTCTAAAAGAAGTATCTTCTCACTGGAGAGACATGATCCTCACAAGGTGCTTCTCAGCTCTTAGGGACCATTGGACATCACTGCTCATGGCTAAAGTGTTTGAAAGAAGCAGTAACCCCCTCGTGAGGGTGTGGAGCCCTGGCTAAGGAGAGCTCAATGACAGAGCTTCAGGTGATGGACCTTCTGCTCTGCCTCAGCTGCTTCTGCTCTTGAGAAGAGTGGCTAAGAGGAGCCAGAGCCGTTCTGGTGGGGTACAAGAGGCATCTCTGGGGAAGTATGGGGGCATGACCTCAAGAAACATAATCCTTGTTAACATGCACTTTATTTCACCCCAAAGGCAAGGTTCAGCATGACACCATGGGCTCAAAACCCTCCATCTTTTGACCCCTCCAATTTATGGGTGCATCAAAGCACCAACCAGAAGCTTGGAAATGATAAGGTGGAGATTAGTCATGGAAGAAGGTGCAAGACGCATTAAGGTAGCAGATTACAGCAAAAGCCTTGACCCAGACTTTGGGTAACTGCATCTTAGTCTGCAGGACGTCTTTACATCCTTCCCTGTGCTGAGGTGACTGGTTAGGGTGCCTGCCCATGCCAGATTGTTTTCTACAAGCAGCTTATCCACAGAGAACTGGACTAAACCCAAACTCATTTCACATAGGTCACTGAACAAGAGGGCAGGATGTAATGACTTCTCATCTCTATCTGCCCAGGCTGGATCTGAACCACTGATCTACAGCACTATTGAAACTCCCCACTATCACCCCACCTTCTCAGTTAAAGGACATCTCCTTCCCAGCACCAATTCCCTAGGGACCGTCAGAGCCAGCAGAGCTCTCTCTCTGCAATGCCTAAAGGAAAATTCCCCTTTCATAGGCTCAGTTACAAAGGAAAATCTCGGCATCTGCCCATGTGAGTCAGCTATTTCTCTGAATCCCAACCACCTTGTCTGCAGGAGCTGGTTGAGAAAGGCAAAACCAGAAAGACAAGAAGGGTTGTTTCCTGAATAAAAACATGTCTAAACACATGGGGAAAGAGAAAGAGAGAAAGAGAAAAAGGAGAAATCACATAAGGCTACATAGCCAGGTCAGAAAACCCTCTGGAGAGGAAAAAGTAGGCTGCAAAACTCTGATATTAGCTACTAAATCTGCCTAGAGTACCCAAAATTTGTGGGTGAGGCCTCTCTGATGGCTGAGCTAGCTAGCTGGCTGCTCTCCTTTGACAAGTATTTATTCACATGTTGATGGGCTGTGGAAGCAGCTCTGAACTCTCTGAAAGAAAATGAGACGTGACCAGGACACCGACTGCTGCAGGTGTGAGAGGCGCCCACTGCTCTGACAGGCAGCACCTGGCTACAGTCCCTGCACTAATGTGTGCAAGATCTGGAAAACTGGATGTCTGGAATCTCTATTCTGCTCCTTCTTGGATCCACTGATGCACATGGTCAAGCTGCTTGATGCTGGAGTATTTCATGGAAGCACAGATTGGTTTGCGTTGGAAGTGACCCTGAAGATCATCCAGTTCCAACACCCCTGCCATGGGCAGGAACACTTTCCACTACACCAGGTTGCTCCAAGCCCCATCCAACCTGGTCTTGAGCACTTCCAGGGATGGGGCATCCACAGCTTTTCTGGTCAACCTGTCTCAGTGCCTCACCATCCTCACAGGGAAGATAAAAATTTATCTCTGCCTCTAAAACTTGCACACTGCAAATCTGGTGTAGTGAGAGATGGCTTTGGAAGATGATTTTATGGAGGAAAACTCTTTGAGGTTATTTGTCCCTATTCTCCTCAAGGGAAATCATTTCAATATTATGAGCAACAGTATTGCTGAAAAGAACATGCAAAAAACCTGGAAAATGCATCATTTTATCAACAGAAGCAAGGTCATCCAAACCCAGAGATGAATACATTCAATATTAATATCTCTCCTTCTCCAAGCAGGGTTTGAACCTCTTGGTAACTATCCATTCCCCAGAGAAATGTCTTCCACTAACTTTGATGTGAACTAATTAGGCCTGCACAGCTAGTAAGTGCCATCTGCCTGCCACAACAGTGCTGGAGACTCCATGGAATGGGAGAGGATGGGCTGTCTCATCTCACAGCACCTGCTGTACCAGCACCAGCTCCTGCATCCTCCTGTGTTTCACAAACCCCTGTCAGCTCCAGCATCTGGGAAAGGATGGCACCAGGGCACAATGTAAAGACACAGCTGCCTACTCTCTGACACATGCAACTATCTCATTCAAGCCGTGGTTTACTCTCATTTCCAGGAACTCCATTTGTTTCTGCTGCTCCAGCCCTAAACTATTGAGTTCAATGTTTTAATGAGGTCCATTCCACTGATATAAAGGGCACATCGACCTCACCACTCAATTTATTTCTGCTTGGAGTATTCAAGAGCAGATTCTCAAAGAGTTTGAGAAGACCTATTAAGAGGCCAGCCCTGACTAGTAAACAATGTCCTTTTCTGGACTGGCCCCACCAATCCAATCAGTGAAGGCATTTAAGGACAGGATGTACAATATTGGAAAATGAAATTGCTTATAAAAAATTCCTCCTTGCTTATTTGCCAGCTAATGACAGAACAAATGCCAAGCACTGCCAATCTGTCCCAGGGTGTTCGGAGAGACAGTCCTTATGCCGAGGTATCCTCTTTTTCCTTCTCATCCACCTAAACACATCCCACCCACCAGCCTTTGCCCTCACTTCAGCCTGGTAACACCTCCAGAGGCTTCTCCTCCAGCAGTGCAGAGGCAGCAAAATTCCCAATGCTGCATAATCAGGTAAGTCGGTGCCTTTGTCTCTTTTTATAAAATGTCCTGAATTTTGCACTTCTCTCACTGGAGGCAAGGTTATGTTGTTGAATTGTCTTCCTCTTGTAAATATTTGCTGTTAAGAACCATATGCAATGTAGAACTTCTGTAAAGAAGAAGAGAAAGCCTAATGCTCTGCTGTATTTGATACTATTCCTCATGTCATCCACAGTCTTTCCCTACTGTTTTTATGGATGCTATTCAGCATGCAGAAATATAATGACAAAAAAGGAGTAAGGGAATACAACTCAGCAAACTGAACTCAGAGAGTTAAGCCTAAGTTTGGGAGATCCAGGTTCAGTTCCTTGCAGTGTCAGACTCCCTCCATGACCCTCCTGCCCGTCATCCAAAGAGGTTAGCAACGTTTCTTCATAAAGGTACAGCCCCACACACCCCTTGACAGACCTAAGAAATACATCCAGAGGGTTTGTCACTAGTAAAGTACAAAGGAACGCAATTAGCTGCAGCCTCTGGCTGCCCCAGCTGCCTTCCAGAGCATCACCTAATCACACCTTGTACTCTGCCCCATCCCTTCCTCTGGTGAACTTCCATATAGTAACTGAAAAATGTGACAAGCCTAACTTTAATCATGTTCTAATCCAGGTTGATATCATTAATCTTGCAGCCACCGATGGGTAATTTAATTAGGGTGTATTTGTAATGAATTACAATCATTGTTTAGTGCTATTGTTCCTCACATGAGCAGAGGGGAGTCAGAAAAATGGCACAGTTGATCTTCTTAATTACACTTATACACTATGCAAGCCACCACCAGCCCCAGCCTTTCACTGCTGGTTTCAGAGATAAAGAAACATGAGCACAAGGGACCCTCCACGTTGAGCTCAGCAAACATCTCTGGCTATGCTCCCCACCAACATCAGTGACTACCAGGTCTGTGAGATGGAACCTTTAATGAAGGATGTGTGAAACTCTAAGCAAAAAGCTCAGAGCTGAAGCAGAGAGTGAAATACACAGTCAGAATAGAAACTGTGCTACTTTGTTCTCTTTCTGACCACCTTTGAACGTCTGATACAGACACTAAGGTACTGCAAGGCACAAAACAGGAGTAAATGGATATATGGTAAGCCCAGAAGTATCCAGACTAAAGGACTGGATTTATCAAAACATTCATTTGGTAGTGGTTGTACAGTCACATTGAGGCTACAGGCACATGAAAGGCTGTAGGCACTAATGATGCTAATGAAAGGAGAATATTTGTTTCAGAGCTTTAAATCTATCTCTACAAAACAGTATCAGAAATTTCCAGTCAAAAATGTTCATCTCCCTTCAGCTCCTTTGCTGCTCTGTGCAGGATACGTGGCAGCGAGTGCACGCATTTATTTCAGACATGACTTCAGTCTGCAAAATAGGAGCAATCTGTTGATATGGCTGAGAGCCAGTTCACCTCCTCGCTATCTCCATGCAGAATAGACAGACTCTCCCACAGACATTGTGTTGTGCCATCCCACTTTAGAGACCAGGCCAACCTGCCTCTGAACTAAGCCCTTCTGAAGAGCTGCTCAACTTTTGTTGTTCTCAGTGAGGTATTTTATACAAAATTCAAGAGTTCTTATGCATAGGACCAAAGAAAAGCAAGTTCTATGCATCTCCTCCAAGAGGGTGGTCAGGACCCCTCTCTCAGAAAAATATCTGGGTTTCCAGTCCTCAGCGCAAGAAGGAGGAACAGTTATTCCCCATATTCCCAAGAATATGGTTCCCAAGATGAGACATTCCAGTTCTAGCACATTCATATGGGGAAGCAAAAGCAAGGTTGGATTTTTAAGACAGAAAAGAAACATCAAACCCCAGGTTCCATGGTCTGGGGGTCAATGTCGTAAGGGCAATGTGACCTTGACTCTTCCCTCAAAGATATTCACTGAGGCTTCACAGAAACTCCATCTCAGTCGACTAAGTGCATTTTTCCAGTTAATTGTGCCAGATATCATGAAGGACTCCTTTCTACATGTGTGGAACTTGCCTGGAAACTAAAGGATTCCTGGGCATGGCAAAACACTGCTTTTTGTCAGACTTAGGTTTTAATAAAGGCTTGGAAAGGATCTGATCAATTTGGACTGGCAAAACATGCCCACGTGCCAGCAAAACAAGCAATGAAAAATTATTAAATACTTGTACAAATCTTCTGTGGCATTAAAACACAGTAAGAGAAATAATTCAACATAGATCAGGGCAGAGGATAACCAGCATCTCTGTTTGGTAGTGCTCTTTCCAAGAGTTAACAAAACTGTTGGAATAAAGTACTGGACAGTAGTGAAAACAAGGAACACTCTGGGTTATACATTAATGCAACTTTTTTAATTGGTGGCTTTTACTTTTCTGAAACATTGTGCACTTTCTTTCAGGTACGCCCAGGAGAGAACTGAAAAGCACTAGAAAGAGCAAAGAAAGAGGTTTTCACAAATCCCCCAGAAATCCTGGGAAAACTGTATGGAGGGACAAAAAACAAGAGGCTCATAAAAGAGGTCTATAAAATACGAAGATGATAATAATAAAGGAAGAAAGAGCACTGCTCTTTGTTCTGGAAGAAGAGAACAGGAGAGAACTCAGCTGAAAAAATACAATGTAAGGACTTTAATTTTCATACAACATGTGTTAATTAACCTGTGCAACCACAGCTGTAGGGGAACAGAAGCGCTGAATTTAATGAAAATGAGAACAGACAACAACATCCTACTTTCTAAATGGTATTTCTGCCATTTCCATTTTGCTTTAGAGAAAGGGATATGGTCAAGAGGAGCCTCCCTTTAATCATGTTATTAACAATGCAGTCACTGAGCAGCACTTCATTATATTTTCTAAGTCAAGAGCAAGTTCTGTGGCGCACTCACAGCCAGGAGCTCAGACAGCAAACCCCTGAGTGACTCTTCCTGGACAAGGTCCTGCCCATTCTGCCCCTGCTGTGCTTTATGGGCAGGTGAGGACCAGGATAGGTGTCCTGTCCCTGCTGCCAAACACAAAGTGCTGCTGCTGGTGGGGATGAAGCACAGTGGGGAAATGCATAATTATGTTCACCAGTTAATTTCATCATCAAACTCTCCCTATCATGTGGCACCTAAAGGCTGTGACACTGCCAAGCCAGAGATATGCTGCAACTTAACACGAAGTTTCAGGCAGATTCTTTACCTGCTCCCATCCCCTGCCATTATAAAAGCTGAAAAATACTAGGGGAAAAAAAGTCTCTTTATCGTTGGGCTGCTTGCCAAATGCAGAGTCAGCATTTTTGATACGTCCCATCAGCATTTCTTTGTCAGTCACTTTTCTCCACTTGCTTTCACGTAGTGAGTGAAAAGGATAAAATACCTTTTCTAGCAAAATGATTGTAAAGCCACTTCAAATTAGGGGAGGGATGCAGGAGCAGGTGCAGCTCTCAGCTGCTGCACTTGAAGATGACGGGGCTACAATCTGGCAGCGTCGCCCTTCGGTTACAGAACCTCCACTGCAGCAGCTCTCCCGCCTGTGACTTTCCTCCTTTTCCTTCATGAAATCCTGACTTTTGAGAGCTGACATCACTCAATCCTGCTCTCTGCTAGAACTGATCTATTTCAGGGATGCACTGGTAAAAGCACAGAGTGCTCAGGAGATGTGCTATCCCAAGTGTAATTTTCCCTTTGTAAATAAATTTTGGCCACCACCCAGTCTGGGTGGGATGACTAGGGAAGCAGCTGATATTTTAAATCTCAACCACAGCATGAAAATAGTCTTTAATGAACTGTGTGTCTGAGGAAAAAAGAATTGGCTGCAAAATAACAAGTGATAACCATTGGAAAAATAAGCGAAACATATGCAGGAGGAAACTCCATTAGAGCAGCAGCCATGCAATTAAAGATGGATGTGGCAAATGTGCGTGCAAGCAGTTCATGGTGCTGCTGTGACCCACAGGCCCATTAGCTCTGGAGCACTGGTAAGCTGATTAGCTCTGGAGAAGGATGATGGCAGAACTCATCAGCTGAGCTTGTTAGCTGCCACACAAAGTTGGTGTACCTTGGAAGCTTTGCAAAGTGATTAGCTTGGGGTGGGAGGAGGCAGCAGAGCCTGTTACAGTAGATGAATAACCCAAAGCAGTCACTGTGTGGGCACAAGCTCCGTGTACAGATCGGCTGCCTGGCAGAGCTGGGAGAGGGGGTCTGCCTCAGTTGGGGTGTGGGGGAAAAGACACCCATTCCAGGCCACAGCATGTCTGCAGCATGCCAAATCTGTGCCTTGGTCACGGCCAAGGTCTACGGTCTTCTTGCACAACAGAATTAAGGCCCCATGGTCTGCAAGTCCCTCCAAAATCCCTTCCTGCCGTTGCTGAATGAGCTGGGATCTGCATCATGAAAGGCTGGGGAGGTGGATGCTCTCCTCAAAATATGTCTTAACCAAGTTTACTTTAAATGCAAACCACAGGAGCAGGATAACTCAGCCCAATGAAAAATGATGATTTTCTTCTATCTGCCTTCAGTCTGCACAACAATGCCCTGCAGCCATTCAAGAACAACAACTCCTGTCTCATTTGGGAAACAATTTCAAAGAGGCTCAGCTCTAAATATCTCTCTTCCTCCTGTGGTGGGACCTCACTTCTGCCACAGAATCAGAAAATGATTTTGGGTCCAAAAGACCTTTAAGATCATTGGCCAAGTCCACCACTAAACCATGTACCCAAGAGCCACATCTGCCTAGCTGGGAATATGACCAGCACTTCATACATTCCTATATAGCAAGGCAACCATTTTGTCCCATCTTAAAATGGCTCATACAGCTGCTTCAGCTCTCCAAAACCTGCATAAACCTATTTCCACCTGATGTTCATGTCCACAGATTGAAGCAAAAAAAAGAAGCCTTGGTCTTTCTGGCAGTTCACAACAGCTGCAGTCTTGTACATTTTAGCCTCTGTTTGCCTTTTTAAAAAATTTTTTCCATAAAAATAAGACAGAGACAAAAATATTAAATATTAAAAATATTAAATAAATAAATATTTAAAAAGCTTTAATCACAAGCCCGCACAATATTTAGGCTACATGTGGCTATAAGAGTGTAGCAAATGTCTACAAGGGTGTAGAAAGGTAATTCTTTAGGGTATAATTGTAGAAGGAAAATACGTGTTTTAACTTAATGCTTCTTAATTTCCAAGTGCCTACCTGAAAACATTCATTGTAAATGCATGGAGATGTCTTATGCATTCATTAAGTCTGTTTGGTTAATCTGTTTTTACATAAAACTAAAAGAGATTAATAAACTTCTCTAAACGCCCCAGCATTGCCAGCATTCTTCTCTTGCTGACAAGCTTTGCAAGACTAGATTTGATTAAAAACTTTTCTTCAATTTCCATATCCTGAAGTCAAGGTACTAGATGGCAATCTTTGTTTTTGTTTCAAAATAAAGAAACTTCACAGTTGCAGAAAAAACATGATGCAAGTATAACCGACAGCTCAAAACCAGATGGCAAATAAAATTATCTCACAGCATATTGTTATTTTTACATTGCATTTACAATTTTCAACACTCATATTTGGCAATACTGCTGTCCCTCATTTTATGTAGGTTAAAAGTGAGAAGCAGCCGTCTGCTCATTTCAAAGTCAAGTATTTACCCCCAGGTAGGACCTATTTATGTGCATTTAACCAACTATTTATAGTCACTTGAAAACAGAAGGTTTTCATGAAAAGTGTTGGCACATCCTTCACGCTAACAGTGTTGATAACATGTTCTCTCTGTTCCCACTGGACCTTCTAATTTGATAACTCCTTTGGTAAAGATGAACTGGAATGTTGGGATCTGTGATATTAAAATTTCTGTAAGCAACCAACCCCTCCACTTCCCCAGATGCCTTTCTACTGCTTGTAGCAATAAATCTTCCAGTCATGCAGCAAGGCACCAAGGCACTTATGACTTTTATTAGATAGGCTACTAGGGCTTTGAGAAGTATTAATAGTCCATCAGAGGAGGCACTGACACCGATCTCCAGGTAGCTGAGGCAGAACATCTCGGTGTGTTGGGGCTGGTGATGAGCACAGGACAAAAGCATAATCAGTGTGTCACCCACAGTCGTTATCCCCCTTCATCCCACAATTTATTCTCCCTACTGTCCTTTCTAAGAAACATAACAGTCATACCATGAGATTTCTAAAATGAGATCTATGCCCCAGTCCCTCAGCAAAGCAGTGGCAGGAGCAAGAAAAACAATTCATTTCTAGAAGCTGATATTCATCAGCAAACCCCACCACTCTGCTCTATTCGCTGCTCCACCACAGCAAACAGGGCCGTTCTCATTCCCAAGCTCGACTGCGCAAAGATCCATTAGATAAAAAAACATATCTAAATGAGAAATGCAGCAAAAAGAAATGGGTTTAGACAGCTCCTCCTCTCCGATCTAGGCTACAATAATTATGCTCATGTCATGTGAATTCATTGCCGCGCATCCTCAGCGTAGCTCGTTTTACCCATTAACATCAAAATCCTCTTCCAGCAGCTCCTCTCTCTCTCTCCTCACTCACCTTTCCAGGTGTACAATTCATTCATTTCTCTTTACCATCACAGCTGTCCATTGCAAGGCCCTTGCCTAATGAAGGTGCACCTCAGCAGGCACACACACACACACACACACACCCCCTTCCTCTGCCAAGGAAGGTTTGCAGCTTTGAAGCCCAGAAGACAGTTTCACCCATGAGTCCTCCCATGCTTTTTGCCATGCTAGAGAAGAGCCTGGAAGAGACTTTTGGGAGCAATCCATGTGGACATTAACACATTCTTCTTCCAAGTTTTTCCAGACATCTCCCTGCAGAGAGAGCTACAGAACCCTGGCAGTGGATCAAGATGGGCAGGTGATGTGCCAGCTCTGTCCCCCTCTCCCTCTTGCAGGCTGCCAGGTTCCTGCTGTGCCCTTCGACCTACCTCTACTCCAATTAACAAACCAAATGAACCAACAGCCACAAGTGTAAACTCATGACAGTGTGCCAACCACCACTAGTCCATTTGCTGCTCCTTCCCTCAATACTCCTTTGGGTTTTGCTTTTAGACTGAGTGTTCCAGAGAAAACATCTATCTGCACTTATTTTTCCTCCAACAGCCAGTACTAATGTGGTTAATAATAGCAGCTAACCTTTGACTGCTAAAGTATTAGCAATGCCACCCATAAAGCTGTGTCATATTTAGTGAGCTGTCAGAGAGCAGCATCATTAAAAAGCCCAAGCATATAACTAATGTATGTAAAACACTGCAAGAGATAATCATTAGGTTGGTTGGTGATTTATTCCAAAAATGACGGAAGCAAAGGGCTTGGCAGTGATAACTGCTGAAGGGAGGGAAGCAGGACAGGCTAGCAGTCATACAGAACAGTCCTACCAGCTGGTTTGCAATAGCAAGTTCTGGTGAAAGCAATACATGTGCTTTTGAAACTCAAATGACCCTTCATAGTCTGTGGACTCACTCTCCTAATGATTTCTGCCTGGATTTGCAAGCTCTTTTATTCCCTCTCTTCTCATTTCACATCAGAGGGATGTCAAGACTTTTGCTGCCTAGTGTTAGCTTTGTGTCTGTACACGATGTTCTCACTGTGCTCGCTGGGACCTGCAGGCTTTATAATTAGGGCCGGATTCAAGCAGAACCAAGCACACTTACAAAGATTTTCTTCAAAACCAAACTTCCCCACTCCTTCCCAGAGCCAGCCCTCCCTCCCACCATAGCTCTGCAGGCTAAAGAAGATTGCAAAGAAAAAAGGCAACGCCTTCCTCTCCTTGGCCCAGTGGACCTGGCTGGCTCTCCATGGGCAGCAGCTCCAGAGCCCTGCTGGTCCTGCATTACCCAATCTCTTTGTAGACACCCAGGGACTGCAGCAGTCTGTCTCCCCACAGAGCTGAGACCTGCAGTCCTTCTTAGGAACACCAATTCCCTCTTGCACAGCCACATCAGCTCCTCTGCACACACCAGCCTGACCCAGAGAACCCCAAGCTCGTGCCCCACAGGGCCCAGCCCATTTGGCAGCTCCTGTAGTGGGGAGACAAGACCTGTTGATTTCTGCAGTTTCATGTAAGTGTAAATTGATGAGCTACTTCAGGAAGGTAATATTAATTCCTGGAATAACGTGCAAGGGCTGCCTGGCTGATTACCCCTCATTCCTGTCTGCTTACAAACAATGATTACAGTCTAATCTCAGCTCTCTTGGAGGAGCTGCGGAGAGTACCCTTCATCTAGTGTAATTATGTTCCAGCTCCCTCGGAGCTGAAGCTCTTATTCACTCCTAGCATTATCTGCCGACTAATCTAGTTGGCTGGAATGGAGGTAAAAATTACTCCAAAGAGCTGTAGTAAGCTCTTGCTTTGGTTCCAAATCCAAGTTAAAGAAACCAAATTGTTTTGTGATGGTCAGTCAAAGGCACAGGACGAAGGAGAGATGGATCCAGAACATGGCAAAAGCAAGTGTTTGCTGGCACTATCAACAGCTGACAACACTTTAATACACCTCAGTGAATCCTTTTTTCTGCAGAAATGTTCACCCTCCTGTATTTCCTTCAGCCTCTCAGCAGAACGAATAAACAACAGACATCTCTGGAAGCTTTTTCAAAGAAGGCTTTTTCCCAATGGGACTTGGTCATATGGTCTCCCAGAGTTGCTTCTCCACACTTCAGTGAGACCTCACGCAGTACTAAAGGCATTAAGTGTCAAAACATCACTAGTCTTGGGAAAGACTTAGCTGCTTCCAGAACTTTTGTTCTATAGATCAAAAGTCAAGTACAGTATATGCCTGATTTAATCCTGCAAAGGCTTTCAGGCAACTTCATTTTGCCTTAAAATCAATTCTGGGTAACCGTGTAGGTCAATACCCTCTAAATCCATTTTCTGATTATATTATTTTCTTCAAGATCTTTATACCAGATCAGGTATAAGGAAGAAATTCTTCTCTGTAAGGGTGGGGAGGCCCTGGCACAGGTTGCCCGGAGAAGCTGCGGTTGACCCATCCCTGGGAGAATGGGGCTTGGAGCAACCTGGTCTAGTGGAAGGTATCCTTGGTTGTGGCAGGGGATTAGAACTAGATGGTCTTCAAGATCCCTTCCAACCCAAACCATTCTGTGATTTGATTAAATTATAATATTTAACTATTTCCCTTCAACATAACTACACTCTAGAAGGACATGAACATTACCTGCTGTTCTTGTTAAAACACACAGGGTTTATACCATCTCCTTATGCAGACACAACTGAGATCCTCTGCTCAGCCACAGCTGAGCCTGAGAACAGGATCCTGTGCTGCTTTCCTTGGTGGTGATGGGACAGGACAATGGTAACATGTCTTGGCAGCCACAGCAAGAGCTCTCCAGCAACTGCAGCCAGCACGAGAGCTGCCAGCATAGGGTGAAACCCCAACCACTGTCCCTTATTCAATATTGCTACAGGTCCCCGGTAAATTAAGCATGAAAAAAACTATTTGCACATGTTACAATTACATTTTCCCTTTGCTAGGGGACAGCAAACCATGCATGTGAACCAAGTAAGGGGCATGTGCTCCAACCATACCTGAAGCATATAGAGTTTAACTGCACTAATCTGGAAAGCTAGACATCACTCCCCAAAACCTTATCTCCCAGAAGGCAATCTGATACTTAGGCTGCCAAAGGTCCTGTGTTCTAATTAAGTGTTAAATCTAGATTATTTTTTTTAAATCTAGTAAGATGCTACTCCCTCCTACAGTGCCGTCACTCTTTGCTGTGCTGTAATTCAGTAAGGAGAACAGTTAATTAAGTTTGAACAACAGTGTCTAATGACTTCTATTTAAAGCTGTTCATAAAAAAAATATTACAAGCCCTTAGAAATTACCTAACTATGGAAGCTAACACAGTACCTTAAGAGAATAAAACATTACAGTCCTGCATACTTAGACTTTGAAGGCGTATCTTCGACCCCGAGCATTGCAGTGGAACAAGACATCCCTCCCTGCCCCACAACTGCCTATTTTAAATTTAAGTCATGATGAGAACATTGTGAAAAAAACATAATGCCCATGGATGTAGGGATCAAAGTGAGCACTGGCAGCATCACTGTTAAGCGTGGTTCCATTTAAAATACTCTTCAGATGCTGGAGTAATGCAGCTGCCTGTAAACTGTGTGGAACTGTGGCCTCAGGGAAGGGAGATGAAGAAGCAAACAGGTCCTGAAGAAATGGGAAATACAGAGACAACAAAATGAGACAGCCTAGAAAACCAGAAAGCAGTCCAAAGAGAGCAGGATCTCCCAAATTCTCAACATGAGAAGGCAACCTCAGCACAAGTGGCTTGAGAAAGGAAATGAGGATAAGGGAGGGTTGGTTATTCTGTTCAACCTCTCTAATGCTTCATCCTTATGTCTACCTCTAGCATTCAACAACGTGCACTGAGGTTATGCTGAGACACATGATGGTATAGGAACACTGCCAGTCCTGCACCAGAGAAACTCCAAGAGCAAAACACAGAGAGATTTAGACACGTCACTGGTAGACAATAAACAATGGAATTAACAGAGAAATTAATAAGAACACTGTTTAAATATTAGCCTAATTTAGCACAAAAGAGGAGATCTAGTGCAGCATTAACCTCAGACAGACCCTTTAAAAACACATCCTGGGAGTTGTGTGCTCTCTACACCCACTCACCAAAGTATCTCTAATGACTTTCCTCCTGCCTGCTATGTTGGATCTGGAGGGAACCCCTCGAGGTAACTTCCCTCCTAGTCTTGCCTTCTGCTTAATGCGTAGACTGGGAATTGTTAGTATTGCAAAAGAGAAGCCTTATTTTTCTTACTCTTCTTGGCAGAGAAGAAGTGACAAAGACAACTATCCATCACTGCTCTTCTTGAGCATCACAGAGCCATAATGAAAGGATCACACCTGATTTATTTTCTACGCAGCCCAAATAAAAAAGACCTCTGGTGTGACTCCACTCAAACTAAATCTTGCCAACATAATAAACAGAAACATGAAAATGAAGCCTAGTTTCATCTGCCTTTTAGAAGTCAGCAAAAGGACACACTGAAGGGAGTTCAGTCTTCCCCCCAGTGAGGAGATGGATTCCACATGTCCCTTGTGATGGGGACACATATTTACCTCCTGGCTGTCAAAGCCATCCTGGGTGTCATTTCACCATATAGTTCTCCTGTAATTTGGCAACTTTGCTTAATTCACAAAATCATCTGCAAGCTCCCATACCACAGCGCTTATCCTCAGAGGATCATGAATCACCAAGCCAGGATAATATTTGAGGACCTAAAAGTATTGAAGTTGTTAAAAACTAAATTAGCCTTAAAATTGGATGTGTATACCAGCAGGCAAGAAAGAAGCAATATTGTAGCCTAACTCCAGAAGGTTTTTAGGAGTGATCCAGAGAATACGAGGCCTTAAAACTTATTTCTGTATCAAATAAAACTAAACAAGAAACAATAAACCCCCTGGAAAAACTAACACTAATAAATAAATAAATAAATTAAGCCGTTCCCTTCCTACCTAGTAGAATTCCTTAGAATTCTTAAGGGGAAAGAAAAAGGATCCCTGAGGATTAGGTTTAATAATTTGAATTTTCAAAGCCGCTGTGACAAAGTACTGCCAAGAAGGCTACAAGAAAACTGTATGAGCAACAGAGCAAGGGATAAAGTGCTATTACAAATCCAGAAATTAACTGAACGAAATTAAAAAAGGAGGTATAACACACGATCAATATTCAACATAGCGAAAGATTACACTGGCTGTTCCCCGAGGACAGGTTTTGTCTAACATATTCTTCAGCTATTTGCATAGGAGAGTGAGCTGAGATGTGGTGAGACTGCATATGACACAATTGGTTTGGGGGGCATTGAGCTGACCTTGGCTGGTTTGCCTCTCAGGAGCACTGAAATGCTTCATCTTCACTGCGGGTTGTCTTGGGAGAGGTTCACTTGCTTTAGTTACAGAAAATATAAAAACACAGCTGTTTAGCAGTTAAGGAGAAACCTGAGAAAGCACAGAATAATGAAGATATTTACTCTTTTCTTGCAGGATGCAAGGGAAATGATACCCAGAGGAACTGAACGGCAATTCTAAACAGATATAAAAACACCTTTTTTCTCAAGGCCTGCATTGACCTCTGGAGCTCACTGTCACAGCATCTCCTCAGATCAAGAGTTCAGAAAGCCCAAAACTGTATTAGATACATTCAGAGCAATAGTGGTGAAACACATTTACCAAAGCTTATGAAAAACATCTTTTATAAAGATACCATGGTAGTTTCTTAGGCAGGGTTACACCACAGTCTGTTTTGAAAACTGAAAATAAATCATCTTTCTACGTTTGAACAAGGCTGAAAAACCTCCCTCTCTCCCTTGCAAGCTATAAAAATTAACACTTCAATAGGAACTTGCACAGCAGAACTAGAACACCTGGACAAACCAGCAGAGCCATTACTGCTCCCAAGTCACAGATGGGGAATGAGACAGTGTGAGGCACTCAGTGGCAGAGCTGGATTACAGTCGGGGGATCCCTGGATTTTCTGGCTCTGTGCTTGCCAACAAGCTGCCATCTCTGCTGACCAATGCCAAACAAGCACAACAGCAAAAAGAATCTTAGTGACAAAGAAGCTGTTCTCAGCCCCTCACCCACCCCATGCAGGCCCCAAATCTGGGCAGCTCCGCACTGCAGTGCAGGGCTCCCCGGGGAGCTGTGTGCTTCATCAGCATTAGCTCGGAGCACTCACTCTTTGGGACATGTATAGGAGAACTACGGACACTGTGTACAGGATACCTTTCCAAACTCAGTTCTCACAGTTCCCTTGGATCCCTGCAGTGATTTCCATGCGGATCTTTCCAACAGCAGAGTGCTGGCAGGCTCTGCAGGAGCAGAATAGCTGTCATTCAGTTTGGCCAAGAGCTCCAGCAATGCCCCTTCTCACTTTTTACGCCAGGTTGCACTCTTGGGTGGATCACTGAGGTGAAGCTTGTGTAGTGTCAGCTTGGAAGCAACTGCTCAGAGCTGGGGAAAGCCTGCCCTTCACGGTTTCCTCTTCAGTGTCAAGCCAACCCTGTGGCCAGCCACCAGTTCCATCCACAATCCAATGCCTCACTTTCCTCCACATGACCATACTTGGTTTCCAAATGTTCTTCTGACAGACACACATCCTCCCATTGATCTGCACATTCTAAAGTCTGCATACCTTCACTTACAATTTAAAATAAATAAATAAATTAGAAATTACTTTAAAACCTGTACTGGCTTGAGGACTCTCTAGAGTAAAAGGGAGGAGGGAAGGGGGAACGCGGTTAATAAAAGCAGTTAATTAGAGTCAAATTTGCTGCTTAATGTGTCAAGAACTAGTGAGTTACAAGTTAATCAGCTGTCTCAGTTCCTTGGGAGAGCAATAAAGCTGAAGCCTGAAAATGAAAGGACAAGGTCATGGCCTTTAAAGAAGGTGTCTTTAAAATTGCTTTATTCTAAAATCCAAGTTCCAAGTCTTCCTCAAAGGGTTCTGGATTTCCCCTAACCTGAACATTTTGTTCTATCACTAGCCATCAGCATTCCAAGTCTTACAGCTGCTGGGATCTGCATTAGTTGGGACTGTGTAATGTGAGACAAAAGGCACAGAAAAGATTCTGCTGTCCCTTTTCAAAGGAAAAAAAAGCCCCCCCAAAAAAAGCTTTTTTGAAAGAGCCAAAAGCAAAAGACAGAAAAGAAACATGGAGGAGCTGGAGAATGTCCATCAAGCCCTGAGTTCAGGATCTGGTGTTGCTTGTGTAAGACCTATCAACATCTCCATACACCATACAGCAAAAGGAGTTGGCACAGCAGGAACTGCCTTAAAGAATAAATTAACAAAAACAGCAGAGAAAAGAGAGTGAATAAAGCTTGTCAAGAAATAAAGGGTTTGGAGATTGAGCATTTCCCACATTTTAATGCATCTGAGAGATAGAAGGGAAATGATGGGTGATTTACTTTTGCCATTGAACTATGGAAAGATTAAATCTATTTTCACTGAAATTTACTCTTTGCAAGTCTAGCCTAGATGGAGTGCATTCTTCTTCCCTGCAACATCCTTGCCATCTTTATTGCACCGCTGTGATTGCTAAGAGAAGAAAAGCTGCTGTACTATGGGATTTCTGCACCTAAGAGCTTTCCCAGTGTGGGGCAAAAAGAGAGCTAGAAGATAAAAGTTTATAGCAGGGGATTCCACCAGACTTTTGACCTTCTGCAAAAACAGGAGGCATGAAAAACTCTTCTTTTTTGATTGAGACACTCGGTTATGTGCCCCACAGCCAGATGTACACCCGACTCCAACAAAGTTCTTAATTCATGAATATCATTCCTTGCTCAATGCAGTTCAATTGGGCTGTCTTGGTTGTGCAGGTGAGGTTCTGCCAAACAAACAGGAGGTTGGCTCATTCATCTGGAGAACTCTTGCTAGTACTCCTTCCAGGGCTCTGCCCTCAACATCCAGGTCCTGCACTGGGCTGAGCTGTTGCTCTCTGTAAGATCCCAGATACAGCTCTCTGCTGTGCTGGATGGCACTGGAAGCTGCAGCTGTGGCTGACAGGAGGCCAGGGATGTGGGAATAGCATGGCACCAGGCTTGCTCCTTCTCAGCAAGGCATGGCAGGACACCGGGCATTGCTCAGTGTGGGCCCCACAGTGTTTTCCTTGCTCTTGACACCATGTTTGCAGCCCTCTTGTCTTCCCTGCCTGGCTTCTGCTGGAAGTTTTAAAAGAAAACTCCTTTTCCTGAGAGATTTCCTTTCCTGTCTTGCAACCTCTACTTAAGTTTAGGGGGCAAATGTGCTATATGACTGTTGTGTAGACAACATGACTCCCCAAGGCTGGGACTTGGCATGGAAAGTGAGAGGAGCAGATGTTCATAGATTTCATTGCAAAATGTAATTACCCACAGTTTTGACTACATACAACGTATTCTAGTAAACGTAAAGCAATAGGAAGTGCCCTCTGTGTCCTTGTGGACATCCTGGGTGCTCCTCCAGGTTTCACCTATATTTTTCATACTGCAACATTTCAGCATTGCAAGCAGCAGCCTTATGAGCTATGGGGAGCACAGGGGATAGTTTCACATACAGCCAAGTAATCTTTTTAGCACTAATTTTCTTGTTCCTCTACAACATCCAGGTCCTGAGGGAAAGCAGAGCCCAAAGCTAGCACTGGATAAAAAGATTAGTTGTTTCTGCATTAAGATGCTTGTAATGATTCAGCAACTTCAAGCCATCTTTCTATCAACAACAAGTCTGTGCTTCTTCTATAAGCTGGTAGTTCAAAGTGACAAATAAAAGAGTTTGACAGAAGTCATTACCACCTACAAAACTGTTGTACATTTGTGAGTACAAATGGGTCAACTGTGCCTCAAACTTGCAGTTTTATTCAGTTAGGGGAATAATCCAATCCTTCTTTCCAAAAAGAAATCTACAGTTTTGTCTTCCCTAACAAACAATGCTTCACCTGGAGCATTAGCAGACAGAGCAAACACAGTGTCACCCACAGCTCTAGGTATGACTGTCATTTCCCAAACAGCAGCTGAAATGCACTGAGGACAACGAGATCTCCTCATTGGGAGAGTGACCAGCTATCTCTCATCTGACACCCGTAATATTTCAGCCTCCTTTAAAACCAGGCACTTCCAATAAACTCCAGGAGCAATCAATCCTTAGCTTTTGCTGAAAACTGTTGCTGCACAGAGAAAAATAAACTACAGAATAGCTCAGCAAACAATTCAGAGCCTGAAATTTTTCTTTTCTAACAATTAGTAGGGAGCCTTTGTGTACCTCCTTCCACAGCTGCTGAGCACAGAGGGAAGCAGAGAGGGTCACAACCTTAATTCTGGACACAAATTGGCTGCTGGTTCTTCACTGCTGAAATGGAGAGAGGAGGTTATGGTCACGGAGTAATGAGCAAGATTACACTGCAATCAAGGAACGGAGATGTGAGCTGGAGAGATGTGCTGAAGGCAGGGAAAACATTCCTGAAATTAAACCCCTGTTGTACACCTTGTCTCTGTCTCAGTGGAAAACCCACGGATCTCTGAGCTCCTGCCAGAAGCCAGTGTGAATAATTCCAGAGCATTTTTCCCACCTGTTGGTAACATAGTTGTCTATGAGTGAATGAGCTTTACACTAACCTGAGCCATACATACAGGAAGGTAAATTTTCTGTAATCCCTGGGAATATCCTCCTCTCTTCCCTTTTTCCAGTTAAATCTATTCTGTGAGTTTTCAGGATAAAGGGGTGCAAGCTGCACTGCTGAGAAATCATGAGTGCAGTACGTGACTCCTCAGCACTTTGTGCATCATTAGAGCGAGGTCACTAACAGGATTATTGGGGGCTGAGGGCAATGAGCCATCATCCATCTGCAGCATGATGAGTGAAAACAGGTAAGGCAAATGCAAATTTGCAGAGGAATCAAGCTCCATTTGGGAGGGGAATTAGTATTTCCTTCATTTGAGACACTGTGAAGAGCCTTACACCTGAAGACAACTTGGTGGAAGTAAAATCCTTCTCCAAAGACATCTGCAGAACAAGAATTCCATGAAAATGACAAAACTAATCTCATCAGTGGACATGTGACTCAGCTTCCATGTTGACATGTGGTGTATAAAAATATGAACACAGCAACAACTGGCAACTGTAGCTCTCAACTTTTGGGAAATGGAATTTGGGAAATACTATGTAAGAACTAATGCAATGTGCTTTGAGATCTTCCTTCAAAAGCCTCCATGAAAGACTGTAACACATCCTATATAAAGTGTGCTGGGATGCTAAATATATCCATGCCCACCGAGAACAGCAGCAATTTGATTCAAGTTCTATCTTTTAAACCACCACGGATATCAACTCTTCCTTCGTCTCATTAAAATTGCTGTAAAGTGCCTGGCACAAATCTACATCAAATGAATATAATTACAGAGGAAAACACATTGCATTAATTTGTATGTCTGGCCTTCCCTTGCTTTTTCTGTCTTACCACTGTATCCAGTTTTGATTCTGTTCACAATTCATCTTGTCCTTCTTTGCTTTTAGCCTTTTACCTATTCCTTGTTTTGAGTCCAAAGTTGATTACTTTCCCTTTTTTTGTTCAAGTTTGATTGATTTATTCTGCACTTACGTAAATCATTTTATACAAAATATATAAACTGTAGCGATCCCTGCAGAACAACACAAGCACTACTACCCATGTAGATAAGGAGGGAAAAAAGAAAAGTTAGCAAAGTACTAAATTAAGAAAGAATCTCTTACATCAGACTTTGAAGCCTGCCAAAATCTGACTCTTCAGATGTACTGCAACAGCAATTTTCTAAGACACAGGTCCTTTGCAGGTAAAAATCTTTAGTGGCAGACAGAAAAAGAAATAGAGATTCTTCCAGTTGCTCTAGCAGAGACCAGGGGACAATGTAACCACCCAAACAACCAGGCCCAAAGCCATCAGGAGGTCACCGCTGCACAGCCCTGAAACAATGCCATTCTCTTTGCCTACTATGGAAAAGAAAGGGAAGGAAGATGAGGGAATGTATTTACTTTTCATATCTCATCTGAAACACTTGCAGGACTTTAGGCGAGCGATCTCTGTTGAAATTCATTGTATTGTTCAATCCATCCTTGCTTAATTCATCTCATGAAACTCTTAAATGGTACCCAGGCTACAGGCTGGCTCTCTACAGAGATGGGAATTACATCCCTAATTACAAGATATGGTACTGCCCTAATAATAAGTACTGTGCTCATGAAGTCCCCTCCCAGGGGAATGAGCTTTGACCTCTTTTAACAAAGACTGCAAAACAGTTGATAAGAACATTAAAGCAAGTCCCTGCTCCAGGAAGCTGTGCCTTCGCTTGCTCCAAGCGCTCCAGGGCTGGCTGCAGAAATGAGCTTTGAGCACATCTCACTACTCTGAGCCGGTCATGGCTGTCTGTCCCCCAGTGCTGTAACACAGATTTGGCAACAAGCAAACAGAGGCGTAGATGGGGAACTAGAAAGACAGAGTTTTACCCCCACAGCATTCACTTGTTTTACCCCACAATCCCCTAACAGCACCAGGGCAAGCTCAGATTGACAGGTCCATCCCAGAACCTGCTGGAGAAATTAGCCTAAATTTTTCATGCATCTTCAGGATGACCCTTCACAACCACTGGAGGTGAATGACTTCCCTACAAAACTGACCCTACCCCAAAAGAACTGGGCCTTGCTAACCCGTCATTATTGCTCCTCACATTTCCTTCCAAACAGCCCCTCTTGCCCTAAGAGCTCTCCTTCCTCACACTGCAGCAATCTCAAACTGGGGACAGGTTTTCTTCTTCAGCACAGATCTGTAGCATTTAGCAGGAAACCTTCAATTACCACAGCACATGACTGTAAAACTTGCACAACTGGAAATGTTCACTTATTTCTAACCTTGCCTTCAGTTGTCTTCTTTCTTTTGCCCCCAAAGCCATCTAAAATAGTATTCTCCTGGAACCTCTGTGCAGCCTGTCTAGCACAAAGCTAAACTGTAAGTCAAAATGATTAAAATGATATGGAAATATATACATCACCTTCAACATCAAACTGGGAATGTGGCTCCTAATGGGACATCACTACATATTACTCATAAGGCCAAGACATGTGGCATTTCCCAGAGAACTTGCACATTTTCCTTTTTATGCTAGATGACTTATAAGCAGCAATCAGTCTTTTCCTTTTGAGGATATGCCTTTCATATGCATAATTTGAGTCCTTAAAATGAACCCCTTGATATGGATTCCACCTGCTTGGGAGAAGAAAAATAATAGGAAAAAAAGAAAGTCTTGGAAATATATAGCAACAAGAAACTGGCAGGACAAACTCACACTCCCACTGTGCCAAATTGCAAGTTTAGTAATTCTGTTTTCTTCCTGCTGAGTGGAAGGTGTCATTAGCTGCTGTATTTAGAGCCACAGAAAAGGTTCTTGGAGCAATCCCCAGCCTCTCTCTGAACCAGGTGGCTGCTGACCACAGGAGCTCTGCAGCTGGGGACCTTCACCTTCATCTTCCTGCAGTGACCATTTGAACAGAAAAGAAATAAACAGGGCAAGTGACACTGTATGAAGAGAAACCCTCAGGCTATGTCTTCTTCCTTGGAGCTGGAATTCATCCCTGCACCGTGGCCACTTTAAAACCCCTGCACTGCATAAATCACTCTTGGGTGCTTTTAACTCAAGAATATCTTTCCTTCTGGGAGAGGATTTTTCCTCTAGGCTAGTCTCTGTGGAGCATCCATTGAACCAAATCCTCATTTCTGAAGATTAATTCAACGAATCATCCTCTTACTGTGGGCCTTGGAGGGGAGCACAAAGGCCTGGAAAATGTCCTCCAATCACGCACATGGGCAGCTGGACTGAGTCTTGTCTGCTGGCAACATTCCTACAACACTTCGAGAACCTCAGCCCATCAGAGCAGGAGGAGAAATGTGCCCATCCACTGCTGAAGGTTTTGCTGGCAGTGCTGTGCAACAGGGAAGAGGAACAGCAGAGCATGGTTGTGATGGCTCGCTGGGATTCTGAACAAATAAAGATACAAATCCATAACCAAAGGGGGTTTCCTCATGATGCACGCAAGGAGGAACGAGGGGGAATGTGAGGAATTGTCCTTTTCATGTGGTGACTGAGGATAGGAACACCCTGCTGTTTCCAGAGCAGTTTAGGATGGTTGAAATGAAGACCACCTGCACTGTCTGAGAATTGGGAGAATCTGTGCAAACATTCATTATTTATAAGATAGCTGTCCAGAGGCAAATTGCCTGGAATCCATTAAAGGGAGAAATCCCAGCTCCCTCTGGCAGTTGCCTGGCACAGGCCTTTTCTACTGACAGAAAAGGGAGGGGAAAAAAATCACTTTCATTTCTAATTAATCTTCTGGTATAGAATACTTTTAATTAGGGGGAAAAAGCAGCCCGGTGTGTTCTTTGAGAGAGGAAAGAAAGAGCCAAAACCGAGGCAGAAAGCTCTGGCATCTTGGCTGTAGTTCAGAACCTCTTCTTTAAACTTGACAAGCAGGTGAGACCTGCAGCCACTTTCCTTGATGTGACCCGAGCTCCCCAAAGCTTCAGGGGTGGCTCTGGAGTGAGACCCTGTGCACACAGAGTTGATTTTCTGTCCTGGTAAAGTAAATCCAGGTGAAGAGAAGCAGGAAGGAAAAGTATTGGAAAGATGCCTTGGACAGAAATAAAGCAGACTCTGTTGGACACAGAATGGGCAAGACAAGGAAAAAGGCCCAGGGACAAGGAAATACAACTCATACATCATCTCTACAAAATAATAACACCCAAAAAACATTCCTTCCCCAATCCCAAATTTCCTAGCCCTTCTTTCTCCTAACGTCTCTCTTCCTTGCATTCATTATTAATGCCACTGGGGGTACAGATTTCCACTTTGGTTTCTGAAAAATTAATTCAGTGATTAAAATTTCAATCCCTGAGTAATGCAAGCAGCTCAGACAAGCTGGAGATGCCCCTTTGCAGTCTGAAGGCCTTTGGTATGCTTCCTGCTTACCCCTGTAGGAGAAGCCTCCCTGTAGACCTGGCTCAAGGGGGAAAATCTGGTAGAAAATTGTGGTTTTGAGTTAAATTCTGGTTTGGTGGAGAAGCCATTTCAGTTTACCAATGCTCAATTCAGTGCAGAGAATAAACTCCAGGTTCTTCTAAGGCTCAAGTACTTGTGGCTTTCTACATGACCCCTTGGGTAAGGGAAAATCTCCAAAGAATGTAAATATGAACCACTGCTGTACATCAATCACTCACAGACAAACTGACGGTGGGCTGAGACTTTTGGTTTGGCTAATGAAATTGTTTGTGACACTGTGGTTAAAATGAAAGAATAGCAGAGAAAGGCCCTCAGAAAAAGATATCAACTCACAAAAAAATGTCTATTTTCTCATCAGTACCCACACTATCCAAGAAAGAGCAAGGCCCAAGGAGTCTGGTGAATAGGTGAGGAAAGATCACACAGCATCCACTCCCAGGTGGCAATTTCAACTCATTCCAGGAAGAGAGGCTCCCACTGCTCCACTCAGTATCCACTCAGGAAGGTCCTTTCCCAGCCTACAGCACACCTACCTTTCCCATCAAAGGGTAAAGAGGAAAAAATGGGCAAAAAGCCTGCATAATTCTCCACCCTCAATTCCTAGCACTATTATTTTTCTTTATTTTAAAATAAATGTGAGAGAGGTGTCAGAGCTCTGAGCAGCACAGGGAGCTGAGAAGCTCAGGACCATTCTCCAGATTGGGATTGGAGAAGTAAGAGATAGGGCTGGATTTAAATTTACATATCCCAATTTCATTCCCAAAGTGCTAAAAAATGCCAAAATAGAACAAACAAATAATGATGCATTTTCAACGTCACTTTCCCTCAAGGTTTAGTTAGATTTTTACTCAGTAGAATAAACATGGCAGAGTCCTTGGGAAGAAGCACCTTTCCATCATATCAACAACATGTTTGAGAATATGGTGGTGGAATCTCAGGGCAGCACTGGCAGGATATTCCTCACCAGTCAACACAACACTACTCATGCTGCCATCACAGGGAAAAGAGAGGGACAAAGAGGAACAGGAAGCTCTGCCAAAATATTCCATGGGCAGGAAAATAGCAAAGCTCTGAAACTGAGAACAAATTTTCTCTGAAGCAACAGGATTAGTGACAGCCCACATTGTACTCCATTGGGGTCATAACTGCAGGAACACTGAACACTCACTCAAAGCCAACTACTGAATTCAGATGCTGTATGGCTGCTCCTGAAATATTTTATCAAAGCCATTTCTAAAACTCTACCAAACTGTGAATTTAGGGGGAAAAACCTCTTGGCTAGCTCCAGAAGATCACACACCGTGTATACCACCAGCACAGTGCTACCAGGAACAAAAACCAATGCAAGGAAACCTACTTTTTACCCCATTTGCTGAAACTTTGCAGGGTGAATGTGCAGAACGTCAGCTGCTTGGAAAATTTGCTGCTTTTCTTCTATAAGATGTGGCTTTGTGGAGGTTTCGGAATACGTGCACTTTTATGTGCTATTCAACTCTTGAAGTTATTCTGAGCTGAGCTTTAACACTCAGACCTGTCTCTACAGGGCAGACAGAGCATCAGTACATTAGGATTAGCTCCCTTGCAGGCTTTCATGTGCCAGCCTTCTCACCTCGGGACACCTTCATCTTGCTCTTACAAAGTCCAGGTGGTTTTACTGAACTCACTATTAAAACTCCCCTTCTGAAAAGTCTCCAGAGCAGGATCCATCCCACCTCTCCAGCCTTGTGACACCAACACACCTGAGAGATGATGTGCTGGGCCTCACAGCCCTGATGCTCTGAGCAGAGCAAAGAGGAAATGGAAATGCTGGAACAAGCACTTTGGCACAGCTTCTTGGCTGGGCTAAAGGTTTATTCCTGGGATGCTGCTTTCCTGCAGACTAAGGAAAATTAAATTTAGCACTTTGCAAATAAATAGGTTAGGGCTGAAAGGACACTATTTAGGAATTTACTGCACACAGCAGCCTCAGAGATTATAGATCCATCACCATCTATTACCTTGCTAGTTACTGCTTCCACTCTGTCTATCTTCCCTACTTACAGTGTGGTCCTTTCATCAGGTCTTTTTCTGTTCCAACTTGAAACTGTCATCACTCTAATGGAATTATATGAAGAAAAACAACTTTGGGCCACAGCAACTCTGCCAAATAGCCAAGGACAATTCCTGTGCTTTCCCAGGGCAACATGGTGAGATTCTTGCTTGACAGAGACATGCACAGATGTCTGATAACCTACTGAGAAGCACAGCAAGAGACAGCTGCTTACACACATGTCCAAAACCTCTGGGCCTCTCTGCAACTGTCAGCTGGTCCTTTTCAACACCCACAAACACAAGAGGCTTCACAAGGACCAGCAAACTGACAGCTGATGGTAACCCCTGCTGAAGATTCATCATAGCTACATTGCATGTGGCAGTCATTGAAGGCACCAACATGATTATAAACCCCACCTCGTGCTACTCTCCACTATCTACTTCACATAAAATCATCTGCAGACAGTCCCCTCTCCAGAGTTGGATACATCCCAGAAATGCAAAGTGACAGCTAGCACACGAAATGCTCCCCAGAGCCTTCCATTAAGACAGACATCCCCTTCGGTTAAAGGTTGAAATTTATGTCAGCTCCCCAGAACATGGCTGAGATAGATCCACTGCTATCAGCTACCTGCTTTAGCTGAGACAGATTAGGGACAAATTAAAATTTTCAAGCCTCAGTTTGATATATTCCCTCCAAGATACAGGCAGACAGGCTTGTCTTCTTCTGGAAGCTAAAGATACCATCAAAAGATAATCTTGGGAGTTACCAAAGCTGGAGGTCATCCTCAGCTCTCAAATTTCCTGCTTCCCCTGTGGAGGAGGAAGCAGTGATGTGATTTAGCTATGAATCTTTATAAGACAGATTTCACATAAAATACTTTTCAGTACTTTTTCCTCAAAGGACATTCTCATGCAATTGGCAAAAAGGAAAATACATTAAATCCAAAGGCCTAAAAGAGTACTAAGTTACCTGCTCATAGCACTAACGCTCACATGGGAAAGAGTGCACGGTTTTTGTGTGGAGTTATGATGATTCATGCACTTGCCTCTTTCAAGCAAGTGTAAGAACAGGATAAGGTTTTTTACCATTCCCATGAATACGAATAAAGACAGTTGATACATTTTTAAATCCTTAATATTACCCTCAATATTAAATTATTAATCTATATCCATATGAAGTATCAATTCCTTAAGTATACAGAACATAAAGAGCTGAACTGCAAGAACTTTTCTCTGTAGTGTTGGGTAGAATTCCACCAGAATCCCAGCAGTCAGTCCCTGCAGCAAAGCTCTCTCCAAAAGGATTTTCAGGGTACTGCTGCATTCTGTCACTTCTCCACAGACACAACACCACAGTGAGAACTGCAGCATTGATAGACTGCTCCACTGATGGGGCATGCAATGATCTGGAGAGCCTGCATGGCACATCATGCTTAAGACTCCCCAGTGCTGTGAGGTGCATCAAATCTTCAGGAAATGCCATAACTGAATGCCTGATGTGCTTCCAACCTTCTCCAGCAGTAACTGCCTCCAAACAGCAGTGGGATGCCCAGGAGCAAAGCAGGAGGTACAGTAGTTGTTATTTTTGCTTTTCTACAGCTGGCTTATAAAAAAAATAAAATAAAAAGAGACCTCTGTTTAGATGAAGGCCTCAGGGAAAACCCAAGCATGGCAGACACTGGGATCCCATGAAGAGCTGCCTAAAAAGCTTTGAAATATAGGCTCTTATCTTAAGCTGGCAAACCAGTTTGAGAGAAAGTTCCTTCTGCAATACTAACTTCATGGTTAAGAACTATGTAAGAATGGGAATCTTTTGCTGTATATCCATACTTGTGAACAATTTTAATACACACAAACACACACCCTCTTCCCTCACTGAAGGATAGAAAATCTTTTGTCCCAGTCAAGCATGGATAGTAGCTGTAATTCTCAAAGCAAGAGATAAGTCCTAATTATATTTGTAATTAAATAAGGTGCTGCTTACTTGAGACAGAAGAGAAGGAGCAGCTACCACACCCTCCCACTGGTGGCTTTGTGCAGGCTGTGCTGTGCTGCCATGACCTGGACTGGTGCTTTGCTGGATATTACCAGCTGCACTTCACCTCAGAGCTGTTTCCTGGAGCTACCTACTTTTCCCAGAGGTCTTCTCACAAACTTGTTCCCAAAATATACAGCGAAAAAGTGGTACAAAAGCCATCTTGGACTGCATGCCCTCTGTGTACCATCAACCATCCCTCAGATCCAGCAAAAGAGAGGCTTCAGGGGTGTTCGTGTGAATCACAAGTGGAGGAAAGGTGCCCAGGGATTGCTGAAGTCTCTGACAGCATTTGTCATACAGGGATGGCACAGAAGATGTTATGACAGTCTTGCAACAGCTGGAATGTACTGGCTCAGAGCAGAGCAACACTTGCACAGAGGCCCAAAACAGACCCACAGCAGGAGAGGGGACCTGTCCCCTTGTCACGTCCAAGCTGAGACTGTAGAGCAGCCAGGGAAGATGACTGAGATGCTCGCTACACAGAAACTCCAGACTTTTCCTACACAAAAGGATAAAAACCTCCAGCAATTTCCACTCCTTTTCATGTGCAGCTTTGAACACAACCATACACAAGCGACCAGTGGCTTGTGGTTTGCTGACACGGCTCTGCGTGTTCTGCAAAATCACAACAGAGCAGCCAGGGACAGTAACAAGCATGCATCAAAAGCTGCTTTGCAAAACACCCATTTCATGTGTGCTGCAGCAAGGCTTGGTTTTCCTCCATCGCTTGGGCTCCAAGGCATCGCCTTTTCTTTAAAGAGTGCTGATCACAGAGGCTCTAAGTATTTCCTTTTGAAAATACCAGAGAAATAAATAAATAAATAAATAAATTAATTAATTAATTAATTTGAGGAGATTTAATGCCAGTTGAAGGTGGTGGGTACCTACAGAAAATAAAAAGAGCAGCAGTGCTGCTCCAAGCTCCCAGTCCCTGCTGGCTGCACCCCATGCCTGACGGGCAATTTCCTGCATCCACTGCTGTATAAGAAAAGCCGGCTGCCCTGGTTACATCTTCAACCCATCCACATGCAGCTTTCCCACCACAGATGTTTTGAAAAGCTTCTCAGAACCCTGTGGAAGCCCAGAATGGCAACATCCTACACCCAGGTGAGAGGGATAGAAGAAACCAGGAGGTCAAGTGACCCTAGAGCAAAACCATGTGGCGATTTAGCGGCAGAGACGGGAACGCGAATCTGGAAGAGGTTTTGCTTATGCCCCCTCCATCCCTTATTTAACACTGGCTTGGTCTCACAGTGCGTAAACAATTTCCTGCCAGCCCACACAGTCCTTTGTAAGCTGTTCAAACACAGCAGCAGGTGGACACAGACATCCTCCTCTCCCGAGACCTCCCGCAGGGACACCAGGCACAGCCAGTGACAAGAACAACTCTTCTCCAGCAGTTTGCAATCACGCGGGTGCTGGGGACATGGCGGGGGGAGAGAAGGGAAGGAGAGGGTTTTATTATAGCAGGTCAGGCAGCCAGGACCCGGCTCTGCCTCCTGCTTGCTGGCACTGACACAGCAGCCCCTCTGTGCTGTCTGGGGCTCAGGCTGTGCTAAGCTGTGCAGGGCTGCCCAGCTCTGCCAATGGCACAAGGATGGAGTCAGAGGCTGCCTGGTTTGGGACATAGGCAGGACCTGCCCCATGCCCACAACATGTCCCTCCAGGGTCACACACATTGCCACACTAGCCTCGATGCTCTGGTTAATTAACTTCTCATCAGTGACCCGTGCTCCATGTTAGTGCACAGGATTCTCCCTAGAAAGCACAGGCTGTCACTCTGGTTTTATTAAATAAGAGATATTTTAATGAAGGGGATTTGGAGGGAGATGAAAAGAAAAGTTATTAAAAAAGGGTGTATTCCAGTGATTTTGTTACTTATTGTTATTGCAGAATCATAGCCTGAAGTTGTGTTAGGGGAGGTTTAGGTTGGATATTAGAAAAAGGTTCTTCACCCAGAGGGTGGTTGGATGCTGGATCAGGCTCCCCAGGACAGTGGTCACAGCACCAAGGCTGACAGAGTTCAAGAAGTGTTTGGATGATACTCTCAGGCATATGGTGTGACTCTTAAAGATGGTCCTGTGCAGGGACAGGAGCTGGACTCAATGATCCTTGTGGGTCCCTTCCAACTCAGCATATTCTGTGATTCTGTGGAAAAGACCTTTCAGGTCATTCAGCCCAACCATAAACCCAACACTGCTGAGGCCACCAGAAGCCAAGGAAACACCGTGAGGCATTTCAGCTGAGATGACTGATGTCTGCCATGTCCTGTTGCCTGGATGAATCTCTCAGCAGCACTGACAGTGATGGTGGATGAAGTCAGGTGAAGAAGTTGTTTAAAGAACTTGAAAGCTGCATTTTTTCAGTGCCCTGCTCCTTTGCGAAGAGATGAGAAAGATTACTTTATGAAGTGACAGGTTATGTATCTGCCTCACAGTGTAAGAGAGGACACACCCACCAGCAAGACAAAACTCTGACCTTCCTCACATGTACCACCCTCCTGCTAGTCAGGAAAGACTCAGTCACTGGAATCCATCATCAGTATGAATTACCTGCATGGCTGGGTCTACCCTGGCAGACTCTAAGGCATGGCAGGAAGGGGAGCAAGTGGTGCCAACTTGCTGGAAAATGGGTATTGTGCCAGACCAGCGGGAAACGGGCATGTATTCCCCAGCCCAAAGATTCTCTGTGTTCCTCATCAGCACAGTTCATTTATCCTCACATCAGCCTGATGACATTGGCAGGAGCATCACCCACCTTGCACAGGTGGGAAACAGAGGCAGACAACATTCACTTTGCTCATTTGGAAGGAGGCTTCATCCCAGCCTCCTCAAGCCTTTGCTCAGAAATTCCACAGTAGAAATAAAACTTTGTTAGATTTTTTCCACTATCCTTGAGGTGATTGGATTCACTTAAAAATAAAGAAGAAAAAACCCTAATCTACACCAATGCACAGACAGTTGTTCAGGGAAGCACATGCAGTAAGAGAAAAACAGCATAAGGAGGAAAAGAAGTATGAGAAAGGGCAGAATAAGATGAAGACTGTAACAAGAACTAAAATTAGGTCCTAACAAAACACAGGCTGCTACAATACGTGAAAGAAAATGACACACGGGATGTTTAAATACAGGACTTGATGCTGTACCACCATAGATTGCTCAACAGCTCCTTTTTAAGACTGTTGATTAGTGCAACCCAAGCTGCATCCTTGCTGACCCTTCCAGGAACCCCAGCAATCATCCAGCAGGAAGGCATCACGCTGACGCAGAGCTGACAGGCGCTCCTGGAGCTGAGCAGAAATCAGGTCTCCAACAACCACATGGGCAAATTGAAAACAAAATATAAAAATAAAATAACTTGTAATTAACAGGAATGAGTTAAGAGAGGCCTACAGTCTCTAATCAATCTCTCACTGGCTGGCCTGCTCCACCGATGAGCTCCATTGTTAGTTTTGATTGTGTGTGCAAGAGCGCGAGACCGCTGCTGGAAGAATAGCACTCCATCAAAATTGTGATTTTCTTCTCCCCTCGAGACTCATCAAGGGTGAGAAGGAGGAGAGGGGAGAAGATAGAGTTACAAAAGAAACAAACAGCTAGAATGTGCTTCTCCAAGATACTCTGCTGGGTTCAAGGAGGAATAACTGAAACCGCACAAATGCCATGCATGCGGACTTAAGAATCACAGCTCTCAACAGTGCTGTCAGCTTCAAGATGAAACAGGAGCACTCTGGAGAATAAAAGCAATCCCTGCATTAACCATCCTGCTTAATCTGAGATGTACATCATTCACCACTGTGCCCTAACCAAACAGACTGTGCTGGAATCTCAGCAGACCAGACTCTCTCTGCATGTTTAACCACACAAGTTTTGTCTTCCCTTTTCAGCCAGCAGTTTGTCAGCATCACTTTGTGTTTGAAAAATAGCCTCCAAGTTCTTTCTTATTCAATCCTGCCTCATTTCCCTCCTCAAGAAAAGAGGATCAAACTGTTACATCTTGTGCTCACTGCTGCCCTATTGTGTTTTACACACCTTGCTGATACAGAAGCAAGAGGACAGCAAGGTATGTAAGCTATGGGGCAAGCAAAGGAAGACTGGAAAGTTAAAAGTGGTGTCTGTCCTTCCACCATATCCTTCTTCCACACAAAGGATCGTTTTTATATCCTTTTCACCCCTATGTTCAGACCTTATAACCACAGTGACACCCATCAGAAGCAAGTGCTTACTTTTCAGGTGGCCCTGAAGTTTGATAGCAACAGTTCCCTTTACAGATCTGCAAACTAATTTTGTACTTAACTCCTTAAAGAGGTGTGCAAAGACTGTATGAACACCAGCTGTTAATTTATCAGGTTGCAGAACAGCTGTTGATTTTATTTGATTTTTATGACCGTATTACCAATCCAACAAGACACCAATAAAGGTTTTATTTTGCAGCAAGAGATGCCAGTCCTGGAGCTAGCCATATTCTCAAGATGCCTCTCTTTTTGTTTGCTGTCTGGTATCTTGGGTATTCCCTTTCAAGGAATACAGCCCATCAACCTGGAGATGCTCTTCAATGAACTTCTGCTGGTGTTTGGGTTTTCCTTTGGTAATTTTGACAGAAAATAACAACATGGATTAGACTTGGAAGCAGAGAGAATTCTGTGCTTGGCAAGGCTGGGCTCTGAGGGTACAGAAAATATCTGTCTAAAGGCAGCCTTTTGGCCTGGATTATTTATAAGCTCAAACACATAACACTGCTGTGATACCAGAAAGAGTTGGTCTGGTTTAGCTTCCTTACTAAACAACTTAGACACAAACAATCTTTATAAGAATTACTAAGAAATCTGAGCGCTCTTTTCTGAGAAAGTGGAGGAATCTGAAACAAGAAAGACTGCAAACATTGACAAATTTGATGCAGCCATTACACGGGATCTGATTGATCATCTGTTCAGCCCAGAATCCTTTCAAAGTGACCAGCCCCACATTCATGCCACAACACAGAAAAGTTTACCTGAAGTATGGAGAATAACTAAGAACCGATTGTTCTCCCCAAGCATGCTTCTTGCTCTCTCTCTTCTTCACTCAAGTCTTCAGTCCCAAATATTTCCAGAGGATGGAGTTGAATGTTTTCAAGTACAGCAGCAGCAAAACAATAGGTAGACCCAACCCAAAAACTTAGCAGCATGAAGGGGAATTCTCTTCCTAACCTCTGTAGTAAGAAGTTACCTTTACACCTTCAAGTAGAGTTCTCTGAATGTCCCTACTTAAGATAAATGTACGCATCTTATGTAAAACTAAGTATTGTTATTTGTCCACAAAGATAGCTCAGCATTTTAGAAGATGTAGCAAGCTCCTGCTCTCAGTAGTTTCTTGAAGCCATAGGGTCTATCAAATGAAAGGATTTCTACTCCTTTTAAATTGATTGGCCTCAAATGCTTTCACTGGAACTGTGTCTTTAGGCACACAAAAAGAAAAAGGCTGTGATTTAATTTCTCTCCACTGTTTGTTCATTTGTACAAGTGTCTCCAAATCATCTCCTCTTCAAATTTGACCAGTCTTCCTGTTTACTGAAGGACTTTCTTTGTCTGAAACAATTGTCACTGCCTTTCTAAAGACCTCATTTCCTTACTCTCGTTCAGGACCTAGACAGAGACAAGGGTAAACAGCACGATGTGCACTCAGCCAAGCAGTGACAGCCTGATGTGCCACTGCCTCATTCTGAGTGGGCTAAGCTGATTCTGAGGCTCCCTGGCAATGTTTATTTGTTTTAACAGATATCTTTAATGACTTTTTACAAAGGGAGTCGATGCAGTCCCTGAGTATCTGAAGGGTGGGCTGGTCTAGAGACACCAGTCAAGCACCACACTGAACACAAAGTCTGTGTCGCAGCTGGACACACCTGACATACCAGCAACAGGAATGGAATACAAAACTGTCAAGTGCCCCAATAACTATAATGCATTACAGCCCACAAAAAAATCATCAGAAACTAAACTCCTGGTGAGGAATCTGTAACACTGCTTTCCACAGCATTTAATTAAAAGCATAAAAAGGAGCAAACAAGTGGGAGTGAGCTGTGAAGCCTGAGATGTGACTTGCTGCCCACACACTCACAGAGGGTCTGAAAACAACTGGAACATCCTTCAAGCTGACGAGCTCATCTGTGGCATAGATAGGGATCACCAACAAATACTGACACAGTTTCATGGGAAATCAGTGCTCATTTATAGACGCAGTCATTGACATTCACAGCACGGCACTGTGATTAACCCTTTCACTGGAGCTCTAATCCCAATTAAAGCAAACTTGTTGGACACATACAGCAGGTAGATAATAAGGTTCACTACAGTAACAACACAACTTGATCAGGAAAACCAAGCGTATCTTTCATCTTCATTTAAGCTCTGAACAGGTTGCATTACAGTAGCTCTTATTGCATCCCTGCTACTGAAGCCTCACTTAAAATTAAATGCCACCAGTAGTGATACTGAAATATGCTCTTAAAGTTTACAGGCAAACTACAGAAGCTTGTAAAGTGCCAAGGGACTTCTCTGGTTTAATTATATAGACCCTGTTCCATAAACTGCTTGAATAGAATAAATACAAATAGCATTCCCTGCTTTGTGACCTCTTTGGGTTAATGAAATGCACACAAACACCCACAGTCTGCTATGGCTCAGAAATTCCACAGCATAAACACACAACCCTGCTGTAAGCCATACTCAGAATTCAAGCCTTGATACACATACATGAGAACAAGCTGCCTGGACTCAGCAAGGAAATAATTTGTTGTTTATATTCTACTACTATTCAAAGCTGCAGACAGTGGGAATTGTCTGTGATTTACTGAACAGGGAGAAAGAGTTTGAGATTCTCTTGTTCAGGTTCTAATTAGAAAATCTGCTTCTCCTGTCCGAAAAGGTGTGAGAGGTAAGAAAGGCTCAGGAATCCCGAGGATCAATCAACAACCCACTCGTGCCTCTGGGGAATGGGAGATCTGCTCTACCTGCTGACACTCACCTCCATCCTCAGGACATGCTTGGGAATAAAGACTCAACTGAAGAAGAGAAAGTAGAAGGACAGTTTAGAGAGGAATGTGTACTTTATTATCCATCCTTCTGCATATAAATTATTTATATTGCCAAGCTATGAAGGAGAGTTTGTTCCTACGGGAGACAAACTCCTGAGCTGCCAGCCAGTTCTTGTTCATGCCACCAGTAGATAATTTTCTCACATTTTCTTAACTTTCTCCAAGCACGCCATCTCTCCTACTACACAGAAAGAACTGCAACTTGTACTGTCTGGCTATGACATCCAAGAGACACCTCCAGGAGACTGGAGAAGTTTCATGCACTAAACATTTAACACTACAGGTGTGAACACAGCTCTCTGGAGGTGTTAGAGCAGCATTGCACCATCTCAACAGAGTACTGTTTTCAGGATTCAAGGGCAGCACCTTAAAGCAAACAGAGTTATTCTCCTCCCTGGGTACTGCGCTGTCTTTTGTTGCTGTCATTTGCCTCAGTACAGCAATTCAATTGTTCTGAGGTTATTTCCCTAGTTTTACTAAGGATTCTAGGTGCTGTCTTATACATACCTTCAGTTGCTTTATTTGTTTTTATTTTTTCGGGTTTTTTTTTTCCCAGAGGCTCTAAAGTTGCAGAACAGGAAAGCATTTGTCCTATTACGTAGAGAAACAATCCTTCAGAAGTCCACGTGATATGCAGCTGTAGAAACAAAACTTCCCCTTTTCCTGCTTGTAGAATTCCCTCTTGTACTGAGCACCTTCAAACTGTCATCCTTCTCATTAAAGAGACTTGTCCTAAGGGGATCAGTGTGAGGCAGGTATGATTTTAAGTGCAATTGTGTTTGCCAGACCAGTTGTATTCACCACTGAGAAGAAGAAAGCTCTTCCACTGAACTGTAAACTTGGGCTGTTGACACTTGAACCAACGTAAAGGTGGAACTTAACAGCTTTGTGACTCAAGTCACACCTCAGTTCTCTAATACATCAGCCCAACTGTGCTGTTAGAAGGCAACACAAAAGAAAAACAGCACCTATATCAAGTCACAACCCAACAGCAGCCCACCCAGCCAGACCAATAACAGCACCTGACTGACAGAAGAAAGACTGTTATTGCTACTCATCTGTGCTGTTCACATAAATGGCACTCCACACACACCAGGATGAGTTGCTGTTCAAAAGGGATTCCAATTTACATAAAGACAAGATGATGACACACAGACAAGTTAGGGGATAGCAAAAACATGTAAGGACATATATCTCGTAGCGAAGTAAGGATGAAACCTTGATGGTTACATAAGGTTTTATTACTGCGGCAAATAACTGATAATAAAAAAAGGTGAAGTGCAAGGCCAGATGCCTTAGGTGTTATGCATATAGTCTCTTCTCTTAACTCCAGACTTTGATGTATAAGTGGGAGACCAGATGTCAAACCTTCTATTTTTTAATAGAAGAAAGGATCCTTACTCCCCTCATAAGGAACACTCTGCCACAAAGCAAGGGGCAGTGATTTTCCAGTCTAATCACTGAGAAAGAGCAAATACACACTGGCATGTTGAAAACCATGAACTCAAAGAAGCAGGTGCAGTGAGGGGTGTGCAGACCTACCTTAAAAAGCAGGCAGTCCCCCTGGTGCTCGGCATAGATGGAGCTGAGCCGATACTGGTTCTCCGTGGTGATGTCAATCTGGTACCCCGTGAGTGTGTAGCACACCTTGCGGAACTCCTGGATCTTGGTCTGGAAAACTTCTTTTAGATGCTGGTTTTTCAGTTCTGCATTTTCCACTTGCTTCTTCAGCTCTGCGTAGGGGAAGAAAGTGAGTATTTTCTTATATGTCATCGGCACAGAGCCCTCGTGCTGTGTTTACAGTGTTAGCCAAACTAAGTGAATTGAAAAGGTTAATTAAAAAGTGAATTAGGCAGGCAGAGTAAAGAAGCAGGCAAGCTAGATTCCTCTCCTCCTGGCCCCAGCAGATCTGTACAAAGCAAACTGGAGAATAAGGAAAACAGACATGTCTTGGTGGGATGGATTTTTCTTTTGCTCAGCCTGTCTTTTAACAACACGCTACAAAATTCAAAGCTATAGCATCCATTTCCCCACATGCACACATCTTATTTTCTACACGGAACCCAAGAGAAGGGTGTTACACTACACAAAGCAATAAAGTGGAAAAATGGTACGAAATGTGCTTCTGGTTGCATCAGGAGGAAGCTACCTATAAGGAAATCTCTTCCAATGGACTCTTGATTTGATGGTAAGTGCTTTGATCTCAAACTGACACACTGCTTAGGAATCCCTCAAGGTTTGGGAAGGGATAAAAAGCCTGCAGAGCACCACTGGCTCTTTGCATTTTCTACCTTAACTGGACTAGTCCCTAGCAGAGAGGTCCTAGGAGACTGCCTGCCACTCACCCTGTGTTTTATTGCTACAAGGGGAGCTGCCAGTACTGTGAATCCTTCAAGAAGATACACAACAATTACCATGAATCTTTCACCCAAGGTGCCTTCTGAGTAATTAAACCTCGATTTATCATCCCATTAATTACAGAGATTGGCTTTACTCTAATATACACTAGAGATGTCTCCCAAGTCAGCCTGTTTTATCAACACTGCAGTCCAGGACTAGAAAAAATCCCAACTCTTTCTAACAGCAAACAAATAGACTTCCTCACTCGAATACCTCTTTGTCACTCTGAGGTTTAAGGCTTTGTCAGTGCTGTGATCAGAGATGTAATTGCAGCATTTGTAGCCCATATGTCTTTACTTTAGCTACTTCAGTTCAGCAGAGGAACTCCAGGGCAAGGTGACTGCTGGAATATGATGAAAGTTTTATACAGCCCATGCTAAAACATTTTTGTTTCCCAAGTAAGTCAGAAATTTTTTTCTTGAGTATTTGCTGGAAAGTGTCTCCATTGGCCTCCCAAGCATAGTGCAGGAAGGATGTAGCATGGAAACTGCAAGGCCACGGACTTGCCATTGATTCATCTCTGAGCAGCTGCAAGCACACCAGGAGAAATGAGTTTCCTCATATCTCCTGTACTGCTTTAGTTCAGCACTCTGGGCGGGACATGTGTTAAGTTAAAGTGCCTTAAATGCCACGGAGGATGCCCCTGTTCAGAAGTACTTTGGCCTTAATCCATTTCAGCTTAATACCCAGGCAAGGACAGGAACTCTTTAATGGTTAAAGAGAACTACATGTCCCTTTACTTCTAAGCGAGAGCATCCATGCAGGGAGAGTTAATGCTGGCCAGCTCCTCACCCTTAGCTAATCCAGCTCCACCTTCCTGAACTGTTTGTGGACTTGATGTACAAGCAAACTATTTCTTTTACTTCAGGTCTCACCCCAGATGCATCTTGCTTTTTGAAGGTGAGCAAGCCAGTTGTGGGGAACATCACCAGTTTGTTTATTAAAACCCTGCTATACAGGGAACCCCCCAGTTGCAGGGGGATGTAAGGTCAGTAGAGTATTCAAACTAACCTCACATGCTCAAAAGAGTTGTGGCCTACAAAAGATCCCTTCTCATGAACTCAAAAAGGCTCTGTTTTTCCTGACCACCCACCTTCCCACTCACAGCAACTCATCACTGTGTGATTAATTCAACTCTTTTTAGGATTGTTACAACCCTTTTCCCATCATCTCAGCTGGGTCTGGTCTTTGATTAATCAAGTAATCAGCCTCTGAAATTGGGAGGTTAAGGGGCAGTTCTGACCTCCATACTCTCCCAGTTTTCATTCAGTTATGCAACTGTTAAAGACACAAAATCCTATATATGAAAGTAAAAATTCAGTGACCACACTGCAGTGGTAAATAACATTTCGTCACTGTCAGAGACAGCACTGCCTTTAATATATTGCCCATGTTCAGCAGCGATATTTTTTTCCTAATAAATGCAGCCTAGCCTTGGAAAAGTAAATCTGCCTCTTCCTACCGCATCTCAGAGGTTGCCTTCCCAACTTTTATAACCTTGGAGGTGGATGGCACCCTAATTCATTAACTCCTTGAGCAGTTTTCGTTATTCATGAAGAGTTAGTGCCTTTTCCACTACTCTGTCTCTCAGACTTGGTACTGCCAAAGGCCATCCCAAGAATCCTCACTCCTGGCTGCAGCCTTATCACCCACCCCACAACGCTGGCCTACTTAAACGACCACCTCAGTCTGCAATAGCAACTAAGTGACGGCAACCGCTTTCCTCCACTACCCTTAGGGTGAAAAAAGAAAAAACTTTTGACTACAATTGCTCTTTTATGTGACTGAAGGACCAGGCAGCCTTCACTTCCAACAGAGTGCCCTTGCCACCTCCCTGCCGTTCCTCCTGGCCCTCTTTCCAGAGCCTGCGGCAGTGCTGGAGTATCACCGCGTCAGCCGTCCTGGCTGGAGGAATTCATCTGCATGAAAAACTTATCTCCTTGTTAGAGATGCCTTGTGTCAGCCACTGGCACAAGGTGCTGAAGTCGGGAACTGCTACTGTAGATGCAGCCAAATGTGCCAGAACCAGCCAGGGGTGGGATAAAGCTTTGTCATCCCCTCCGTGGTTCCGTCAGCAATTCCCCAACAGTATTTCTTTAGCCTAGGGACAGAGCAGAAAAACCAAGCAGGCACGGGGACACCACAGGAATGCCTGAGTCTGCAGCTGCCCCCAGAGAAAGGTCCATTGAACCCTGACTGTAAAACAGAGATTGCTCTTCCTTTACGCCCAATTAAACCACAGTCCTCAGTAGTTCAGCTACAGCAACTGCTGGTGCCTACCTCCTGCAGTGTTTATCCTGTGGAAACAATTCAACTCAGGGCTATTCCCAGATTAACTCAGAACAGCACTCAGGACTGTAGCTACTCCCCTGCCACGGAGGGCTCTGCTGACACAACCAAGAAAGCAGGATCCACGGAAGAGTAACTTGATAGGAAGGTAACCCAAGACTTGAAAAACATCAGATGGGATCCCACGGTCAAAACAAAACAATGTGAGGTGCCCTAGGATATTTCTCATAGCTTTCCACTCTGCTTCTGCAGGAAAGACGTTTCCTGCAGGTTCTGTATGATACCAGCCAGCTCCAGGCACATGTCTCAGACACTTTGGGGTATCTAAACTGGCACAGGATGTCTATTTTTAGACACTGGGTACCTATGTAGCCTCACTGCACCAACAGATCTGCCAGTGTACACACCTGGCATTGCAGATTCCCAGAACTCAGGGAGCAGCACAGCAGCATTTACACTGACTTGGGGACAGTAATTAATCTTTCTAATATGTCCCCCATCTAGTGAAGATGTTAAGCTAAGAAGCGGCTCATTGTTTGCTCTGCATCTGAATCCAAAGCTGTGACTGTGCTAATTCTTAAGCCTCACCTAATACCATTAATTCCCACCAAATTTCTACACAGTCAGGAAAATTGATTTAAAAGCCATCACTTGCACAGAGTGCAACTCAGCTATTTCAGAGCAGTGTTTAAGACACAGCTGTAGAGGCCATGGAAAAGAGGGAGTTCCTTTAGGGATGGGTCAGGTGCATGAGCAGAGCAGGGTTCTGGGACAGCATCATGTTTCCACCCGTTTTATCTACCACCTACAGAACCTTGAATGTCTTCATACTTTCAGATCTTTTACAACATTTGTAGAATTAGGTTCAATTATATTTTTAAAAGACAGTGTTTGAAAAGTAGAATCTCTGTATTTAGAGAACCCATTTGAGTACCTGTGTTAGACCTTTTTACACTTGCACAAAACAGGCGAAAGAAATTGCAGAGAAAATGGATGGGAAAAGTCACATCACAAACATCCTTCATCCCAGAGGAGGGATGCCAAAGTATCTCCAAGTTGATGAAAGAAATAAGAACTGAGAAAATAAGCGTGAGATTTGGCAGGCCATGGCTCAGTCAGGGAAAACGACTAGATCTTTACTTTGCCTGAAAAAAATTGAGAACAAAGAGAACAGAAAAATGTATGGAAATACTGCCCTGTCTCCTTTGTATTCAGGCCAAGAGTATGTACAAAAAGTCGCCTGCCCTAAAGAGTTTGATGCAGAAAAAATAACTTCACTGAAAAAAGTCAATAATCTGTTACAAAATTAATATTGCCAAATTATTAACTTCCCCCAATGATGCTGCTTCTTGAAACACCTTGTATTTTCACACACTTATATCAACTTCAATGAATAATTCAAACTATTTTTGATAAATAAATAAAATATGAGTTGGGCTTTTTTGATTTCATATTGAAAATGTCACTGCTTTTTATTCCATCGCTTTGACACTCCTTACATCTGAAACTGTTCACAACTGCCTGGAAATACCACAGCTTTGGCTCTTGCTCCAAGTTCAGCTAGGTCAATCAATAACAATAGCAGTCTCTCCACCAAAGAAAACCAAATTCATGCCTAACCTTTTCCCCAGGGAGAGAGGAGGAAACAATATGGCTCTCAGCATGCCAAAAGTAGCATGAAATTAAATGTCTTTTCCAGGAAAATACAAATTTGTTCTGCCCATCCTCAAAGATGCCACAAGCCATGTAGCTGCATTAATTCAGTTGCAATCTCAGCTAATGTATCTCTCTCTCAGAAAGGCCTGCAGACCTTTGTAACTCTCCATTAAAGGTTACTTTCCCCTAGTGACATGTTTGGGGGGGTCACTCACTCCAAGACACACTGGATAAAGTACTTACACAAGAATTCCTGTCCCCGCAGACCTTGCAAGGATGCTCAAGACAAATGCCACCCAGCAGTGATATGGAGGACACTGCTTCTTCACCAACCCTGCTCTATTTAAACAAAAGATTGTTTAGATTTTGTTTCCTGTCTAGAGAAGGGAAGCCACACATTGTCCATAATGGGAAGAGGAAACACTGGTTTCTCAGTTCCATACAGCAAGGCCATAATTACTCTCATTCTCCCCCACCAACACCAGCTGCTGCCATGCAATGCCCCACCCCCAAACTGACACTGAACTACACCATCCTACTGCAGGTCTTCTCATCCAACTCTCTGCGACTGAGAGCTTTCCAGTCATTCCCCTGCTCAAACCTTAAGCTGAAATTTTCTTTACCAGACTCAGTTTTATGAGGAGCAGTGTCTGATGAAAAGAGTTCTGTGATATTCTGTGAAGGGCACAACATAAAAATAAATTGTATTGTGTTAAATAAAGGCTAATAGGAGAAGAGCTGAACATTTCCTGATGTAGGCAAGTTTATGACCATTGCTTTTGAGAAATAAAATTCGCTTTGCTAGATTTTATGGGTGTGTTTTATGCCCTGGGGGAGTGGGACCACACAACCCAGCCGGCACAGCAGCCCCACACCACCCCTGCCCGACCTTACAGTCTGGCAGCCTCACACTGCTCTCTGCAAAACTTGCAATTTGTGACATTACAACCATGAATTATAACTTTTCTTGAAGGTAAAAACAGTTTTATATTCAACAGACTGCACTGGCTGTTCAATTTGAAACCTAAGTGGTATTTATTTGATCAGTCAACATTGGTTTATTTTTAAACTGTGTATGTACCATATGGTTCAGTGCACCTCCCAGCCCCCTGCTCCAGCCACCAGTTTGCCCTTCCAGCAGCTCAGGGGAGAATTTTCAAAGGCAGCACTGTACAAGTAAAGGTTTCCATCACCATGACCAGCTGCAGCTCTTGCACTGCCCAAGAATTCTACACTAAAAAAAAATTTCCCAGATGCGTCTCTTCACTAAAGATGATTGACTGAAGGTCCCATTTCAGACAACCCATGTACATTTACAAGGGTATCACTTCTTGGAAAGAAGTCCATAATTAACCTTTATCCTCAGATAATCTGCACAAAGTGGCAGAGGACACCAGAAGGGTAGGGTGAAAGCAAAGGGACACTGATGACCAGATAGAGTGATCTATGGAAAAGTATGAACTGTCTCTTGCAGTACCTACACACTAAAATACAGATTAGGATCAAGTGAAGGGTTACTTTTCAAAGGGTTACTTTACTTCTTTCGATTATGCTGAGATTACAACACAAGGTTGCAAAACTCACACCTGAAGTTGGCCAATGTATGGGATTCAGCCTTGGCAGATGAACCACCACGGAGCAAAAGGCTCCCTCAGGGGATCCCAGCATGGGCACTGCTTGGAGCTTTCTCTGTGCTTCTTTTCCTTGTTGGCAGAGCTCTTTCAGACCAGGAGAAGGCAGAAAACAAGTGCTTTTTGGAAGCTCAGCTCAGATCCTCAGCCACCCCTGCAGCACATGCAGCTTGTTCTCAGCGGAGGGAGTGCAGTGTTGTGTGAAAGGCCCTAGGTGTAACTAAAATATCTGGCTTAAATGATGTGAACTGACTGCTTGCAGCAATACTGAACTCAGTGAGGATAGCAACACACACCTCAGACACAGGACAAATTAACCTCAGGAGGGAGGCTATTCATTGCCCAAGTGGACTTCATCAATTAGCATGATATGGCACAAAAAGTTTGCAAGTTAGGGTTGTCACACTGCAACCCAAGCAGGAAGACATCTCCCTCCACTCACCAAAACGATGATTAAAGTCTTCCAGCAACATTTCCCTTCCACATGGCAATTATAAACCAACAGCACTTCCCAGAACAGAGTTATGTCAGCCAGAGATGGAGCAAGTCATTCACTTCAGATGCAAAAAATAGCCTCACCTTAAAAATACAAATATACTGGGTCACTTCAGTTTACAGGGAAGTACTTCTGCTTCTAGAGCAAGCCAGCAAATATCAGGCATAAGTCTCCCAGCCTACCTGGTTTCCAGGTAATCTATTCTGGAGTTATTAAAAAAAAAAAAAAAAGTCATTGGGACTCTTCATGGGCTGTAGGTCAGGGAATTCTGCTGGCAAAACAGAGGCAAAACTTGTATCACTTCTCAGAGGAAGGAGAATCACTTCTCCACTAAGCTGTTTCCAAGAAAAAGAATGGTTTGAAACCACTCAACTGTTTAATGAAAGAATTAATCACAGGAACTATATAATTAACATATATAATATGCATTGTTAATTACACGTGGTGGTCTACAGAAGCATCGAATAGACAATTTTGTCCCCTGTCTGATCACCTCCCCTGCACTCTGCTCATTATTTTGTTTCCATTGGCATATCACTACTATTACTACTTCCTCAAAACACTGGACATCATTTGAAGCTCTGAAACTGCACCCAGGATCTGCTGTTAAAACAAACACAGAAAAACTGCTCCAGACATAGTTGTTTGTTTCCTCGCACAGCGAAGATTTTTATCAGGAGTTATTGTCATTCACAGTGCAGGGTGGACAATATTCAATCATGCATTAGAGAGTGCTTCACAGTTTATTAGCTAATGATGTTCATAGAGGCTATGAACAGGAGCTTTCTACTACTGGCAAGAGATGATTTCAAGCCTTCCCAGGAGCAAAGCCATTCTGCTCTTCTCCAAGAACTTTCTACACTCAAATTCTGATGCTGAGACTCATTAAAATGCTATTTTGACTCAGTAACAGTGTCCAAGATTATGTTACTTACAGTGTCTTGTCTCCTTCTGTTCCCTGTACTGCAACATCTGTGTTCATGACACAAAGATGTTGTAGCAATGCAGGCAGACAGATCTAAATACAGAACTAACAAACACCTAAGGAGATTCCTCCCATTTCTAAAGTAGCTTATCAAGTAACTATAAGGTGTAAGACAGATGCTGAGATTGGACAGGGCATCACACAGGTGCCCTTGAGACCAAAGTCTAAGTCTTGTAGACTCCCTGACTATTTGGCACACTGGGCATTGAACTAAATCTGTTCTACTCATGAACTGCCTCATCCTCATAGTCATTATAACCCCATGCCCAACTCCAGAATCGCTTTTTGGTGACAAAGCCCTGCGCCCTGTCCTCGAGGTGAGGCTGCTCAGTGAAAGGTCAGCCTTGTGTGTTTGGCTGTTTGCTAATGGACCATGGCCACTGAGCACAGCAAGTGGCCAGGCTGCAGGGCACAGCCAGGAAAATGCGCAGCCAGCTGGGATGGGAACACAATGGCACAGCAACAGATAAAGGCAGGGCTCTCCAGCACACCACCTTATTTATGTTTCTAATAGGAGAAGATTGTGGAGTTTGTTTTAGGGCTTTTCTTCCAACGGAAATTAAGCTCCAAAAAGCCTCCATGTACCCCTTCTATTCAATCCTTTTTTTCCTTCCCTGTTTATCCCCTTAACAGTGTTTTGAAGTGTTGGCACTGCAAACATATTGCTCTTGGCCTGAAAGCACTCTGGATGCCAACTAGTCAAACCTTCCCCAAACCCTTCTCACTTCTTTTCGTGCTCCTGCAGCAGGACCCAAAGGCACTTACTCTGGTCAAGAATCACACCAGATGTTTCCTCTGAGCATTCTTACGAGTGCCCTGGACCTCCTCTCATAGGAATGCAGGTTCTGCCCTATTTTTATTGGTGTATTTTTCACGTTTGACTTAATTTTCTAGTCTCCACTTTATGAAAACAATCCTTTAAAGACGATTGTGCTGGAGTAGAATCAACACTGGTTCAGCATGGAAAAGCAGCAAAGCAAGAAGGGAAAACAGGCTTTCAAACAACAGAACTGCAGGAATGTGATACAGATGTAAAGACAAGCAAACTTTTTTTCCCTAGAGCATGAAAGATGTTTGGAAACAGAGCCATCTCCTGGATAATCAGGCTTTCAATCACAATATTCCAGCCTCCGGAGCTTTTATTTCCATTGTAGGAGTATGAAGCATTATTATGGATAGGGAGGGTTATTTCCCTTAACCTTGTGCAGTTGCTGTTGAGCAAGAGGTAAAGGCTTGATGTCTCCAAGCAATGTCCACAAACTGTGTCAAGACTGGATGACACCAAAGTAATCTCTGGGCAGGGAGACAGGAAAGGTAACATCTGTCTCAGCCCAAATGCCAAATCTCCTCTCTTGATCCTGAATTATTCATCACGTGCTAACTTTCAAGCCAGTTTCGTTTTAAATGTTTAAATATTTAATAACTGAGTATTAAATATTCATGCAATTTTATTAGAAATTTTCGAAGATGGGCACTAAGGCTCTAATTGTCAAGTTCATCATTGGGAATGACTGGCTACTCAGAGAGACTTTCTAGCTACCTAGAGAAAGAGAGAAGGAGAACAAAAAAGGTAAAACAAATGTCTATAAACCTCTCCAACTCTGAATCACAAGACAATACAGATACCTGAGCCATTTGTTTTCAAAAAAACATCATCTCTCTATGAAAAAGATGAGAAACCTACACTGGGAACATGCTAGAAAACCATCAACTGCAGTTTAAGGAGTCTTTAAGAGTTTAATTTCAGTATCATTGAGAAAGATGTCCACCTCAGACAGCTGCAGTGTATCTGGCTGGTAAAAGGACTCTTGAGCAGCCTCTGACTGCAAGGAAAACGTGCAGTAAGTCTCAGTTATGATTCAAGGCAGATGCAGGGAAAGTTCAGTTCAATACATCCCAGTAAGGACACAGATACCTCCCTTTTTCTGATGCCTACTCAGAGGGGACATCTTGATGCCTGGTCTCCCCCGAGCTGGTCTAGTAACTTGGATCCATTAAATATCCATGGCTGTTTCTCTCCACATAGTTCCTGCAGACCATGTTTTCCTCTTTTTTAATAGATGACATCTCTTTAACCCTGATTCATGCTGAGAGCAAGCCCATGTTCCTGTCCCTCTGTATTATGAGCACATATTCCTCACCACAAAGGAAATTGTATGGTTTATACAAAAGATGACAAATAAGGCCTGGAATTATATGCAAATGAATGGATCCTTTCCTCACTTCTTACCATCAGAACTCTTGACTTTCCAACAACTGCATGGGGTAATTTTTTCACCAGCTTTCAAACAAAGGGCATCTCTGTGTTATTAACATCTCACTGTGGTGAGCAGTTTGTCACCTTTCACAAAAATTATCTGAAAAGACACCAGCAATTATTCCCAGGGAGATTATTGGGTGGCTAGGTCCCAGCACAGCAGCTGGAAGCTCGAGTGACATAATATTCTCTGGGAAAACTCCTTTATCAAGCAAAAAGAACATGGAACAGATTAAAATGCGAAGTAAATCAGAAAAAACCCCACAAAACTGAAGGACGATCAAGTTGGTTTCCTTCAATTTTGTTCATCTCCATACCAACATTAGGAGCACATCTTCAAAAGAGATCTAAAAGCTCCTGATTATGACTCAAGATGACAGGACATTAACTTTGAGACTTATCCTGGGAAGGAGCTTGGTATGTTATGAATAAAAGACCCTAAGGAAGAATGACTCAGGCACCTCTTCAAGCTGCTAAAATCCAGCTGATTTCTAACTCTTGTGTATTTGACTTTTCCAAGAATTTTAAACGCCAAGGACTGAACAAATGCAAGACAGACAAGTTTCTCTTCCTGGGATTATTTTAGAATTCCTGGTTGTATTTTACAGTATGACCCAAGAAGCAGCATTTGCTTGGCTAATGCTCATGAGTGAAATGGGGCAAAGAGCAGAAGTCCCATGTAATTCCAAGTAAATAATTACTCATGGCTCTTAAACAAGAATGAATATGTAGGGTCCATGCCTGTGCAAGAAGGACCAAAGGATCCAGTTACACAAATTTCTTCGTCAGTGGAGAAACTGGTACTGGAGAAAGTGATGTTCTACTGATTGCCCTTCGAAGACAGGCCATTTCAGTTACAAAGAATCATAGAATGGTTTGGGTTGGAAGGGACCTTAAAGACCATCTTGTTCCAACTCCTCTGCCGTGGGCAGGGATGCCACTCATTAGATCAGGCTGCTCAGGGCCCCATCCAATCTGGCCTAGGGAGGGTTGGGGGAATTAAATCCCTGAAACTGATACTCCAGGACCAGGTGGGATGCCAAATTTATTTTAAAAATTTATATTAAAATTTATATTAAAAAAAAGCCCAAACCCCAAACAACAACAAAAAAAGCAACAGGCTGGCCTTGGAGATAAAAGTAGAAATCTCTTATCAAGTGAAATACTTTTGCTAGTACTGAACCAGCTCATTTCCTACAGCTCTGTTTCTTCTTACTCTGAAGGAAATTCTTCTAAACATCAACACCCAGGATTAGAGATCTCCACTCCAGAGCCATAGAAGAACAAGAAATTCTGAGCAAATCTCCTGTTTGCAATGTGGGAGAGAAAGAAAGAACTATTGCTGAACTTTTGCATATTGTCAACATCTCTAAGCTCAGCCTTTTCATACAATCTATAAACTTATTAAAAAAATTATGAGCTCTGCCTGTTCCAAGCCTGAGAAACATCCATAGAGCATATAATAGTCCAAAATGGAGCACTTTAGTGTGTTCTTTTCTTCACTGACATTTTTAAAAATTTCTCTGTATCATCTGGGAGATGCTGTCCAGGGTCAGACATCATTTGCTGCCATACACTCACACAGGACATTCTACAAGCAGAAAGCCAATATGTAGAATAAAACAATCAAGGACAGAATAGATCCATGAGGAGACAAGGATAAGAAGGGACTATGCAAAGTTAAATTAAAGGGTATTTCATAATAAGTTATAATAAAAAAAAGGTGGAGGAAAAAGATTTCCAGAGAAAGAATGCAGAAAAGATTTCAAGATTGAGTCAAGCATTCTGATATCTAGCAAAATGAAAAAAAAAAAAAAACAACAAAAAAAAATCACAAACCACAAAAATAAAAAGGTGGGATTTAGAAGAATCGGAAAACAGAGATTGACAAATATAGGCAGCTCAAAGCCATCCAGGCTGCATGAACCTCCCTACTAAAGACACCGCCTACCATGGATTCTTAGAGCTCTTTCCAAAAGCAGAACAAGGGCAGTTGGAATGAAAGATCTGGCCAAATCATCAAGGAACATAAAATTAGTACCACTTTTAATTCTTATCGGCCAAGGGACCGTGGTGGAGGAACGCCACAGTCACACCTGCATGTTCAAATTACCTTAAACAGTGGTAAGCAGGATCACCTGGGAAGACCTCAAAACACAAAAGAAGCCTTTATTTTTCCTAAGAAAGAGATATTTTACTGGCCTAGAAGAAAAACATACCCAAAGAAAAGATTCTAGAACAGGTTCATGATCTTTCTTCAAAGGAAGGTCATCAAAAGAGTCAAGCAAAGGGACTCAACAGCTTGAGAGTTTAAACTAGAGGTTTTGGAATAATTTTGACTGCGAATAATAATAAAATGCTCTGACAAGGGTAGTTTGGGTGGAGAAAAAGGGTGAGGGAAGTAGAAACATATTCTTAATTAAAATCTCATTTAGCAAGTTTTTTTTTAATATGCGTAAAAATTCCACTGAGGTCACCATTCTGGAGAGATGACAACTCCTGGGATAAAGGCTGGAAAATCCTGGTAGTCGTGTCACATTTAGCAAGTCAAAGATATGTTTGTATAAGGCTGTAGAGGGCTAAATCCATTTTACATGCCATATGTATTATTAATTTCTGACAGTGGGCTTAGAAAAACCTAATTCGCTGGAATACGAGCTCCCTTTGAGCGGAGGGAAGCCTTTTCAAAACTCATCTTTTATTGACTGAGTCATTTTTGAGTCAATCTGTCTGCTTTCGGCAAGACAAGAGTTTTAAATCTTCTCTTTTTTCCTCCTTTTTGAGTCGTGGCAAGTCTATTAAAACCTGCTAATGTATGCAGCAAGGCCTCTGATTTGAAATGTAATGAATTCTTCAGATAGTGGCAGATTAGGGGGAGAAGATGTTAGAAACAGCCAGAGCCGCCAAAAAAAGAACTCTCCAGAAAAAGAGGAGGAGAAGGGTGAGTGGGAATGAGAAAGATTAACCATTTTTATCCAGAAGAAGAAAATCTTTAAGCTCCATTAACAGAATCAGTTAAAAAGGCAGAACTGGAAGAGGCAGAGCATCTTCAGGCTTGCCTGAGGCTGAACGAGACAAAGAATAAATGAATCTTTCCTCCTAGAGTCTCTTGTAAGATTAGGTAATTCCCTAAGTGAAAAATGAATAACTTAGAGAAAATTAGCTCCATCCATATAAATAAGCCTTCATATTCCAAACCCGTCACCCAGAGCTTCCCAGGCGAATGCCCTGAAACATTTTTGCTGTTGTGTAACAGATGGTTTCCTCCTCCCCCCTTCCTTGGGTTGGTTCCAACCGCAGTATCTTTCAGGTGATCTTGTTTTAGCACAAAAATGAGCATTTTGGGTGTAAATCATCAATCCTGTTAGTGAAAGGCTGCTCGGCAGTTTTATTGTCTTCGGCATCTTTGAAGTGCTGGACAAACCTTATGGAGTTACACAAATGAGAGATTAGTACTGTCTCCATTTTATGGATAGAGGAGCTAAGGAAAAGAAACTCAAGGATACTACTTAATTCGACAGCACTGGTCTGGTGACAGCCCAGGCTGAGAACACAGAATCTGCTGAATCACGGCACAGACCTGGGATATCTTCCTGTTTAACAGAAAAATTCACAGCTCAGCCTTGAATTTGATGGCTTAAAAAAATAAAATTAGCTCTATAATAAAGTTCTAATGAAACAAAACCTTAGAGAGAACAGTCTGATGGAGCACAGGTGACCCAGTGGATTATAATGAAAATTAAGTTCAGCAGAACTGATGCAGGTAAGTAAATATGGGAAATTGAGAAGCTGGACCTGTCAGTCTAATATCCCTTGCTAATGACAGGCACTGAAATGTTTTAACAACTGAGAAATCCCAAATAACAAGAGGCAAAATCCTCCAATTTAGCATGCAGCAGAGGTATATAAGGCCATGCATGCCTTGAAGGAGAGACTGTCTTTCCCTACAGTTGCAAGGCATTCAGTCCACAACTTAAGCTACAAAAGGCAAAAAGTTTTAAGTGCAAAGTTAGCTCGAAAGCTACTGGAGGCACAGAGGCTGTGGAAAGTAACCATGAGCTGGAAAAAACAGCAGCAGGAAACCTTTGCAGTGGGACACAGGACACAAGTAAAAGTGTTACCTTGGAGTCCAGCAAGCCATGGGAGTTAGCCTGGCTTTTCAAATTGCTCCCAGGTGCTGTCTGCATTTGCTGGTAGAAATACATTTTTTCCACCCCGGAGAATAACAATGGCTGTATATCTGTGCCCACATCTCCTAAACTCCATCAGTCCCTTGATGTTATTCTCCCCAGCTGGGAAACTCTTTTCCTAGTTGTTTGCTTCACAACCCTTATGTGAGAGGTGCAGAATCCGTGGACGAGAACTGTTACATCTCCACATATTAGTGCTTTTGGAAAGAAGAAGGGGTTACATTTGCTTTCATGTATGTAGACACAATCCTGACCTTTAGCTTGGTCCCAGCCCTCTGATTCAATAGCTGGTACTTGCTCCCTGAATCACTAATGAACTAAAGGTTATGGCAGGGAGCACCTTGCTCTCTGGATATACCATTTTTCAGAGAAGATGAGAAACTCAGACCTGGAATGGAACAGAAGAGGTAAAGCATTTTCCTGGAGAGAATTTTTACTTGGGGACAAGGGCATGAACCAGGACTGTGGTATCAGCCCTCATGTCCTTACAGATGCCATCCAGAACTGTGTTCTGCCTCGTCTACTTTCAAGTTAAAAAGACACTTCTCACTTCCTGCCATCAGTATGGTTCCTATGTGGCACTAAGCAGTTACTATACTTCACACTACCCATGGATGCATTTAGAGATGAAGCAGATTTCCTATTGCTGTGAAGTTTGCAAAGCACTTTGGAATCCCGGAGGACCAGCATGGTCATTGCATCACACCAACAGCAACAGCAGGCTCAAAGAACAGCCTACCCCACAATATCACTACTTTCTTTTCCAACTGCACCCTGAATTCCCTCTACACAGCCTCCGCATTCCTTCTTCCTACCCTTGCTTGCTGATCTTCTTGCTTCCTGGCATTGCTTGAACTCTTCCATCTCTCTGGCTCTTGAGAGCTCTGAACCAAAATCCATCTTAGTGCAGGACTAGCCTGTTTGGAATAAGATCAGTCATGAAACTGAGATCCCCAGTGCTTAGTCACCAAAGAGATTATTTTGGTATAGAAAAAGAGCACAGCATTCAGGTAACCTTGACTCTTGGTCTCCAACAGTCTGTCCCACACCAGGGATCAAGTCTGGAGAGAATCCTGCTGTCTTGCACTGCAGCCTCCTAAAGGAAGGTTTCAGTTCAGGTTGAGGTTTAGAGATTTTACTCACTGCTGCTGTGGACTCTTCCCATTGAGGTCAATGACACCAAGTGCCACGGAGACTGTGCTGCTGGAATGAACAGCACTGCCCAAACAGGACAGAGTGGCTTAGCAAAAGTATGTACTGAAAAAATATTGAGGAAAGGAAAAAATGGTACACTCAAAAGGTCTGTGTGCATGGGATGTGCAAGCAACGAGATACAGATTTACCCAACTCGGCTAAATCAATGAATTAGCCCTGTGCTCGAAGAAAAAGTTATCCTTAAAGGCTCTGCTATTCAGTAGCTCACTTTACATCTGAGAAAAGTCTGCAAAAATCCTCCTGCATTATCCCTAGCCTTATAGATTTTTTTCTTTTCATCTGAGGCTCAGAGTGGGGATTACCTACTAAGGTGCAGTGGCCAAATCACATTCAATCTATTCTCTGTTAGAAAAAGAAAAACCTTTACTCTTTCCTCTTCCATCTTATTTCCTTCCCATGTCTATATCCCAACTTTCAATAGGTGAATAGGTTCTGAATACCAAGAGGACATACAGGATGGTACTAAATAATAATACTCACTTCTTATCCTACAGGCTGCATCCTACTGCTTCAGCATCACAGCAAAAGGGTTCATTTAAAGTCTGTATCTACTTCTCAATCCAGGAAGGATACAGTCAGCAACTGCCAGTCAGCAGTGACCAGTTTTGACCTGCACATTTTCCGCAATTTCATCCCTCCTCTTGTGAACGTGGATGTAACAGTGATAGCAGCACCAGCAGGATAGTAGCAGAGTGTCTGGGCCCAACCACCCTACAAAGCTGAAACATCTGCAGTGGTTCACATCTGACCACCTTCACTCTTGACCTGGCAGCACCAGCCTGAGCAGATGTGTTCAGCAAGGGAGGAACTGATCAGGAGATCCAGCGCTGAGCTGCGCCAGCTCTGCCTCTTCCACTGCTCCAAGAGCCCCGGTGGGACCATAACCAAGTGGATTTAAACAAAGGAGTTAATAAGTACAGCTGGGGAGAGGTAATAAAAGCAAAAGATGACTAGAAAAACACCTTCACAGGCAGGAAAAGCACGTAACTACAGGCAACTAAAATGCTTTTACCATACTGAGTTTTTATAGACACTTGTTTGCTTTTCCTAAACCACTGAAGTCAGAGACTGTAAACATCTGCTCCTTCATGCAGTCTCTCTCTCCCACAATGTTTTGATTTAGGTATTTTCCTGTAATGTTTGCAACTTCAACATATCAGAATTGTGCCAAGGCTTCAGTAACAAACAGTAAAAGGGATTGAAGGTGTTAGAAATGTGAAAAACTAATAAGCCTAAAATCATTTAAGCAAACTGTCACGAGCCCTGGCATTACACTAAAGAATTCCAAAGAAGAATTTCTGGAGCTGAAATTACCCTGAATGCATCCTTCCAGTAAAATTGAAATGACCTCTCTTTCAGCATCAGATCTATTGAAGTATCTTGACCTTTTGGACATTATAATCTTCTGGGCAGCCACATGTGAGTTATAACATCAAAGTATTTTAGCTGATAGACATTATCAACAGTTGCTTCAAGAGCAGGTGAGCTGGAAGCCCAGCATGACTGTTTGTCATGGTTTAATCCCAGCCAGCAATAAAGTACCACACAGCTGCTCATTCACTTCCATTCACCATCCATAGGACTCTCAGTGCGGTTTATTCTGCTGCTCCATTAATTTTATTTATTTGTATAGGGATTCCAAAACAAAAAAGTCAATTATTTCTTACTATGAATTATAAAGAACCTGTGTAATTTGGCTTCTGATTTAGTTATCAATACAAAAAGACATTCTGCTGCACAAAGAAGTAAAAGATAAAGCCATAAAGCAAGGTTTGCATTATTTGCAGCTGCTAAGAGTCAAAAAAAACCAAAAACGACATTAGAGAAAAGCTAAAAAGATTTTTATTAATGCTTTAGATGACTTGGAAAAAAAGTCACTTAATCATAACATTGTAAACAAGGAAGTTCTACAGCAGTATTTAAAAATATCCAAAATTGTTTCAGGAGCCCCATTGATTTGAATTAGGCAGCTGCATAATCACAGGGGCTGCAATTTTAATGAACATTTCAACAGGAAATGTAGAGCTGATTATATATATATCAAAACAGGAAAGATCTGAATGCTGCAGTAACTCTTTTTTTGTTGTTACTTTGTTTATTACCTCACTGTGCATATCCAAACCAACTCCAGAACTAACACAGAACTTACCTGATGGCCCTTCTATCCTTGGCTCCCAACGTTTCTGGCTGCAGCTCTGATCTTCCTGTCTTGATACATGTCATTAGGCACAGCATTTTGAAAAATAATTAGTGATTCAATCAGATTTTACACTGGATCAAGTGACTGGAAACTTCAATGCTGTGCTGCAGTTTTCCCTTAACATACTTTAGGGCATGTTATATATACTTAATTAGATAATGTTTATACAGTGCTTTGAAGAAATAAGGAACTCTGTAAGGGCTAGGTCGTATTTCCAGAAAGGAAAAGAGCAGTGTTGAGACAGCACAGGCACAGAGGGAGAACAAAGCTCTCAGAAACTGAACACCACCTTGTTTTCAGAAAGGTTTCAGGACATTTGAGAAAAAATACATCAGCAGCTTCCAACATCGAAGCATCGAGAACGAAACAAAAGTTGTGAAACAGGGGATGCTGCAGAGGCACCAAAATGACAGTGTTACTGATACTGAAGTGAGAACAGTGGTATAGAGTCATAGATGCAGCAGAACCTGGAAAACTTTGTGCAAACTCGAGCCCATGGCATTGATGAGTACACTGTTAGGGCAATTTGCAACATAAAGACTGAGAGCTGTAGGCCTTGATGAAACAAAATGCACTCCACTCCTCTGAACACTCTTAATCGTAAGAGTGGGAACTAATGGAATGAAGGTATCTGGCTTCCTATTATTTTGTAGCAAGAGAAGCAGGGCTTTTTTGTTAAAAGTTAGGGTGTTTTGTTGGCTGCATGCTAAAAACACTGCAAAACACAAAAAGGTGTTCACCACAAGTCTTCAAAGGAAGAACAGGGATCAGCACATGTCCTTCACCTGACTAGGCACCAGTCCAGAGCAAGCACTGGAGGGGATGAAGAACACAGAAAGAGCAAAGGCCTGGTTCTCCTCTGGATCACGATGAGGCACAAGTCTTCACAAAGGGCATCTCATCCAAACTTCTATTAAAAGAATTTGGAAAGCAACAAAGCAAGCTGTGGCTAAATCCACTCCGAATGAACAAGTGAAGCTGCATCCAGACATTTGGATCCCTATGGGGCAAGTGGCACTGAGAGGGCTCCAGAGGGTTTCCAGTGAGTGATGAAAGCAAACAATGTATGCAGGGAGCTTTAAAAATGATTGCAAAGAGAGCCCTGAGCTTCTGTTCTGTGTAGGTTTTTTTCTTTATTTGCCTATAACTAAATTACATGATTTCTTTGCAAGTCTAATTAAGCAGTTAATTGATGCTGGTGCCCTTTAGCATCTGGCATTTAAGATTAAGTAAATAATGGAGAAAAGTGCATGCAGCACCCAGCAATAATTAAACACAGCAAGAGTTTGTTCCCCCACCCTCTCCCATTTTAACCTGTTACATATAAATCTCTGAGGATAACTGTCTTTAATAGCCTCAAATACACTTACACACCATATAATGGATACTTGACAACAGTATTTTTCCTCATAGTGATGGTGGATAGGAGGTGTACCTTTGATCTTAATCAGGAGCTTTTATTTTATACCTTGCACCCAGGGGAAGGAAAAGCTTCACTGTCACAGCTCTATCCAATTGGAGAGCATGTTAAATGGATCTTCATGGGAACATACTTTTAAATCCATAACTGTGAGTGCTGGTATCATGCGTTAAAGATTTGTGGTCAATTTTTTCCCCTTTACATTACTTACTCCTTCCTCATGGACCATACAGTGTTATTCATCCATTATCTACAGTCTATGAAAATGCAGATTATGAAAAAGACTGCGTTATCTAAAATAAAGCTGTATTTAAAAAAAAACAAACCAAAACAAAAAGCAACAACAAATAACGCATCCAAAGTTCTAGACATCATCATAGAACATGGATCTAGTTGGGGGAAATCTGTGGTTTTTGTAGTAATTTTCAGCACTGTCTCCAATGCCACTGGTGTGAGGCTCTCTATGGATTGCTGGACTGGACTCAAGTTGCAAGACCTACTCCAAGATGTACCCTCTAAGAAATTCTGAAACAGCTCTAGCAGACAAAGCTTGTGCTGCTCCCCCAAAAAGATCAACTGAGGAGCATAAAGGTCAGTGCAGCAGGTTAAAGTGAGTCAAACTGCCTTCCTAATACAGCTCTGAGTCAAACTAACAACAATATGAAAGGTTTTAATTCTTCCAGAGCTGCCTGATGGAAGGAACTGGTGCCCAGAAATCAGGGCCACAATCTCTTTAGACTCTGCAAGGAAAAAAAATCTTGTGTGGAGACTCCTGCCCACCTCCCATAGGTGCTTCGAATCTTAATTAGTATCTTTGGCATACTCAGAGACCTTTGGGCTGGGGGTACAAAAGAAGTGGAAAATATTATAATCATTATGCCTGTTACCACCAGTGCTGGCATTCAAGATAGAGCCTTTACAGCAGACGGTGAAGTCACAAGCATGGCTCGCTTTGGTTATAATTTCCTTCATCACAGACTCTCCTTGTGGGAACAGCTTCACCTCTTGATGCCTGAAGAGCAAACCAGAACCTGTGTTGACAGGACTGCATCCTGTTGGTCAGCACTGCTGACACATTCAAACTGGCCAGCACTCAAGTCACTAGAAAGTAAATCATCTAAGGGATTCCTAATTAAAAAGAGCTTCACTTTGATGGCAATTCTTTCTCCCTCTTGTCACAGTCAGCCCTCCCCTGAATTCCAATCATTAAAAAGAAAATAACAAAGAATTAGTCAGCCTTTGTTAAGTGTCAAACACTCCCACTCTAAACAACAAACAAAAACAAGGAGAGGTGTTTAATAGCTCTCAGAGCAACTTTATACCTTCCTAAACACTATTTCTGTACCTCTTGCTAATTGCTTATTTGCCCTGGTTGTATGAAAAAGCCTGGCTCACTCCATATTTGACAGAGGAGAACAGCAGTGTTTAACATGCTGCAGTAAGTGTGATATACCTAGTTCTAATTTTTATCCTTATTTATTTCTGTTGGGGTTAGCAGCTGAGGACTCTGAGCTACCTGAGGCGTAACTAAGATGCTATTAGCTTTAAATCTGTTCCCAAGTGCTGCAAGCAGCCTCTCCATTTGGCTTAGGACATCACCTTGCAGATGAAAATTTTGCATATATGGGAATATTGTGCTTAAAATTTTTCCTTTCTCCAAAAACTTCCTAGGGACTCTGGAATAGAAGCACAGGGTAATGCTCCCCTCCTCTTTCCTAGGGTTTTTCAGATTGTAAAATGTGAAGGATCCTGTAGTAGAAAGAAGTGCTTTGAAATGGAAGTGAAGAGTAATCTCTGCTACTCCTTGTAGCACCATGGGAGTCCAAACACGTTCTGCAGGGAACTTGAAAATGCATCAGCACCCTGCCCACGTACCAAGGGATGGACTCATCCTGGAAACAACCTGACCTGGGGTTCCTTCCCCTGGTGGTTGATGATGAAAGCGTCTCAAGCCCAGATCTGTTACTCAGCTCTATCATCACCAGTTCTAACTCGAGACTTATTTTTATCACTTTTCTAAAACAAGACAGAAACTTCCCCTCGCCTAAATTCTGCCTCGTTTCAGGGAAGGCATTGCAATATGGCAGTCTAAAAGGGGAATCACACGCCGTTGTGATTACCAGCCTATTCAGAAACCCTTTGCTGAATCTTTCAGATCTGTGCATCTCTTTGATGCCACCAGCAGTGAGATTTCTGATGACACATCCACACTCTCCAGTGAAGGTGGTGCTGCTGCTGCTGCCTCCGGCCCTTGCTTATAGAAGCCTCTGATCTATTTAATTTAAGTACTTTTTCTGCACACCTATGATGGTGTCTGATAATGGCAGAAGGTGACTTTACAATACTGCATACCTACCCAACAACCCACCATGTCATAATCCTCCAACAGGACCCATCAAGACTCTTCTATTCAGTAGAGACAGAAATACACTCAGAGAGCCAGAGAGTGAAAAGGCAATTTGTGAATCTGATTTCATCTTCAGCTTTTCATCTCTCTGATTTTCCTCCATTGAGCTGGAGCTGGTTGTATATAAGAATGAATATGCTGTTCCCTAATGGAGGCTGGATTGATTTACTCCTCTCTAACTGGAGATCATGCCAGATAACCTGGCACTAAAATGAAGAAAACACAGAAACACTGTGATAGTGAGGGAAGACTGCATCAGCTGCTGTGACACACAAATCACACCAGGTAGCTTTAGTTTACTCTAAATGATGGACTGCTTCCAGATGCTCAGAAATCCACGATGGACAGACATGACTTCCTTGGATTTTAGGACTCACCATGATTTAACATGATGCCTTCTCCTCCTTGGCACGTAACTACACCAGCATAACAAGATGCCCAAAACAAAGACAGTTCCATGAGTGTCTTAAGCCTTTTTGTTTAAGATGCTGTGTGATTATAATCACAGAACAAGCTGCCCAGAATGCCTGGACATTGGCAAACCAGCTTGATAGGTGTGAGGGTGCTAAGAGAGGCTTTTCTACGTTCTTTACCGTGTCCTTATGTCAGCACTAGATTCAAAAGGCTATCACAGCATTATCACATCATGGTACTGATGTCAGTGGCAGTGATTAAGACAGCAAAGTAATTACAAGTGTCTGCTTTTATACGCTGATTGCTTTCTAAATACATGTTCTCCATTCCAAATAAATCCACTATGGATTAACATTTCTCCTGCTTGTTCACCACCTAGAATGTATTTGATTAGAAAAGCCCGATCAAAACTCTGCTTTGACCATTTTTCAGCACTTCACCATTTTTCTTTTCCTCATCAGGGAGAAAAGTGTATCCATTAGTTAACCTTTTCAAACACATTCTTTTTGTAGTCTAATTCAAAGAAGGATTATAAAAAAATCGTCAGGCTCGGCATGTGAATAGCTTTTTGTGAGCACAGGGAACAAGCATTCATATATCAGAACATCAGCATGGGGAGATAAGGGAGCTGTATACGTGAGAGCTTATCTGAATGCAAGATCAGCCCTGTGAATCCAGCATAAACATCAAGGGCAGAATCCATATATTGATGTAATTCTTAGTGGTACTAGTACATTTATGTGAATTTGCAATTAAATAAAGCTTATTCCTTACAAAGAAAACAAGAAGTTAAGGATATAATTCAAGGTCTATAGAGATCAATGGAAATTTTTTTGATTGCATTTGAATATAGCTTCCTCTCCCTGCCTCCCAACATCTCTACTGGATATTAAGAAAGAAATTACCTAGAATTTGTTTGTATGACTTTTAAACAGACCAAGAAATCCTCAGTTCTCTCAGTCTGCTTTCTAACCCAGCAAATCCAAAGCTCTTCTTTCATTCACATCTAACATTTAACGTATTTTAATCCCCATTAGTTTCATACCTAATAAAGTCATTGAAAATACCACAAATAGATGTGGGTGGCAAATTAACTGAGGCAGGAAACATAACTTTGAATCTCCTGACTTTTAAGCAATTAAAATATCAACTTAATTGTTGGATCTGTGTAGCTTCTCTCATTTTAATATGTAAATCAGTCTCTATTACGCTATAGCTCAAAGAATGTGTGACTCGGCTTACTTGATTAGGCTGGGAATTGCTGGTCCTGCTGTCACTATGTTTACACTTTAGTGACAACTTTGCACATCAGATTCACATAATGCCATGTCATCAACTTACTCATCAAATATAAACTTCTTAAATACAGCCGCTGCTCTAAAATATTGAAACAGCTTTATTTTACTTCATTTACAGCTCCTAAATAATCAGCGCAAGTGAAAAGAAAAACTGGGAATTCAACTGCAAAACAGTATTTTCCAGAAAAAAGAGCTTCCCGCAGACAAGGAGATAAACCAGAAAAACAGTCCATGCAAAAAATTATTCTTTAGCTTCTGAATTTTAGTTATATGTTCCCCCTTAAAAACTTAGAACAAGGAGACAGACTTTATTTCTCAGTCTCCACACATTCACCCCGCCTCATTTGGGATTCAGTGTTAAGGAGCCCCGATTTATCCTGTGAAGACAGTCAGATTTCAGCTCCCAGCCACGTATACTTACCTGGAAATTGAAATGAGGACTCCAGAGAAAACCAGCAAATTTAGTCATTTTTTTCCTGTTATGACCCTGTCACAACAGAAAAACCACCACCTTGGATAGTACCGAGAGGCAGAGGGTAAATAGGCTCAATATTTTCCCATTCCTGTAATCTTTCCTGAATCTAATAAACATCCCCAACCAAGGGGACATTCACCTTGCCAGCACAAGACTTTTTAAGACTTCCCAGTATCCTTGACACTCCTCGCCAAGTTCCTCCACTAGATTTCCACCACTTTCTACTGCTCACAGAGGCATCATGCTTTAATTTCCAGGAGAAACAATACATTAAAAAGATGCAGAGCAGAAATCTGAGGCTCTCTGCTGCTGGAGCACTCCACCACACTGGCAGGATGGTTTTTCTGATGTCAGGGAAATCATGTCGGCCCGAATTTGAGACATCAGCACAAGCCTTTCTTCTCAATCCTGCTGATGAATGAAAGAGCATTTTCAATTGTGTACATCCAGAGGCCTTGTGGCACATCAGGCCTAATCAAAAACTGCTCCATGCAAACTGCTGTCAGAGTCAGCTCATACCACAACCCCGCAGGAGCCAAAGGGCAGCTGCAGGTAATAGTGCATTTCCTTCCCTTCAGGAGAAATGCTGGACTGGAGAGAACTAGTGGGAGCATCCTGATTGTCACACAGACACAAAGGAGGCCACAACCAAACAATGACATCCAAGCAGGAAGACACAACCAGCAAAGGTTACCAAGACCCATAAAGCTCAACAGCCTGTTGGCTTGACTCTGGTTGATAAAGAAACCACCAACACAGAAGGCTATTGAAGAACCAGAGGGATGTAGAAGAACTGTGGTCCCAACGGGTCTTAAGTTTCATGTGGAAGTTTCTGTACAGTACAAATCTGATGGTGCTTTATAAGGACTGGGGAGGAGGAAAAGTGGGGGGTTGAAAGGAGTTAAAACACAGAGAGAAGGATTTTGGATCCTTCTGCTGCTCACTGATTTCTCTCCTTGCAAAGGCTCTGAACTTTCCCCTGGGTAGAAATTAAAGAGCACAGCTGCTTCTGAGGGTTACTTCTGGGAGTGAGAACAGTTCTTCCTCATGGTCAATTCGTATTTCACTCAGCTACTGATGGACTGGGATCTGGAAACCCAAGTCAGCAGGCTTAAAAATATTGTTTCTATCCCCAGTTTTAACTCCAAAGCCACATATGGAGTAAGCCAACAGGAAACAGAACACTCCCTGTCAGCCCAGGTCTCTCTACACATTTTGTCTTGATTCATTTGCTTGCAGAAATGACCTTTAACCTTGCTCTCTGCCCATCTGTAAAGACATTGTAATGTACCTCTACCCTTCCCACTCACCTCAGCAAAAGCAGTCTCTTCCTTCTCAGATGTAACAGCACGCCTTTACTGCATCAGTATCTAGGTAAGGAAAGCGCATCCACCCAGGAAAGCAGCAGCCTTCTTCTCAGCTGTACTCTCTTGCAGTGCTACTCATTTCCATTACACCCAGATTCAAGGCAGGATCAATAAGCCCAGAGAATCTTCCCTTGGGAGCCTCTTTCCTCATATTGCTACAGAAACCATTGCAGATGTTCTCATAGTTATGTTTAAATTTGGTCCCCCTCATCGCATATACATTTTTATTTTCTTTTCCATTTTCTTCTCTCTCGCAACTTACTTTACTATTTTTTCTTTGCAAAATGGCTTTATTTTCTCTGGAACAAGGCTTCTACTTCTACTAAATATTTTGTTATCGACTTCTACACGGTGCCTAGCAGGAGGGTAGGAGATGCTTTAAAAAATCCCCTCGTAGGAGTCACTGAAGCTGCATGGAGGTATTATGCAGGTTCACAGACTGCCTCTTACAAAAAGAGAAATACTGAGTTCTCCAAGAACTCTACACATGAATTAGGTAGAAAAGAATGGCAGGAAGAAATCCTGCAGCTTTTTTGCTCTTTTTGAAGGCTAAGTATAGACTGGATAGTAACCTTTGACTGACACCAAGTTTTACACATTCAGTAGCTACAGCAAAACTACATCACAGAATTTATTACAAACCTCTCGCTCCCTGGGCAGCAGACAGAGTCTGAAAGTCCCAGCAATGTCTCACTGGTACCTCCCATCACAGTTTCACAAGGAGCTGCATGCTTCAGGCACCCTTGGAGGTTTGTTTGGTCAGCAACTCTTGGCCCACTCATGTCCTGGCCACTCACAGCACACAGATTATGTTGTGCTTGGGGGCAAGTCTCTGGATGTTTAACAGACTCATGGCATGTTGCCACAGGCAGGGCACACTGTTTGCAATATACTCAGTGCTGTATGACTTCACAGCTGTATTAACTCCATGAAAAAACCTCAGGAATCTATCTGGATGACAAATACTATATATAATAAAAGCAATTTTTTTTAACTAGGGAACATTTCTTCCAGCCCTCTTGAGGTACTAGACCTTCATTCAAACCAGAAAATCTGATTCTTTAAAGGTTCCTGCACTGATTTCAGTAGTGCAGAACATTTACCATCAAAGACCACTACTGCTGAATCAGAACACATGAAGGCCTAAAAGTATTTTCCCCTTATGGCTACACTGCCTAAATCCACTGACACCATTGTAATGTCAAAGGGTTTTATGGACTCTGTCCCCAGCCACCGTAACTCTGTCACTATGAAGTACAGGAGGTCCCAACCCAATTAGAGTCTTTTAGGAAAACAGGTATATTTAGAAGCACCACTGGTTATCTGTGTTGTGCTGGGACAAAGGGAAATGGATGATAAGTAAGGGAATCAAAGTAAGCTCTATTTAAGCTATCACCTTAATCCCTCTCTTAATATACTGTTCAGGTCCCAGACTGGTCTAAATGTCTTGCAGAAGAGAAACTAGCACCATAAAAACAATAATGAGAACTAGCTGAGAGGCAGGGGCATTGTCCCATGGAGGTCCTGCTCCTGAGCTGCACAGTCAGCATGGGAGGGCACCAGCTCTGAGCAAGTCAGAAGAAGCAGCTCCCAAGGACTGCTGCTAATAATGCTCATCCTGTGTGCTGCTTTCCACATCATTTGTGGTTTGTACACTGAAGCTATGCAACACCTTGGATGCAGGGAACAGCAGGGAACGATTTCTTTCCCCATCAAGGATATATGACCACTGATGGAGTGAAAGAGGACAGACCTTCATCAGTGCACAGCAAAACACCAGAGGCAAAGTCAAGCTCTTTATTAACTTCAGATGAAATTGGGATATGCAGAAAGCAATTTATTGAGATACAGGCAAGGCACAAAGGCTAACATCCTGCTCTTGCCAGAAGTCCCTTAATATTTGAAGGCAGTAAATGCCCTGGACCTTTTTGTCTCTTTAGAACGAAGGCAATTCCTTCAATACAAACTGAAGGGCAATTGGAACATTAAATATCAGCAAAAGAAGTGTCACCTAATGAATCCTTCTGCTTTAGAAAGAGGCATTCCCTGACTGAAGGAGAGCTGCCCTCTCTGCACTCACCTGGCCCAACCCCCTCTGACCAGTGGGATGCTGGGTGCCACTGGCACAAAGTGAGGCGTGGAGGCTGTGCTTGCACATGTGCATCCACTGGCAACTAAGGTCATGGAAAAATCCTTCATCAGGTGGGCTCAGGTTTCATTCACAGGTGCAGCCCTCATCATGTGTGGATTCCCTACACAGATGGTAGGAAGCACCAAGGCTTCCAAGCACCAACAGCTCAGCCAACTGTGGATGGAGAATGGCAACTTTAAATTCCATCTGCTCCTTTTTTGTCGCCTTCTGTAATCGGAAACACATTCATCGGAAGCACAAGCACACTGGGACAGTGACAAATTTTACCATCTCTAGCTTGTCACTTCAACAAGATTAGATTATTTTAATATTAATTCATTACTCAATTTAAATTCAATTAAATACATTTTTACAAGGCCCTGACATGGCACTGATGCTGGGGACAGCCCCTGCTGAGCACCAGATGTAGCATCTCTGTTGGGGTTGAACACCTGCCTCAGAGTGAGATTCCCCAGACCTTCATAAAGGACCCCCTTTTCCTACTTTTTTCCTAAGAAGGGAAAAAGGACACTGAAACCATTGAGAAGGACAAACAGCTTTCCTTTTTGGGGGGATTATGTTCACTTCCAAAATTCTCCACAGATGGCTGAAATCAGAGTTGATTTCCCCATCTTCCTTTCTGGTAGGGGTGCCAGCCTGTCTCTCACCAGAAAGAATATTAAAAGCACTTTTCCTCTTTTTCATAGTGAGAAGCTGCATGAAGTAGGGAACACTCCACTGTACCTGCGGGACAGCAATAAAACATGAGAGCTCATGGAAAATTCACATTAGTGCATTCTTTTAGTCAGGAACCAGCTTCTACAGGTCATTCATTCCTACCTTCAGATAATACTACCTTTAAGATGAGAACACAAATGGAGATAAAAAGCATCTGAAGCATTCTCCCTCATTTCCACCTATGCTTTGCTATAAGTCTTTATGTCAGCTCCCCATTAGCTGCCACCTACATATTTGCTTGCAACTAATCCTAAATCCAACTCTAGCAGCACCAGAAATGAAGAGACACACCAGGACCAAAGAAGACCAAAAAAAAAGGGAGGATCTAAACAGAAATGGCCTAGAGAGAAACATTCAAAAAAGCAAAAACAGGAAAAGCTACAGAGATGAAAGGCAAAAAAAGCAGAAAATGCAGACTGAAACACAGAAGGGGGCTGGGGGGAAGGTGCCAAGAGTACAGGAAAGAGGAATGCAAAATTGGAACAGATTCCAAATCCGGGCAGCAATGCTCCACACCACCTTTCCAAAGCTGTTACAATCTGCATCCCTGTTTCCAAGACAGGAGGACTTACAGCCTCTCCCCAGATGGCTGTCTGACCTTGGTGCACTCTGCTCTTACACAACCCAGCCCTGTGCAGCCACGGGCAGAGAAACACAACACCCTTGAAGGTACAGCACACACCCAGAGTGCAGGAGACACAGACTTGCCCTGTTAATACAACATGAGCCTGTGTGCAAATTTGTATTTTTGAAAAAAGGACAGCATGTTGTTATAGCTCACATTGTTCAAAGCTCTCCTTGCAATAGCCCTGGTCCCCATCTGAACAGAGACTATTATGGCAAAAATGAGAGGAAAGGACCACTGAAATACCTGGCAAATTGCCAGGCTGTGCTGCAGCCTCCAGCGGTTATGCTCAAAGAGATTTAGAGTCCAGCATAACCTTGATTTTTAATAGAGTCACATTTAATGAGCTTTAACGTCCACAGTAATAATTTTCTTATTACCTATCCAGGAGACGGAACTATGATCAGAAAAAATGCACAGCACTCCAGTCCAATGAAGGGATTTAATAATGGACAATACATTATTATCAAAATCATCAACATCATTGTCCTTAATGCCTTTTTTTTGGTTGGTATTTACAGTTCTGTGAACCACAAGGGTAGCTGTTGCAGACCACATAAGCTTGCAGAACACAGCAAACCTGACTGGCTGGAGGCGACTCAAATCCCTCACCTCTGATGATTGGCCAGTCAGGTTATATGGCAAAATGGGACAATAAAATCTTACATTTACCTCTATTTGTCTAAGGGCAAAATGCAAACTTACACATGACCTTTTTTGTCCTCGCAGCTTTTATCCACACTCTTTCTACTCTGTCCTCGCTCTCTCTTCATCCCATTCAACTCTGACACCAGGGACCTCCCACCTCAAAAGCTCAGAGAACTGAATTTGCCTCTTGCATGTCATACCAACGAGCTGGATAAACAGACAGGTCTTGCAGCTGACAGAAAAGGGTACAAGAAAAAGTCTATTTCTTGTTATTTTTGTACAGAAATAGCTTCAAAACCTCACTGAAACCTGCTTCTTTATTATGCACAACAAACATCCCTCCGCAGGGCAGCCAATTGCACAGTGACAAACAGAGCAGAGGGAGTTTCTGCCACACTCTCCCCATTTCACACCTTGAAAATACACTGAAGTGGAAGGCATATGGCAGCTGCTCCTGTGGGTAGAGCTGTGGAGATCCTAAGAAAACAGCAAAAGCTGGATCTTCCATTTCTTACCCAAAGGGAGACAGCATGAGTTTTCTGGCCATGTGAATCCATGTTGTTAAGCCACTGGTGAACAGCTGCTGCATCCACACTATGGATGGAGGACGAAGTCAGCACAGAGATGGATGCAGCCTGCATAGTGTGTTCAATAAGCTGTCCCCTAACCCACCAGGAGCAATCCCTGTCCCAGAAGGGGCAAATCTGTCATTCACCCTGCTAATTTAAAACCAGCTCAGTATCACCTACTAACTCTGCAGTCAGTGCTGCAACATCCTCAGCATTTCTTGCACATCCCAATACTCAAAATCTTCATGCTCCAACCTGCTGAATTCGTGCAGAAAGGAGAGTTTACGAGTATTTATGGCAGTGTGCCCCATGCACGACTGTGATGCACTCAAGTACATGAAATACAAGAAAAAACACAAGATCTTTCCATATAACCTGGCATACTACATCCTCACCCTAGTCTCAAAAGAGAGTCATCCACAGGGCTTCTCCATCCTTCACTAACAGCTCTTTCCTCCCATTTTATTTACAAGAACCACTTCTATATGCATTTACAGGCACTTTGAGAATGCAAAGGGCCCTCCTGTGACTGTGATAAATGACACTGAAGTATTTCTCACCCTGCCAGACTCTGCAGCCAATGCTCTCTCTCACCTGAGCTGGTGACCAGAAGTCGGAATGCTCTGGCTTGGGACTGGTGTAAAAGGAAAAAAACCCCATCATATACATGAGGCTGGAAACACCCTGAAACCCAGTGAACTGTTTGTTTTCCTGTTGGAATCAAAGGCAGAAGAGAAAACAGCTTTAAAAATGCATCCCTTCTGAGCTAACAACAAACCTGGCAACATCCCAGCACAGAGGCGCCTCACAAACAGCTAAAAGCAACTGCATGAAAGGCAGCAGAATAATAATTTTGACACATCACAGGAGGCACACGTGAGAAACGCATTCCCCCAGAAGAGATGGTCTAATTACTGCAGATGATACCCCAGAGGTTCATTCGTCAGCAGCAGGGACAAAGAGCTGACCTCACCTCTGCAGCCTCTCTACCCCAGCCCTCCCTGGGCTCAGGGCACTGTCAAACCTCTGGACCAGCAGCACTAGATGTGCCAAGTACTCTGGGACACACTGACAAGGGCATCAGGCAGCAGCATCAACCGCGATTTAAACCCCTAAACCCCAGTGCATTTCAAATTCAAATTGCAATGAAAGAACTATCCCTAAGAACAGCTCAGTGGGGGTCCCAGACTGGAAGCTCCTACAGCCACGGTCTCTCCTAAACGTTTGCCAAGTGTTTCATGCTTATGCATTTGTTAGAGCATCCACTAACAGCAGTGACAGACTGTCACTTACTCCTAACATCCAGTCAGCTCTTCACTTTACAAACCACCCCATCTGCACTTCTCACTATCATATTTTTAAGGCTATATAGTGCCATAATCCACTATGAGATGCTGGAACAAACACATTCTCAGCAGTAATAAAGTGCCATTGTCTGAGCAATGGGAAAACAAGTAAGCTGCTTTCTGAGAATTTTGGTTTCATAACAGTGAAAGACATTTTCTTCTGCCCTTTTGTGGGTCTGGAGTCTCCAGCACATATTGCCTTTGAGAAAAGCTCTGCTCTCTCAGCCTCATCTAAGGGAGGATCCTGACCTCCACACATTGACCATGTACATGCAGCTGGAACAAACCAGGTTAGCTCCACATGGACCTTCATCTCTCTTTTATTTTTCTCTTCTCTAATAAAATTACTTTGAGGGCATGGGAGAGTTACAGTAAGATCTCCTGGGCTCTGCAGTATGACTTGATTCTGTCGGGTCTCTCACAGTGTTGCAGGTGATGGGCCAGGCTTTACTGATATCCTTACCTTGATTTACAGAGTCTGAGGGCATGTCTGGAGGTGCTGATTTTGGGGTTACTTTCCTAAAAAGTCTTATTCAGGTACGTGAAGGGAAGACAGACTGTACTGGAGAGCCACAGATTCAGTGAAATGTATTTAGCTCAGTGAAAGATGTACTCTGTTTTCTTGGAGTATTGAATGTAGCTGTGATTAATGGGGCACATATTCACTGATAAACAATATTAATTTGTTTTAAGCCAGGTCTGAAAAGATTTCAACCACTTGCTTCCCTGCAGCTATGAAAGTTATTTCCTGCTGTCTGTACTACCTCAAGGGCTAAACCAGCCCTGAAAGGAAGGAAATATTTCCTTTCACTCCGTCGGCAGCACCAGCCTATGAAGGCTATTGTATTGGTATTTCATTTATCATGAGCAAATGATATGTATTATTATTATTATTATTTAGCCTTACCACCCACCCTTAACCAAACTGTCACAGGATTGCCACCACACTCTCACTCTCTCCTCCATCAACCCAGCTTTTCTCGTTTTCCTTATAACCACTCCATCAAGCACATCAAGCACAATGTGCAATGTCTCCATCTGCTTCTGCCATCAGTTCCTTTGGCAACTCGGATGAATTAAATGCATCTTCAGGACCAGAAACCAGCAGCCTACCTGCAACTTCTTGTGGTGACTGAAAACTCCCAACTCCTTCCAGATTCCCAGAGATGGAGCCGCCTCCTTCGAGAACCCTCACCAGCTCCCGCAGCCTTTCACACTCCTCCTGGAGCTGCTGCTGCTCCTCCTTGCGCTGCTGTTTGGCCAAAGTTGTTGGGTTCATGCTGAAATGAAGAACCTTAGTTCTGCTGGGGTCATAGTCGCCCTGTGTAGCAGAAACAACAAAAGCACATTGAGTAACTGATCCAACCTCTAATTCCACCAACAGCCTTGGCCAAGATGTTACAGAAGGAAAAAAAGGTGACATTTATGCAGTGACAACGTTTTATTCCAACAGGCGAAGTCAGCCACACTCAGTGTTGTTTATCCTTCTCCTGCTACTCCCCCTTTGAAAAAGATACCCAGAAAGAAACAGAAACAAAAGAAGAAACAACAAACCAAAAAAGAACACAGCAGAAAAAAACCCCAGAAACATGTCACTCAATAGAACTTGCTCCTTGGCTGACACCTCCATGGTTAAATTTAACTCCAGAAATGAAGTTTTATAGCTGTATTTTAAATCTCTTGATAGCAGGAGATTATAATGAACACCCACATACATCCTTAAACTACAACAGGACACTCAGTACCAGCCTGATTTATTGCTCATGGAGTCAGCAATATCCATGTGACTCCAAAGGTGGAGTCATTAGCAAGTTGTATCAGCTCACCCCAAGCAAGGGAACAGATATTCCATTCTTCCTTCTCTTACGGTGGCAAATTAATACTCTTTCAAAGAGAGAGGAAAACACTGATGTTACATTTGTGATTTCAGAGAGACAATTTTCATATAAACTACAGGAAGCCTCACAACCATAAATGTAGCAAAGCATGTGCTAACACTGGCTGCCACGGCACTCTGCCCAGCTGAAACTCTATAGCAGTGCCTGCATAAACAGGTATTTTATATGATAATATTTTTCCTTCAATTAAATCTCAGGACCTAAAGTGATTTTGTAAACATTAATTAATCCTCAAGAGCAGCATGAGGTAGGTATTATCCCAATTTTATCATTTCATTTCCATTAAAGACGTGCTAGAACTTTATGTGGGTTTTTTTCCATGCAAACCAGAGCAGAGACTGAGTAACTTCATCCTGCATTTGCTGGTCATTGCTGGTAAGAGACCCCAGAGGATCCCCTTCCCAAACATCTTTTATTGAAAGTACTCTATTCACATACTGTAAAGCCCCTCAGCAGGCAGTGAACTGCCAAAAGTCACTGCCCCAGAGCCTGGCAGTAGACACAGAACTGTTTCAAAAATGGGCTTGACAAATTAATGGACATCAGCTACATAACTGGGCTGTGCCAGGGGAGGACAGGGGATCATCCTCCAGCATCTCTGGCTGCTGGGAGAGTGCTGGGGAACTCTCACAAAATAGCAACTTTTATCACTGTGGTCAAAGATGCTCTTCTGGGCTTTTTTACCCAGAGAGGGGGAAAAAAATGGTGGTTCCTCATAACTACTATGAGAAACCATTTTGGCACTCATCATGAGAAATCAGTCGAACCACAGCTATGCATCTGGGTAGGAGACACAGTCAGTATTCCACAGTGTAAGTATAAGTTAAAAACAAAGAAAGGGGATCACGTCTGTATGACCCAGACAAAGAAAGGGTAGGAGGAACCCTCTAACACAGGGGGACATGGAAAGCCCAGTGGTCTGCCCTACTCCAAGGGCTCACTCCAGAGATTAGAATACACAGGCATGGAAGCCTTGGTTACCTTTCCTACCTGTTTACATTCTCCACAGTCAGGGTATGTGGTCTCCCAGCCCTTGGTCATTTACTGGGCACGTGATGCCTGTTCTCATCCTGCCCAAGCCTCACAGGGCTCAGGTGATCTTGAGAACACCTGGGAGGGGAGGACTGTCCTGCAACCCCACAGCAATAGGGCTTTGTGATCCCGTTTCCCTGGGGAGGTCAAGACAAACAACCCAGAACTGACAGACAGTCAGGTAAGACCAAAGGCAGAAATAATCGCACCAACAACTTTGGCCAAAAGAAATTTAGCTGAGAACTGAAGGATGCAAGCAGCATCTTGGATGCGTCAAACAGAGGGAGAACAAAGCCAATTGCAACACCAACTAACTAGCTATCTTCTCCCCAGCAACATACTGGCATTTACAAACTATTTGCACTTCAGGACTCTTCCAGATGGGCCAGGGCATTCCTTACTCTCATGTTTCCCTTTCAAGGGAAGAGATTCAACCCCAAAGCCTGTGACGGGGTTTATACTGGGCAGAAAAAGGATGCTCTCAATATCAGCACTAGTGAGACTGGATTTCCCGGCACAGCTGGTGTTTCTGACCAGCCAGGAAGGGCAGTTGTGGCCCCATCTCCCTTGCCAAGGTCAGGTAGAGCTCACAGCTCCTTGTCCCGGCTGCCACCACCATTCTGGCTCCAGCACAGGGATCTCCATCACTGCAGACACTCACAGATGGCACCAGACAGCATCATGATCCTGGTGTGAGGAAAGCCATGCACATCTGGAGACTGCTGCTACCTCCCTGACAGGGCTGCTGGAACCCACACTGCACCAGTCTGTATACTGCAAGTTCTTTAGTCTTTACTATCATCTCTCTGGCCTTTCTATAAAGCCCTGTCATGAAGCTGCAGTGCTTTGGCTCTTGTAGATCTTTCGGACCATTTATCCTCTCCTTTTATTACATGTCCGACTTTTAAAAATCATGCTCTGAAACTCAGCACCGGGACTCAGCATTATTTTGGGGGACTCTCCAGCTCTCCTCAGCACATCAGTCTGAAGCTACATTGAGACAAGAGAATCTCTTAAAAGCCTACAGTGAAGCAAAAGCTGTGCCAGAACATATCTCATTTAACATTTCTGGGAGATCACTAGCATATTTGCTATGCTACCCACATTTCTGGACTAGGGGCAGCAGCTTTCTCTTTCTTTTACACAGCACACATCAAACCAGTACATTTCTCCCTAAAGCTAAAATATTAGTGCAGCTGGTTCATATTATAGCAATGTCTAAAAGAAACCAAGTGAGATAGAGATCCCAGTGTGCCAGGTCCTGTACAAATCCCAAAGGAAACTACCACCTAAAAGCCTAAAAAGCAGACAACAAAGCCTGAAGACACTGTATGTGAGGGGAATGCAGGTATGGAAATATGCAGTCTCCAGTTCCAGATTCCTTAGCAGCACCATGGCAGAAAAGAAAATACATCTCCAGAGCTGCTCCTCCTCACCACTGGACCGTGCTGCTGCCTTACACAGTTGCACCAAATTTACTGACATCCTATGGAGTTTCAAATAAATGCAGGAAGCTTTCCATGGAAACGCTGCAGACCAGAGGCAATGTCTGATGAAAGGGATCAGTTGCATGTGTAGGTAATACAGAAAGTCAAAATGGTATCACAGCTTCAATCATTTGGAGTGTTCTGACAAATTTCTGAAGGTTGGGAGTGACATCGAGTTGCAAAAATGAGTGGTTTAGGTTTGGCTCTAGGAAGAGTCATGGCTGGAAACTGCTAAATATAAGTCAGCAAAGCAGCATTAAAATCTCACTAGCATTTGAAAGACATGGAACTCTAATGCTGGTAGGAAACCAGGGACTGAAGAAGGCAAACAGCATCCTCCTGGAATCCCTTTAGCCCTGGAAAATGCAAATTGCTGTTTTTCTCTGTCAACTGCTCTTCTCCCCACAATAAATTAGTCTTACTGATCATAATTTTGTCCTTTCAGCTCTGCAGCAGAAGTCTGGAAAATGGTGTTTCAGGCACTGGGAAGGGAAACCTAAAACAGATTTGCCCATTTAGAAAATCATTTCTAATCTTGGGCCACTGAAGAGGAAGACCAAACAGTGGCATTTGAAAGGCGGGTACAGAAGAGACAGCCACGTTCCTTGAACAGGAGCTGGGACTCCCTGAACAGCTGCCCAGGCGCAGCTCCAGATGCTGCTTCTGGGCTGAACCAACACATGCAAAGAAGGTATTGCTTAACTGAGTTAAAATGCATTCTGTAACAAATGGCAATGTATCCCTGCTTTCTCCAAGCAGCATGAAAAGCATGCTGCAGGTTTGGGAACTTCTTGCATTGGCTTGAATGCAAGATTTGACCAAATCCACTAAAGCTCATGGTACCTTTATAAAGAAATTTGGGGGATGCAATCCATGAATGACCTATAGATCCCCCCTCTGTTGGAAAGCCACCCTGGCTCATTCAGAAGCCAAGGAGCCACATTATGCTCATCAGCACATCGTGGCCAGTATCTCTGAGAGCAAAGATGACACATTACTGCCAGTTCCTCAGCAGCACTCCCTCTCCACCCCTATTTTCTCCAATGCCTTAAAAACTGGAATTTGTAGAGATGCTGAAGAGTAAATGACTTGGACTAGAGAGAACTGCTGGCGTCCATTGATTCTTCTTTCAAAGAATAACATTGAACGAGTAATTCACATTTGTCAGAAAAATGTACACAGAGCTTCAATTTAGGGTGAAGCAATAAATGCCTTGATTGATTGCAACCAAGTCTGGTTGACACTTAAAAGAGTGAATTATTCATTCCTGGAAAGCAAGACGCTAACTAGCTGATTTGGTGCTTAGGGCAAATAAAAACATTTTTGTGCTCTCGGAAGGCTGCTGGACATTTTACAGTTGATTTGTTGACTCCACATGTGAATGTGCTCTACAATTTGTGAAATAATGTTGGTTTAATGCATTATCCTCAGCCTCCCAGGCACATGCCCCAGGTTATGTACAAGGGAAACTCTCTCATGGACCACTGAGAAGAACCATCCCACCATCCCTGTCCCAACTGCACAGTCACTGTGCGAGACAGACACTGCAGATGCCACACACAAATATTGGCTTAATGCAATATGTTCCAAGCAGAGTCTGAGACATGGCAGAACTATTTAGTAAGACTCTGGCTATCAATAAACTTTCTGACAAAAGACTATGGAAAAAAGAATTTGCAACAGGGCCAATTTGTCATCTAGAACAGAGGTACAAGCTCAAGTCAGATGCTGCTGCCTCCCTTCTCACTTCCATCTCCCAGCTTGAAAAAAACACCCCGAGGAGATAATTGTGCTGATGTTATGTGTCATTTTTTAAAACTATATTATCGGCAAACAGTCAGCCTGCTAGTCTACGTGTTGAAATTACAGCTCAAAAACTTCCTAAGTAATCTGCCCATTAGGGAAGAATCAGTCAAGTGCCAAAGCAATGAATGAAGACAGGACTGCTTTAATCTCTGAAAAACAGAAACTTTTCCTTTAGAAAAGGAGTTGTTTAGAAGAACAATGAAAGCTGCCAGTGACAGCACCTTGAAAAGGGATGAACTTATTTTGGCACCTATCCTCCTGGTTGTTTGAAAACTGCACAGTCCCAATTCAGCGATGTCTTTCTCCAGGAGCTATAAAAGCTTTTCTCTCTACTCTACTCACTTTCCCAGGCACATAGGTAAGAATAAAGTATTTAAAACCACGAGGACTACTTTACATTTGATCAAACATTCAGTACTTAACAACTCCATTTAAGGTCTATTCATCTACTGCAGGTATTTCTGATCAGAAGATAGAGCTGGTAGCAAAGGGAATAGTCTCCACTGGTGTGAATATGTTTATCTAACATCCCTAATGAAATTAAAGAAGTCTATACATCCCAAACAAGCAATGACTGTCAGGATACCATGTCAGCAGGCACTGTCAAAGATTTTCAAATGACTTCACATCCTCACAGGCTCCTCCTGTTTAATGCTTTGGAAAGCAAAGTCATCAAAATCCATAGGCAAGGCTGACATGTGCTGAAGTGCCTTATTTCTTCATAGTCCTGGTGTCTACCAGCCTTAAAAGATTGTGATTTCTGAGCAGCACAATAAATTCTGGTGAAGCATATGGACAGCTGAATTAAATCGCTGCTCACTGGCAAGACAACAGCTTGTGCTTGCCCCTGCTGAGAAAAGGCTGGTGATTGGAAGCTCTTCAAGGAAAGGACCGTTTCTTCCTTGCATGACTCTCGCACTCAGTGAACGTCACCCAAACACGAGCAACACATGCTGCTGCCTCCTTAGCTGAGGAATTTCTTTCCATGCTGACTTCTTCAGAGAGAAATCTGCAAGGTTTCCAGGCTAGGGTGTGTTATTCAGTACTGGAGAACTTATTTAAGGAGCTTAGTAGATTATATCAGCTTTAAATGGGTCAGTCGTTACCTTGGAAGAATATTGGAAATAAAGACTGCATCTAGCTATGGGAGACAGATGGGAAAGTTTCTTATATGGAAATATAAAACATAAAGCAATGGCTGGGGGGAATGGCAGAAGGGGAGTGTTTGAAAAGCATCCAACTGGCCAGAGAATGCTCTTGCTTCCACTTGTTACCTCTTATAGGCAAAAACTAGCTTAAATTGTGAACACTAACACATAACAGATAATTGGGTATATGCAGGTGGTGAGAGTCCAAAACTAAAATTTTGAACGCTCAAGCAGAGGATGTTACTTCCTCACTGCAGATACAGCTTGGTAGTAAATTTTGGTAAATCCTGGACTAAAACAGAAGTGCAAATCCTGAATCTCTCAAAGATAGCATCTCTGCTTGGGAGGCTGATCAGAAGGTGATCAATGATTTAAGCTATCTAAATGGGGAAAAGCAGGAGCACAGAGTTCCAGAAAGAAAGATGCTGTTAAAAAGACAAGTTCCCCAAAAGAGGGCTTGCAAAGAAGTGACGATCCTGGCTGGAGGAAAGATGCTGCAAGTGGAGGAAGACCCTGGAGATCAGAGAAATGCACAGGTATGAAGGCCAGGGGATGTTCAGGGGCCTTGGCCAGTAACGCCTGTGACTGGTGACTGCAGACAGGACTTTCTGCCCAACCAGCCACACCAGCAGTGACCTCCCTGCAGAGAAGGCAGCATTGAGTCTGGGGAGTGAGCAAACTGTGAAAAAACAAAAGGGCTAATGCTGCTTCTGGGGACCTGTGAGCTTCTGGGGATTCAGCACCCACAAATACTTGACCACAAATCCTTGTCACAATTCAAGCTGCCACAGAAATGCGGGCCTCTCCCAAGGCTTTGGGTTTCTGAAATTGCTCTTTGGCTTTTCTGAAAACACATGGCAGTTGTGGGTAAACACAGCCACATGGGTTTTGCACACAGCTAATAAACACCCTGGTGCTTTCTCTGAGTTATGAAAACAGAGAAGTCACATATCATTAGAAGTTGTCTTTGAATGTGTTTATCTTCAGCTTACAGTTAATGGTTCAGCGTTCATGACAAGAATTGTCTGCTGTTGGTCCTGCATCAATACCCGCTGGAAATTTTACTCAAAGATGGAGAACAAAAAAAACAGTGAGAAGGCAAAATTGGAATTTATCACCTGAAGGGCACATGCAAGGTCCCTGACAACTACAGCTCTTGCTGCAGTAGGCAATTAACTAGAGTCTGCCTGGCTATACAGGTGAGCAGCTTCTTTTGGTCTACCTATATTTTAACTTAAAAACTGGTTACTCATTTCTGCACCCAGTACAAGGCAGTCTCAGAAAGCTTAATCCTACCTCAGGAAATGCCATTTTAATGGAAATTCTGTTTCTTGGTTTTGTTCTTTTTGTTTCTTTGCTCAGGCTTGTTAAAGCGATTAGAGTAAAACCCAAAGTAAACTGCATCCCAAAGAATTCCCTCTGTACCCAGTGCACAAAGAACAGCACGCTCACTCGCCCTGGCTCCCTCTGTCACACAAGATAACTACACCAAGGGATCTTTAAAGCCTGTGGAACAGGAGCTGTATTAACAAAAATGGATTGCAAAGATGAGACAAAGCAAACTAACAAATAAGCAACAACCACCACCTGCTCCTCGCAGCTTTGCCAGTATGTGCATGCTCAAAATCAGAAACAGTTGGGGAAAAAAAAAAAAAGAAAAACAGAAGGTGCTGGATATTGGGAAAAGGTTCATTTATTCCCACCAGGTCTCATGTCAGTTCCCTACATTCTTTCTCTCATCATCATCTTTGCGTGAACATCTGCACACACACAACACTGAAATCTAGCACCAGAAATTCATTTGGGCAACCTTTTCATCCTTCTCTTAGCCAGTTCTTAGTCCAACACCTGCTACTTATTCCACGTAACAGGAAGATCTTTCTCCTTGCCCAGGTGATGTGACCTCTTGCCCACACATCTTGATTCAGGCAACCTTTCTCCTTTGGCCTCCTGAGCACCCATTTCCAGAACAGCAAGGGTGAACACAATGTGTGTTAGCCTGAGTTATGCCTCTTCATCCCCAGAAAATCCTCCATAGCCTCCACCAGCACAACAGATTTCAGATCCTTGCCCTCACGTGCAATGAGTAATCCCACATCACCTTCCTCACTCCATCAATAATGCCACTTCCAATACCTGGATTGGCTGCTCCTCCCACAAAGGTCTCTACAGGGATTTCTCTCCTCCTTTCTGAGCATATCTTCCACAATACCCTCACTCATTGATATTCCTCCCTATGGCCTCTTTCACCGCAGCATCTACAGCAAATTAGCAATGAGACAGGGAGGCAGTTGGAGTTAGGTTGTATCACAGACAAAAAAAAGCTCTAATCACACCATTCGAACACCAGACCATATCTTTTAGTACAATATGTAACACATTTTGGACACTGCTGCAATAGCAGTAATAAAATAAAATGTCACAGCAGTGGTGCTGAAGCCCTTCAGGTACAGTTTTAAATGGAGATCTGTTCCCTATACCCCTTTCAAATGTGTCGTTCCCTGGAGGATGCAAGACTATAATTTGCATTGAGTGAGGCATTCAGATGAGGTCTGGGATGCAAACAAACGTGACAAGAAGGTTAAGAGTCAGGACAGTGAGACGTGGAATGGCTTAGAGTTGGGATAATCTAGAAGAAAAAATGCATTCAAATGTTCACTGTCCTTTTCAATTGCTGCTCTTCCTTTTATTGAAATGGAAGAAAATCATAGTCTGCTCTAGGATGGTTTGTTACCACCTAGAGATTTGAATTCCAGGGTTTCTACACTAGTTTTTTCAAGTCAAGGATTCCTGTCTTTCAAGAGAACAAAGTTCATAAAAAGTTGCTATTATTTACAGTCTAGTAGCGTGCAGAGGAGAGCTGTGCTGGTTCAAAAACCTCTGATAAAGACACTGAAAATAAAAAGCACATAGGTTCTGGAAACAGCCCCAAAGAGCTTATAGTGCGAGTTATAAAAATTCTTTTTCAGAGATAAGACTTAACTATATGGTGAGAAATGCTGGCTCACACAGATCTGAATTTCAAAAAACATTCTATCAACTTTCCCATATAAATGAAGTAACTTTGGTTGAGAATACTGTTGAGAAGTGTCAGGCCAAATCTAGGTTTTCAAGAGAAGGACACATAGCTGGGTTTTTTTAAAATTAACTATTTCTTCACAGCTCTGATTCTTATTCTATATCATGCACATACAGATACTGTTCAGTAGACCAGAAAGACAGAAGATACTTCAAGTGAGGATTTTTGTGGTATTTACTCCAATCCAGATATTCAATCACTTAATGCTTTCTATCCCAACAATGCTCTATAAATCTTGATTTAATGCCTCTGTAATTCTGCATTTCCTGGTAAAGCTCTACTTTGGAGTCAAATCAGATGGAATTCCAAGAGAAGTTCCCAGAGGAGAAAGGCAACATGAACTGGCTGTGCCAGCCTGGGACTCTTGGTACTCAGACAGGAAGGGAAGAGTCAGAATGAAGTATGACAGCAGAAGTCCCACTTTCAAGACTTTATAAAGGAAAATGAAACTGCAATGTAATAGGATTTTCCAGTTAATAGAGCTCATTAGCAAAAAGCAAAACCTCTACGGGTTATTTTTCTTAGATAGTACTGATATAAAAAGAAAGATGCATAATTAAAAATTATGTAAAAGCCTTCAAGATCTGATGGCAGGAAGCATCAAAGTTCATCTGAGCATATAAAAGCCTGAAAAGTAAGTGATGACAAGAGCTGTCAATTTGAACAGCAAACACATAGCATGGGCTGGATGCTGAGGTCAACCACTACAGCCTTAACAGCAATGCTGGATCTCCTAAAGGCTCCAAGTACACCAGGACATTTTGATCCTGTAATTTAATGCATATAAAAGTACAATTGTGTGTCCTTGCATGTATCACTCTGACCAGGCAGGGCACAAAGCAAATCCTTGCCTTTCAGTGAATGGAAGTGAACCCTTGGCCTTGGCTTCACCCCTGAGCTAACCCAGCATCGTTGACAGATTCCCTGCCTCCAGCTGGAAGCACTTCCACTTAAAGAGCAAGTCAAGTTCCCTTTCACATCATATAGAAACTGTGACAGACGCAAGTGGTTTGGAGGACTCATCTCTGACAGTCTCCTGGAGCAGCTGGGCAGTGTCTGAGTGGGTTTTACAGCAAATGTGTTCCAGGTTAAACAAGCTCTAGTGCAGCCTCTTGCTGCCAGGGGTTATCGCTTCCCACGCGCCTTCTGCTTCGGCCAAGCAGACGATGAGAATGAGGAAAACAAAACATGTCCTTGCAAGGGGAAGAGCAACTACAGTGAAACTGTTTTATTCTTTTTGTCACAGCCACCTCTCTTCACAATGCCGTGGTGGTTGTCTTGTCCCTGGGAAGAGCCCATCTTCCCCAACATCACCTGAATGTTCCACCAGGCACAGGAGGAATCTCCTCTAGTAATGGATAATTTGGTAGAAGGATAAGTGAGATAGCAAATAGGGAGCTCCCAATACCTCAGAAAAACATATATCCATGTACATAACATTCTGTTTTCCATGTAGTTATCTACATTATTCACTGCAAGTTCACTTTCACAGGTTGAACAGGAAGAACCCTCTTCTGTTTGCTCTGCTCTTTCTCAAGTAAGAGATTTTAGTATCTAAAACATCCAAATATCGATTCAGAGGGCACATTCTCTTCCACCTCCTCAGGGCAAATAGATAAATGTTTAGTTTTCTCTCCCTTTTCACCATTTCATCAGGTTATTTTTTTTATTTAAGCAAGCCATAGTATCTCTGATGAAAAGACCTCTTTTCCCCTTCTCCAGGAGCATGAAAAAGGTCTCCTTCATCCACTTCCTTCTCCCCACCTTGTGATGATTACCTTTTGACCCCAGGTTTCCTCAACCAACTTCTCAGAGAGCTGGACTCTGCTCCCTTGGTCCCTATGCAGAAGGGCATCAGTTTGTCTCCTTTTGTTCCTTGAACGTTAAAAGTTTCTACAGACTTGGGATTAACAAACATTAGAGAGGTCCCAGGCAGTGAGAACAGGGCTGTCACAGAGTAACTTGCTGTGCATATAAAGAAACCCTTGACTAGAAGAGTCAGCAATGCAAGGAGAATTAAAAAGCACAGTTAAATAACGCTAAATCCTCATGCATATTTATAAACTACATCACATCAAAACTAAATCAATATCCCTCACCAGTTACATATGGCCCAAGAAAGCAAGAGCTGGTAACTTGGTTTTGCTTTATCCATTGTACCGATAAAACCCAGAAGGTCCTCCTCCGGGAATAAATTCTTGGGGTGAACGAGGGAATTTCAAACTGTAACACTGCAGGGTAACAGGGAGCAGAGGGGAGAGAAGGAGCAGCCATCCACAGATGGCACAAGGCTCCACCTGAGTCTTGGCTATGGAGAAAAGTTGTAGTTTAAACCCTTCTATTCCTATGACAAAGAGAAAAACACTTCTGGCACGAGAACAGGGTTTGCAATTTAAGCTTCACCTCTGTAGGTGACAAAAGCTACATCCTCCACCATTTCATACCCCATGTGCTGAGTAAGACTGTCCTCAAGAGGACTTACATCAGCACAACCATCTGCTTAAATATACCTTCATGGCTTTCCCTGGGGGAAAATTCTTCTTAGTTGCCTGCAAAGCTTCAATTACTATTCATCCCTTTTCAATTAAATGCAATTTGAACCAAACATATGGGAAAATGCTTAAGAACATCACACTGGGATCACCAATCCATTAGCAAAATGACTCTGTCAAACACACTAAACCTGACATATCACTTCATCCTCAACAATATATCTTCCTAATTTAAGCTTAGACTGCTAAGTTGAGCCAAAACCAATCTGAATCTACCTTGAAATATATTTGGAAGAAACAAAACTGTCCGGACAACAGTGCACGACTCAATGGTCCGAAATACAACTGTCCTGTCTCTTGTTTGATTTTATTTCAACAGTTTTACATCACTCTGCTAATGGACTGGAGAGCAACTACCACATTTTGCACAGAAATGCAAAGGGGCAACGACTTCAAATTTTACTGCCAGGTTTTTCCAGAATTATGACTGCCAGGTCAACCACTAAATTGTTAAGACTCTACAAAACCTCATTTAAAACACTACTTCCTGCTGTATAAAATTCAGGTTTTGATTTTTATCATCACTTCCCTCATTGCCAATGTACATCACAACATTTTTATAAAAGGAAATTGTGAATGAGGAGAAATACTCATTCTCCAGTGTTTCTCAGGGAGAAACAAGTTCTCCAGCCTTTGTACAACAAACCACTGAGGAGAGGACAGTTCAGCCTTACACAACAGCTACCACAACATGCTCCTGCACTGCAGTAGTTATTTCTTTCCCATTAAGTTTTAATTAGACAACACATGCATAACTCAGAAACACAGCCTGGCTGCAGTTGAGAAGGTATCTTTTCAACTTCAATTGAGCAAACCTGAAAGAAAGCCTTCCTGTACTTCTCTAACCACAGATTTTCTAGCGGCATCTTTTAAGCACACAATCATCCTGACTTTCAGGGGTCAGACCACATTTGCTATGGAGAATGCAATTTTCCTTCCTTGTAGCAATTACCTGTTCTTTTTCCATATTTCAGTTACTGTTTTGTTTTTAATGCAGTTTTAATACCTTGAAATTACTGCTATTTCAGCTGCACTCTTCAGCAGTACACAGGGTCTCGGAGGGAGCTAAAGGCATTTATTCTGAGTTGTTTTCATGAGCAGAACCCCAAAATTGTCTTTGGATCATCTGGAATGTACTGACAGGGAGTTTCGGCCTGAAATCGAGACCGAGTAGTAGATGAGCACCTTGGAATTTATCTGACTGCACCAGCAAAGAATAATGATAAAAATCTCAGTTGCATAAATTTGGATGTTTTTATCCTCCAGCAGGTCAACAGCAAAAAAAAAAAAATATCACGAGATGTGATAAGCAAAAAGCACATTTGATGCTAGTGATTTCAGAAAAAAAAATATTTTCTGTAATCACTGTGAAAAGAGTACAAATCTCTGCCATCATCTTGCTTAACAGAGCTCAACAATGCTTACATTTCACTTGAGAGGAAATATCTGTTTTCGTTATTTCAGCCCACTCAATCACTCCTTCTCCACTTTCTTCTCCAACTTCAAGCCTTGACTCGGATGTATTCACTTACTGAAGTTTGCAAATTGCTAATCACCCATTGGCAGTATTGATCTGCACGTTTTACTGCAGTCAGAATGAGACAGCACTGGCTGGTGAATAGACTGCGAAGACTGAAAAATGAGATTAACCAGCTCGCCTCATACAGACTGAGTTATCTGCTGCCTCGTTCACTTTTCATGAAGCTTCCAGAATGTAGCAAACTGAATCTCCTTAACTCACAAGACAGGGCTGACACATAACCACATTGGAAGGAAAGATCAGAAAAAGCAAGTAATACAATTTCAAAGAAAAAAGGTCTTGTCAAACAGTCTTGAAGAGATTTCAGGTCTAGTTAACTAAGATAACTGTGTTGACATAACAGGAATAGGAATTCTCTAATATATTTGCCTCAGTATCAAAATCACATTTTTCTTTTTAAAACCAGCACGATACAAAATCAGACTATGGCAGTTTTTAAATGGCCCAAAAGCTGATGAACTAATAGTGACATTTCCCTGTTACTTCCAGCGAGAATTGCTTCTTGGCTGATGGTATGCAGCACACATTCTCTAAGATACATAAGAAAATAATAAATGCCTGCTAAAATATGCAGATAACACAAAGGCAGAATTGTAGCAAACAACAAAGCCTGTAAAGATAGCTTAGAAATCTGATTGTGCTGGGCAAAATCATTCCCCATGAATTCAAATGCACTGTGAGATGTCCTGGAGAGCAGAAGAGTCTCAGGTGCACATCACAGCAGGTACTTTCTAGAAGACAGAGCCTGTGAGGAGGGCTTTTGGCCACAGTTAATAACTAAGGGTTACCTTCAGCTTAATGCTATGAGGAAGAAAATAAAATAGGGAGGATCTTTATGCATCATTGAGTAGGCCTAAAGAAATAATATTGTCCCTGAAGGCAGCATTGATGAGACCCCTACAGTGATAACACACCCAAGGGACCTGTGCAAGTATAAGGGCGCTGTTTAAAATTAAAGAAAGTTGTGAAAAGGTTTCCATGAATGATTCACAGTTTGAAAAACACATCTTCCACTGAGAAATGAATGGAAATCAAACTATTTCATTTGCTGTGAAAAAGGCTGAAGCAATTTGATCAGGGTCTTCAGTAGAAATCCGACACTAAACGGTTCTTTAATGTAGCAAACAAAAGAATAGCGAGAACCTGATAGCTTCACTTCACTGTGAAGCCAGTGAAATGGAAATAATATATATTTTTAATAGGGATGGCTAACCAGGGAAACCAATACATTGTCTATTACTTAGTGTCTTTAAATCAATATTTGATATCTTATTAAAAAGAGTCTATGGAGCAATCACTAGTTACTGGGCAGATTTCTCTTGAAACTGTATTTTTGTGTTACCTCGGACTAAATGAGTATTCTTTTTGGCTATAAACCTCTTAATTCAACTCATTCCACTTCTTCCAATTCAAAAAAAATGTTATCCAATACTTTTATCCATTCTCTCTCATATCATTAATTCCTTCTCTTACTTTATAAGCCTCCAGACAATTCTGTAACTTCAGCATTTATTCCTCTTAGACATAACAAGAACCTAGATGTTATCACTGACAGTTTAATCTTTTTCAAGGAGAGTTTAATTTGTGGAGAAATTATATTAAAATCTATGCCTCTAAATATAAAAATACTTTCAAATCTATGTTCATTTCAATATTTCAGAGTGGCAGAGCTGCTCAAATCCTCAGGTGATGAAAAATCAGAATGACATTTAAGATCCAGCCACTGAGATTGTGCTTTTTTTCCCTAAAGGAACAGTCTTTTTCACAGTCGTAACAACAACTTGAACACGCAGATGCTGATCCAGACAGATGTAATCCAGCTCCTTGGAAAAGTACATGGGTTATTTGGTGATTAAGAGTGCAAAACATCAGACAATGGAAACAAGTTTGTCACCTGCCACCTTTCTTGGTCCCTAAGCTTTAAATTAGGGAGTTTCCATACGGATTTAAAGGGAGTAAAGTCAATTTAGGAACTGCTACTTTTCCGGGAGATGGTAAAGAAAGAAACAAAGATGAGATTTGAAATCCCTAGAAGTCACAAAACACAAACACATCTCTATCTACATCACCATATGTACACAGTCTTTGCAAAATAAGCATTCTGCACACATGTTCATCTTGATTAAAGCCAAAGCTTTAACAAACTATTTCTCACATTTCTGTCTAACATCCTGCTGCCAGCTCTCCATCCATTTCCCACAGCTCCCTCAGAAGGCAGCACCTGCCATCAAGTTGAGCACTTTTAGGAAGGCACCTGAAGATTGTAGAGTGGAAGGGAAGCAAAGAAGTAAACACCTCAAACAAGCACAATTTCCCCCCAAATCCCACATTATTTCTGCCCTCACATGCACGTGCCACCCTAACAACAACATGACTGTGGTTCTTCCCGTCCATTGAGCACAGGTTCAGAAAGACAAGATTTATGGTTATGTACTCAGGAAAGACCTGGAACATTATGAGCTGACCCACTGAGAAAGCCAGCTTCACCTGTCACCTACACACTGGTCTCTTGCAACAGATAAACCCAGCCCATTAATCCCACACTTAGTTCCCCACATTTACCTCCTTGCCACTGACAGTAATTCTAATCCACATTGCAAAAGCCCTACAGGAGACCATTACATGGTTGCTTCTTTATACCAGTAAGAAAAAGTCCCAAACATCCCTAATTCTTCAATACATGCCTGGTTTCTCTAGTTCAGTAATGAGCTTGTCTACATTGAACTTGAAAATACTACTCAATTTTATGAATTCTGCCTGGATCTGTACCAACCGCAAACTCTAATTTGTTTTCTGAATGTTATCTCAACTGTAAGAACTGATCAGCGCCTTCACTTCAGCTCTGCAGCCTGTATGTTACATTAAACCACACACAAATATGTTTGCCTCTCTCAAAAGCTGTTGAATGAGATAGTCTCCTATTCAAAACAGAATGCTACCAGGCAAAGAACCAGTGAAATGAGGAGTGCAGCTCTTCCAGGCGAGAGGGTCAGCCAATTTAGGGTCAGGCAGTCCATGCAAACCCCTTGGGAGGAGCATGGGGGCCAAGAGCTGTCTGTGAAGATCAGCCAGCTGTGGCCAAGAGGGACCAAAGCTGCTCGGGTCCAGACAAACTTAACTGTGCCAGAATCTGACAGCATACCAAAGTCGGTGGATTTGTCAACATTTTCTTTCAGAATTGTTTCCCTCCCTCTGTGTTCTAAAAACCACACTGTACCAACATGGACTGCTATGGCCAAGGCCCTGAGCATCTCCTTTGCAGCACAAGGGACCAAGTTTCAGGGAAATAATCCAAAAATTCCTCAAAGCCACTTATTCACACTCTGTCATACCCACAACAGAGCTGGGATTCACATCACCTCCTGCCAGACCTCAGCACTGTCAATAAAGCAGCCACATCCTCAAACTTTGCAGCACCAGCAGTCTCCAGCTCTGCTGTGGTATCATCTTTCTCTCCCTACTGCTGAGCTTTCTCTCCTGCCTCTATCCCTCATGAACATTTATGTGGGAGGTTTTACTTTGCCAGACCAAGTATTTATAAATAAGTGAAGAAGAAAGCCTGAGTCCCTAGGTTTTTTGCTTATAACAACCCTATTGGCTGACCTGTGCTTCCATCAGGGATGAGTTTTGCTAGTGTGCTGCCTGAGCAGTTAAATATCACAGAAAACAGTCAAACTTTGCACTCAGGAGATTACAAACTTATTCCTGCATCCCTGATATAGAGTTGGGAGTGGAAAACTACTCTTATTGTGGGTAAGTCACAGTGCTCCACTGCCAGCCCCCATCTAGGCAGTTAGTCCAGCTCATTTATCACTGAAATAGTCAGTGCAACAGGCACCCTCAAAGAACAAAGCAGAAGCTGGAGTAAAACTCTTTTTTTGTATATTAATTTCTACAAGTGAGCTCTCAAGTGCTCAGTCTCTAATCTCTTGGGAAAGAACAATAGCTGAAAAAAACACAAGAATACTGAAGAGCATCAGGGAAGTGGAGTCATGAGAGATTTGTCGGCTAGTGCTAACATTTTAAAAGACAAATTTTACTTATTCTCAAACAAGCAAAATATTTTCCAATTCTCTCTCAGGAAATGGGAATGTGAAGACTGACAGTGGACCCAAGGTTACTTAAAACCTGATCTACAACCTGGCTGCCAGGGCAGGCTGCAAAGAGATTTGTAACCTTCAGCCTTGACTGGTCTCTCTCAGACACACATCAGCCTTTGAGCAGCTGTGACAGGCATCCCAAACATTGCAACAGAAAGGGAGCCAGTGTGGGAGAGAAGCTGGAGAAGAGGATGCAGGTGGTTTCTCTGCAAAGCACAAGAGAAGCGAGCTGAGAAGGTCCCTCCATGGGACCACACTGTTGCTAATTAGATGTCAGCAGATCCCTCCTAGGATGAGCAAGCAAACCAGCATGAGGAAAGGGAAGATATTCCAGGCTTGATTTAAACACTCTCATCCACTGCAATCACATTTACCACAACCATCTGAAATCTCCATTTATCAGCCCCCTATTTTAAAACTAATCAATACCACTGCGGGACAGCAACTTTCTGTATAAGAAGAAAACAAGACGGCCTCGAGCCCTGGGAGATCCTCCCTGCTGCCCACCAGCTTGATACCAGCTCTGATCCTGTGTCTGCATCACTCACAGACAGTGCTGTAACGTGGCCTTAAACAATGCAGCAGCAGCCACTACTTTGCTTCTAGCAGCTCGACAAGCCTCGAGCTGTGAGTAGAGAAAGAGCCCCCTCTGCTTGCTCCTCCACAGCAGTGTGTGCTTGGGACTAAGGGCTTGATGAAAGGGAAGGATTCTTTTACAGAAGGAGTATGTGGGAAGTAGGAGCTGTCAGCTCTGTTACAAACCCAGGAGTGTCTGTGTTGGGAGAGTTTTGAAGGGGAGAACAATAACTTGAAAAATAGAAAGAGATGTAGTCTGAAGGTACACACAGCAGCCCAGCTGTAATTTGGGGTGTCCAAGTGGCTAAAAGGCAGTGAGAACGAGGGACTAAGCTGAGCTGTACTCTGTGGGCTCAGGCAGCAAAGTGCCATCCAACAGTCCAAAGAGTTTTTAAAAGTTAGACAAGAAAAGCTGGGAAGGAAGAAGAGACCCCAAGAGAGGGTTGGAGGGTGGCGTAAGTGTAGCAGTGGAAGGAAAAGATGAGAAACAACTTCTGTGCACCCTAAAACCTCCCCATTTTTTTTTCAGATGTGCAATTCCTATGGTAGATGACCCAGTGGTTTAAGTGTCAGAGCCCATCTGAATCTTGTCATCACATAAGCCTGTACTGATGTTACTTCCAGAGGAGATACACCCACTGGGAATTAAATATCCTGGTAGAGAAGGGTTTTAAAATAATTCTGCACTTTCCTTCATTCAGTAGTCTTGCTAGCAGCATACACATTAAAAATTGCTGAGGAACCACACACACTAATAAGACAAACCACAAATGTTTGCATTAAGTTTTACTGACCTCGTATGTAAATCAGCCTGTAAAGCCTGGTAGCCCATTATATACTATTCAATTACTACAGCAAGCATCCATCTTGTGCCTTTCACAGTGATCTGTAGCCTGGAACAGGTTCATAAACAGCTCAGAAAGGCGACTGCTATAGATTTCACTTAACTCCTTATCTATCTGCTTTAAACAGATTAAATGACTGTGTCATTAAAATGCTTGAAGTAAGCCTTTGATCATAAACTTCTCATCATTTTACAGTTATTGAATCTGATCCCTAATGAATCTTATTCTGCCATATTTCTGTGCCTCTGTTCCCAGCCTTGCTCCCCATTAGTCCTGGTTCCTCAGCCCTAATGGGACTGCTTTGTATGCCCGACCACTGCCTCCTTACAGCCCTAGATTGTAACTGCTGATTGCCCAACCCAGAGGAACGGATGAAGTGCAGGAATTTCATTTGAGGAAGGGTCAAAAGGAGCGAGAAAATAATCCACAAAATACAAACCACATGGAACGCTCTTTACATATTCACCGCACAGCTGCGTGACTGCAATGCCTTTCCAAAGGCTCCGCACAGAGCAGAGAGGGGGATTTGGGCACTGTGTTCTCCCACATTTTAAGGAAAAAAGAAAGATCATTTATTTATATAGTAAAGGGGTACAAAGGAGAAAAAAAAAAGCACTACTGAGGTCAAGGGATTTTCTGCCACAGAGCATCATCACATTTCATCAGCTGTAACGAAGGATGCGCCTGACCTCAGTGCCGCAATGCCCCAACACGGACACCGGCCCATGTCTAATCAAAGCAAGGAGAAACCACTGCAGAGCCTGGGAAAATGTCACAGGCCTAATCAGAGGCAACCGAAAATGGAGGGAGACAAAACATCCAATACCCTGGCCCATGAGCCAGTGAGGTGGGTAGTAATGAAGGAGAACAAATGTTTAGCAGTCTGCAATAACCTGTAGAGATGAGGACATGTGGGTTTTGCTGGAACAAAACTTTGAATGCTGAATGACCCCAATCTCAATCAGGGTACAAAATTAGTTATTAAATGTGGTGCTAAACCTCATTTCTTGTACTAGTTTAGTTTTGGGAGTCACTAAGGCCCATACAGGAAAGCTGGGAATCTGCAAAGAGTAGAGTAAAGATAACAAACAGAGAGGATCCTCTGATGCAAGACATGTCTATGAAATTATTTTTTACAAGACAATGTCAGCATTGGATATCCTGAGTCCTTATAGTCTCCCCGTGAGAAGATGACAACCATTTTCTGAAATTTCAGTGGGTTTTTTTTTAGGGAAGTCCGTTTCCGTCAGGAAGAGTATGCCTAGCAATTCATGCCTGGCTATCATTCCAAGCAATGTAGAAGGGCTCCACAGTAAGAGTGGCTTTTATCCTTCAGTATCAGTACACACAAAAGGGAAAACAAGAAGGTCCTTCTAGTAGCCACAGAAGAAGAAAGGTATTGTGCAATGCAACATGAGAACCAAATGCCTGTTTCAGCTGTGAACTCTATTAAAGTCACATTAAAGTGTTAAACTGAATGCTGAAAAACTGCACATTTGATATGGAAGAGGCCTATTTTGTCAACTTGCACAGTCCTTGCCAATGCAGCACATTGACTAATGTTAATCATTCTGTGTTCTAATTATCTTACCATTATAGCAATTTCCCTGATGATCATCCTTTTTTTTTTTCCTTTCCCTTTTGCAGTTGTTCAGTGTTTTTCAATGATGCAGGCTGGAAGGCTTGGACCACCTCTTGACCATCCGAGTGTTTCCAAAGAATATACCAAAGGGTGTGTTATTATCTCTCTCCATCATTCCCTTGGCTTACCAGGACATACTCCACACTTTTAAACAAAAGGATGGGAAAGAGGCAGATGCTGCTTTGCTTCTGTCCCCTCACGTGCTGAAACAGATCGGCCGTGGAAACCTCCCAGTTGACCCAGTGCTACCCTCTGCTAGCACTGGTCTGGTGACAGAGTATAGCAGTTTTGGCTATGATGGGACAGCAGGAACCAGCTATCGCCCAGCTGGAGTGAGACTGCCTTAGTAATTGCAGCAGAGCAAGAATGGATTTGATTTAATTTATTTTCTGCTTTACTCCAGTGGGAGAGAGAGAGAGAGAGAGGCCAGATTTACCCAATGGCCTCATTCCTACTCCCAAAGCATGAATTACTTGCAGCTTTCACAGCGAGCAGATAGAAGCAAAGACACAGACAAGTCCCTTGAACCAAGGAAGTGATGGTCCTTTCTGCTTCATCACCTTCACGTACCTATAGTGACATTTTAATCAGCTTCCCCTATGACTGACAGACATCCTGGTTCATGCAGAGAAACCAACATTTATTCCTACACTTACAAAATTTGAGACCTTTAAAAAAACCCAACCAAACAACAAAAAACCCCAAACCAGTCCCCTCTCCCTTTCTACCCAAGCAATTAAGTTACTTGCCAGACAGCACTAAGAACCCATTAGAGAAGAATATACTCTACATTTGCTGTGGAAATCTCCTGGTGATCTTATCTGTCTCTCAGTTCAAGCTCAAAGCTCAATTGTTTTTTTCTGCCTGTGCAAGGAGACTTCAAGCAGCACTGAAATCTTTTCAGATGAGGAGAGTCATCTCATCTTCATTTCGATTTTACAAGAATAAGAGAGATTTATGGATAAAGTGAAACAATAAGAGGAATGGCTATGGGGCAACCCACAGGATTCTGAAGAGCTTTAACTGCTCCAAGCTGCAAATTCAACATTCTCCTGAGTTGTCAGTCTAAAGAAATAAATACTTCAGAAGACAGACTCGCCCAGTTCCAAGTTTTCAAGTTATCATTAAGCAAATTGGTAGAAGGGCATCATCTCTAACTTTCACACACATCTAAAGGACTCAGATCACCTTTTGATCCCCTGGAAGCATGAAACATCAGTAAAGAGCATTAAATTGAACGAAATAGCCCAAGAGCTGAGACAGGAAGGATGAAAGGGTAGGCTTAGGAGGAATACACTGGTGAATTGACTGACAGGTCTGTTTTGCAGTATGTCCAGCATTTTTGTCCAGGATGCTTCAGTGAAAGGACTACACAAAAATCTCCAGGTACAGATACAGATCTATCTTCTAAGCAATGTCAACAGCAGCATCACACTCAGAAGACATCAGAGATCCTGTGAAAGCAAAAAGGTCAAAAGGCATTGACATTTGATCCCCAAATTACTTGGCTCTAGAAGTCACTCTGTGCCATCATAGTACAGCCACTGGGCAACACCAAAGAAACCATTCCATGTTATCCAATCTCTATTCCTTCCCACCATCCACTTGAAGAGGATGCTAATGAATGTCTATGATACTGCCACCTCCCTCATTTCAACTTCTGTGAACCTGAAGGGACCAGTCTGACAACTGCAATGGTAGCAAATCCAAGGAAGAAGTCCTAGCTCATTCCCATTGTCTGTTCTCCCTGCTGAGCAGTTATTTCCCTCTCCATTTTGCCACCTTTACCATCCCTCTGACCACACTCCGGTTGGATTCTGTTGAAACAATCCGAGTGACATTTGTATTTTATGCCCATACCGGCTCACATCTATCTTTAAATACAGCATGCATTCTAATAATTGTCTGCAAACATATATATGTGTGTATATATATATATATATAAAAAAAAGAATTAAATTCCCTAGTGTTGTATTTAAATGTTCAGGCAGTTCCTCCACGTTACTATTAATCATAAAATCTCACACATGTCTAATAATGCTTTTCCTTGCACACTGAACAGAGTGGCCTATGAGCAAACCCTGACTCCTTGGGAAATAACCTTAAGGTCAGCAACTCTAGCTATGATGGATCTAGAGGGAAAGCAGCTCCACAGCTGAGCTCCCTTGAAGACTGTGCTGTCAAGAGCTTTTCACATCCCCCTACTCATAAAAATGAGGAAATTTCTATAATTACTAATGATTACAACTGTGGTGGTACTGCACAGAGAGAAAGAACATATCCACTGGAAGGCAACCAAAAATACACAAGAGGACCTCTGGAGAGCTCATCTTTGCTGCACAGCCTTCATGTTACTGTTTTCTTTCAAGTTTTTCATCCTACCAGAGCCAGAAGCACAACGAATCCCCTTTTCAAAAGCAGTGTCTTTGTTCAGAAAGGTCACAATCTCAAGTGAACATCTTATGTCATGTCCAACATGCACAGCAGCTTTCAGGGAATTTATTTCGTTTTAAATGTCCTGCCAAAAATGCGAAGATCAGGCACAGAGCTTCTGCATCATTTAGGAAACATGAGGTTTAAATATCAATCAGAGGAAGTAGCAGAGTTCCTGATGGAGCTGAACCCCATCCTTGGATAAACACAGATGTGATGGATGACCTGGGAACACTCCCATCTGTATGAAACACAACTGGGCTTTACAGACACCTCCACTCCTTTGTACGTGCAGAACCACCTCATGTGACACCACTGATTTTTTAAAAAAGATCTTTTCTCACAGCATTTCACTTATCCTGCCATCCCAACTGTCTATTCTCGTATAAAGAGAACAGCCTTTCTGCCTAAATTAGGCATAGTCTTCCATTCCACTGTTACCTGTCTTTCAAATCTAGGTAGGAAAGCTGTCAAAAACAATTACTTTTTCCTGACTTGTCTGGATCTATGTCTCTCTGAAGTTTTATCAAACAACAGCAAATAGAAATTGAGGCAAATCTGGACTAGGAAAAGACTGTATCAGGGTCTGACTGCATTCAGGGTGTGCTGGCAGAGGATGCTCTGACATTGGGGTGTTACTTCTCCCTACTTACACCTCCGGGTCTCCCTGGGCACGCAATGAGCTCCAACCCCTCCCCAAGCCTGGGCTGCTGAGCAAATGGTCAATGCCATACATCTGAGTGACAGAGCATGTCAAGTTTCCCTTCTACTGTTTGATAAAATTCTTCTGGGAAAACCTTTTTCCTTAGTGTAAATCTCTGCCTGCAGGTGTCAAATACGTGGTAGGTCAGCCTGATCAAAGGGAAGAGTTCTGGGATACATAAGATAACGTATCAACATCTCACATGCTTGAATTCCCTGGCACAAGCCATATGAAAAAAACCACATTTTCTGATGCAAGGCTGCCACTTCCACCAGTGGCTCAGCTCAGAGCATCTCCCCATTTCCTCACGTATATTTTAACATCATTACAAAGTGCTGCCCACTCCTCACTGTGACATGAAACAAGCTGATTTTCCTCTTCCCCTCATCACACACATACACACAAAAAGCATTGCTAAATTCTGACATACTTCTTTTCCATCATCTGGATAACACATCCTGGTCTTCTGCCTCTTACAGATGGTGTTAAGTTTTCCACAAACCAAGTGGTATAGGAAAAATGTGGCACCATAACCAGAGTCTCTTTATCAGACAAAAACTGACTTGACAAAGATCAGTGGCAACGAAACAGATCACAACAGAGGAAGTGACAAAGACAAGGGCAGCATGAACCTGTGACCTATTACTTTGTTTTAATCAAAAACATGAAAATAATTGGATCATCAAACCGAGGCTGAAATGGTAATGAGTAATGAAAAGCTAAAAGCCTAACGTAGAGAGAGCTGTAACTCATGGACATGGTACTCACAGAAATCTGAGAGAAAACACAAAGCTCCAGTAAACAAACCTTATGAAGTGTTATTTGAGCTATACAGGTCTAAATGACATTTTTGTTTTGTTTCTGTGACTTGGCAGCAGAATTCAAAGCAGCAGAAAAATAATAGAAAATGAAGAAAGAACAAATGAAAACTAATTTGTGCCATCGAATGACTACAGAAAAAACCAAGAAAACTAAAAAGGGACAGTCACTCTTATTGCTTCCTGAAACTTTGCTTTTTCTTTGCTGTGTGATAAGTAAGATTAGAGGAGTTTAAAAGTGAAGTCTAACTTTAAAATGGTTGTGTCTGTCTCCTCAGCCTTAGCTTTCACCCACAGGGTGTTTCTGGGGATCAGTGAAACACACAGGAGCCTTCTGAAATTCCTACTTAACAACATGAACCAGTGAAGTAGTAGAAGTTTTTAGGTGGGCATTTTACATACACAATTTTGACTTTAAATGTGTAGTTGAAGTTACTAATGTTTGTACATTCTTGCTCTTTTCACCATACAAGAACACTAACAAGAGAGGCGTCTCTGCCCTCATACTCTCACAAAAGCAGCACACACAGAACACCACAGATTCAGTGGTTTAGTGACCCCCTCTGCCATGCAACCAAGTCTTGGATTACTTTTTAAACCTCACCGTTCGTTCTGCAACACCTGCTCAGAAAACTAAGGCTTGTTCCAAGCCAGCTTCCTTGTACCACAGCAAGACTGGAACAACTTCCCAGTGTTTGCCCCTGCTGAACAGAATGTGCTCTAGGAGCAACATCCTCATCTGCATTTTGCGCTCGTTGCTGATTTTTCTTCTGTAGCATGGATGGCACCTCTCAAAGTTCGTGCCTCATGTGTACTGGTACAACGACCTTTTCCAGCAGGACACTTCCCATGTCCCAGCTGTCTGCCTGCTTGCGCTGAGCTCTCCGTGCTGCCGCTCAGGTACTGACACTCAGTGCACTGACCTTTCCTGTTTCAGAGCTGTTCAGGAAATCCAGCACTCACCTTTCCTCCCCTTCTGCTCATCTAATGAGCTTTGTGATGCCACACAACTGCTGATATTTTCAAGGGTAGTGGCAGAAGGACATTAATGAATTTATTCTGGATTTTCGTGTTAAATGTATTATGCAAATGTTAATCAGTTTCTGCAGAACTTTGAGAAAGGTGCTGCATGAAATAAACAATACAGCGGCAGTTCTAGCAGTAGAATTTATAAAGCTTCAGGTGTTTAATATTCAATGTGCAAATTCCTTTAAGTTTTTTTTGAAAGGGCATGTTGGTAAAAATTCCCTGCACAAATGTGAATCTGTGCACTCCTGGTCCCTGATGTTAACAAACATTAGCAAGTCTGTTCTGTGCGTGTCCTTGTTTTATTCAACATCCACTTTGCACATCACATTTATCAGGGCCACCGAGGCCATCAAAAAGCTTCTCCTCCAACTACGTAATGGCAAACCTACAACTTGATGACTTGCTCATGCTTCTCTTCTCCTACAGAATCCTTCGAATTTCTATTAATTCTAATAACTGCAAAGTATTCAGAATTAACACATACAAATGTTTGCACAGCCCCAGCTATTGCAGTGCCACGTAATCTCCAAGGGCTGGATCACAGCAGGTTCTCCCCTCCTTCCACTTAACACCTGTTCTGGGATTTTCTTCAATACCTAATCCACAAGGCATAAGAAACATAATGTTTTCTCCCAAATAACATATATAATCCTTCTAGCACAATTTATAGGCACATTATAGGGAAGCTCTTTTCCCTCCCATTCATTTTGGTGGCACATCCCCTTAGCAGTTCACTGTGAACACCAGAGACACACACACAGCAGAGCAGTTGGCCATAGTTTCAACTAATCAGCTGGAGTGCTAATTGAAATGAAGGCGTAACAGCACAGGTGTTGCTCATGCCAACCACTGGACATGCTGAGTGACTCCACAGTGTTCCTCTAACCCTGGCACGTTACTGCCTGTGCCATCCCATCTCCAGTACTGTTGGAACCCACAGTATCAAGATTCACTCAGTCCCTGCTGCAAACACAGCCAGTTTGGTGCATGAATATTCTCCAATGTTCTCCTCTGATCTGTCATAAATTAATACCCATAATGTCTATTATATGCTCACTGTGAGCAGTAGAGACATTCAGTGGAGATATTCGGATATGTAAATATCCAAAAATACCTTTGCAATGAGGTTAAGAATTAGGAATGCTAATCCCTGAGTGAAATGTCTGTGCTACAATTGACCTATTAGGTCAATAACTAATAGAAATGGTGTCAATTTAGCCAAGGCATCAGAGATGTTTATCACATACTTTTCATTGGTGTTTTGAGCAAAAATGGACAAATCCCCAGAGTGGTCTCTGCCAATATACACATGAGCAGATATACTTCCTTACGTCAGTGAAACCTTGCTGCAGCCTGTGAAATTCGGAAGATAATCTTTGCCTGTAAAAGATGAGCTTATTGCTGATAAAATCTGGGAATCTGTGGAATGGAACACAAATTACTGTTTCTCCTCCACTTCCACAAAGTCCCATAAAACTCAATGCACTGGATGAGTAGGGCAGCACAACAGGATATGACCTTCTGCAGTCCTGCACCTGCACTTCTCTTCATCTTCTCTTTACTGTGTCTCCTGCTCTATGTTCTCAGCTATTCTATCTCATAATTAAGTCTCTTTGAAGCCCACACGAATTTGTTCCTACACCCTGCCAAAAGCCATACCTGACTGAAGAGGTGCCAAGTAGTTTGCTCAAAACCATTTAAAGAAACCTTTTTTTTTTTTTTTTTTTTAAAAAAAAGGCTGAACCTGGCTACCTGTGGTTTTCAATGGGGACCAGCTGTGCCACAGAGGCCAACACATGTAGAGATGAAGGCAAAAGGACGGGAAGTTTTGTGCAAAGGGAGAGTGTGGAAGAAGACTCGTGAGCATTTGAGAGGTCAATTAGAGAACCTTCAAAGGTTGGCTATGTCCCTTTAAGTTTTAAAACGGTGTAAATGATTCATTCATCATTCTTCACTGGTCACAAAATGATCAGTTAGACTGTTAAATGACCTCAGCTTTGCCCTGGGTTCTTAATTCCAAGCTAGTCACTGCCAGGCTGCCAAAGCCCTAACCATAAAATGAGTCATTAATGCTTAAGGAGGAGAAATATTCTCTGTCCACCTTCCCTTGGGGTACAGCTGCCAAATGTTTTGTTAGCACCACAAAACACAGCTCTAGAATAAGGAGAACAGACCAACCACAAAGGTTGAAGAGATACAGGAAAAGAGAAACACACGAAACACTGGGTGTCCAGCGCTTTCAACATTTATGGACGTTTGACTCCGGGAGAACCTAACCCAGCAGCACTCTCCCTGCAACCCACTCTCCTTGCAGACCCTCCTGCTTTGGTGGGACCAACCATCACAAGTCTCTGCTAGCTTAGCCAGGCCAATTAAAATGACCTAAAGTAGACAAATAAGAGCAAATCTTTAGACACTTAATCTATTTGTATTGAACTTTACCAATTATGCTAGATACTCTTACTAAAAAATAATATTATTTTTGCTTGCAGAACTTGCTTATCTCTTATCTTCAAATCATTACAGCTACCACCAAAATGGACAAGTGTCTTATGTTTTAATCTGTGCAAAAATAATCAATTTAAGGCCTGGACGAACCCAAAATGGTCAATAACAATAGCAAAGTTAGAGATTTAGAAAGGAACTGCACATGCACTAATATATACCTCAAAACACCTTAATGAAGCCACACCAGCAGTAAAAAAATACCCCCAGTGCTTTATGGAGTATATTTTTCATAGACAATTCCCTCAAGGACATTGTAATAGGGAATTCCGTCCCTTCTATTGTGACAGCAAACTTTAGCATAAATACCAGCTTCTATCTGGAAAGAGTTTTGTGATGATTGTCCCCATACTATGTCGCTAGCCAAGTCTTGCTGAGCTTTGAGATAACAGGCCAAAAACAGTTGTTTCAACATGCATCAACAATACTGCCTTTTAAAGTGTTGCTGTCCTATTATGGATCAGCAGAAAGATCAAACATAACAAAACCAACTTTGTGCAGCAGCACTGCACTCGAAGTTTTACAGTTCTGACCCTTTCACACACCCAAACTATTCTGGTTGGGTTTTGCCTAGTCCATGAGATCCTCTCCCAGTTTTCTGTTCAGGTTTCCCTGACTGCCACCATCCACAGGTGAGTCCTTTTACTAAGAAACAAGTACAGACTCCCTCCATTCGGCCTCCTAAATACACATGCACATGCTTGAAGGAATTATGATGCTAGCTTGGCTATGGGACTAGAGGTGATTTTCAAGCCCAAACACATCTCCTTGCCTTTTATCCATATAGACCCACTTATCTGAACTCTAACAGGGGTTTCATTTTTCTCACCAACCAGCTGTGAACTAATTAGGAGGACTTTAACTAGTCCTGATGCCTCTCCAAGCATATGGATCCAATTAAGTCAAACTGCAGCTGATTTTAATCAATCTTCCTTGAAGCAGCCAACCTTGAAGAATCTCTTCTTCAGCTGGAAGAGTAGAGGAGAGCAGGAAAGGCAGGAGAGTAGTATTTGCATAAGGAACACTTCATATCCGCTTGGTTGCCTGTAAACACAAGGCTCCTAGCAGTAAGAAATGCTAATTGAACACTCCTCACAAGTCTTTCCTCCCACTTTATCCCAAAAGCACTGATTTGATCAGTCTCTTTTGTTCTTGGCATTGAGCTGCACTTTTCCACCAGCAGCTATGGAAAATGGTTGAGATCATTTCAGATAACTAAACAACCCAAATCTTTCTCTGAAATCCTTCTGCCCACTGTGGGCCAAGCAGTGACAGCCCAGCTTTCCTGGAAGCCTTTTTTGTTTCATCAAAAGAAAGAAGAGTAGGGGAGAGGAGATAAAATTGTCTGTTTAAACCCATTCTTTTCATATTATTTGAATCCCTCTCCGGAGCCACAGTTCAAATGCTTTTCTTAAGATAATGGTCACTGGGAGGCACCCTCAACGGGGTGTCATTTCTCTACAGTTCAACATCTCCTGTATTTTTGTAATCTGTGGGTTTTATTAGCAGTAAAGACCTGACCAGCGAGTAATATCTATGCTAAAGTCTTTATACCAGTGAAGGAAAATCAATGCAGCCTGCAGCCAGGTGTCAAGAGGAAAGGAGTTTCAGAGGATGGGTATGTGGAGGTGGAAAGCACCTTCAGGCATAATTCAAGCTGTCCCCACACAAGTACAGAATACAAAGATATGTCAGACGTTGTGTACGCTGCTGAGGAGAGCTATCAGTACATCAGTTCATCTGCTAATACTGAGCTCAAGGAGTGTGAGTCACACACCAACACAAAAGCACCTTTCCAACTGCTCTCCTTGCCCTCTGGACAGTCCCTTGCTCACAAAGTGGCCTATCGTGCAGAAATCAGCAAAATTCATGTCCCAGTGCTCAGATACAAAAGGAGATGAGAGAATTCCTCCATAGAAAGGATGGAACGTGCTGCCCAGGGAGGTGGTGGAGTCACTGTCCCTGGACATGATTAAGGATAGACTGGATGTAGCATTTGCTGCAGCGGTCTTTTGTCTTGGTGGTGTTCTTTCAAAGGTTGGACTTGATGACTTTAGGTCTTCTCCAACCTAATTGATTCTGTGGAGACAAACATTTTTGAAGCTTTACTCCTCTCCACCATCCATAAATTCGAACTGACATTTTTAATTACTAAATATTAGCCATATCTCCACCACACACAGCTTTGTGAACTGAACAGACTTCAGTTCAAGAAGTCTGAGCCTTAATCCTAAAACTTGTCTCTTCCAAATTCACTTTAATATGCCCTTTCTATGTAACTTTCACTTGGTAGATACAATTCCAGAGTCAGAGGCTTTATTTTTAAAAAGAAGGAACTGCAGATGAAAATTTTCCAGAAATTGCCCTCATTCTACCTTGTTTAATGTCACCTCCTTCTCTTACTCCTTTATTTTATTTGAAACCATGCTTTTCCCATGTTTGCAATTTCAGTCACCTTTCCTTGTGATTTCTGTATGTTGTTTGTCTTGCTTTCTTTTCCTTCCATGATACAGACCTTATTTTAACCCATTGTCTTCCAATGATTTCTTTCAGAGATGGAAATGAATAACATGTCAAATTAGCAACATTACAGTGACCTTATCTGAGTGTATAATAACTGTTTCAGTGTATTTGCTCAGCACTGATAGAAGAGGTGAATTTCTAAGCTTATCCTCAGCTTTGTGGGTTCCTACTGCAACAAACCTTCCAGTGTGTTTATAGACAGAGTAATTTTAAGCTTGGCCTGTTCAAGATATTTGATTCTCAAGGTGAATAAAAATTGGGAAAGCTGATGTTTTCCCCTCTGAGGACTTCTTGGCTATCCAGGTGGGGACGTACTGATCAATACCGATACTTTAGCATTCAGCTTGTTATGTTCCTTTATTTGTGCTTTCCTCTCTACTCCTCTTTTCAAAGTCTTTCAAAGAAGCTGCTTTTGGCATCCAGACCGCCAAGACACAAGAAAGTGACAAGTTAAGGAAGGGGGCAGCTACCTCCTGTTAAATAAAGAATTAAAATCCTGTCCTCAGCCTTGGCAAAGGAGATATAAGAGCATGATTATCTGACTTCAGCTCTAACTCGCCTTTTGAGGGACTGGCAGATCTCTCTTTCCTAAACCTACTACACAAGACTCGGCAACAAAGCAGATCTTTGTGATGTCTTGAGATATCACAAAGAAAATAGGGAACTCCTCTGGTCAGGCCTTCTTGGAAAGCCAACAGCCATTGAAAGAAAATGTAGGCAAATTAAACAAGAATTGTAATCTCCTTTGAAACCAAAGCTGCTGTTGTGTTTTTTGGAGACCTAAGCATCCAAACACCAGCCCAAAGCTTTCATCTCCTTCTGATGACTGAAACCCAATTAAAAGAGAGCTGGGTGACAGGTTTCACACTAAACACATCTCAGCAGAGATGCTCAGCAGCTCTCAGCTCCCTGCTTTATCAAAGCTGTCACTTCCCCTGTCTCTAGGAATTGGTAATAAAAAGAAAAATATTTGATTCACCTCTAATAGGTGTCAAGATACAATCAATGGTCTGTCTGACATCTGGGTAATTTCAGACCTGCAGGTTTTCTACCATGAAGCAATTTACAAAAAAATGGGAGGAAAAAAAGAGGAAAAAGAAAGAAAAATTAAGAGAATAAAATTTTTCAGTGTATCATGGAACATAGAAGGAACAGATACTGCCACTGTTATGGAAGGATAGGCTTTGATTAAACAGATTCAGGTTCTTGTTTGCTTCAGCACCTTTCAAATAGTAAACACTACAACTGCTTGAACCAACTCCCATGCCCCTCCTCTGCACAGGAAACTTGTTCCCAGGGTGACAGCAAGCTGTAGTCAGTCCATGTACTCACTGCATGTGCCTTTGCCTTCCTTCAAGGAGGGCAAGACTTCAGGGATCTGTGCAGAGTGAAAAGCTAAACACCTTCTGCTGCAGAGGACAGTACTACCCCAGGAAAAGGTAAGACACACAGTAGCCCAGCAAAAGGAACGAACCTTTGTGTCCTTCTCTCTCTGTATCTTCTGCTCTCCCTGTCTGGGGTCTGAAGATGCTGCTATCTCATCCTCTTAACAGCACTGATGGTTCATGGCCTGGAAAACTCCTACCTAATGAGACCATGCTCTGGTGGTCTTTGCCTCCATCATTGACAGTAGCAGAGTGGAGACTTCAATATGAATGAAATTCAAAATTTCCTATCGGCTCTGTGCTGTTAAGCCTCGTCTATGCTCCCACTTTGGCATGAATGAATTTAGGGACAGACAACTTCTAGTGGTGGAGTTACTTAACATGAAACATTTCTTAAGGCTCCAAGAAGAAAACAAGAGGTTCTAGGGAAAGGCATTGTAAAAGACGACTGCAGTTGTGTGATTGCATTTGACATCAAACTGCTCCGATAACAAGGTCAGAGATACAACTGTGCTGCAGCAGCCAGCACAGGCTTCCCAAAGGTGCCTTGCCCAGATTGAGGGAAGGGAAGCTCCGTGCTGGGAGCATTTGAGCACATCTGTTAGAACAGCTACGGCACATGGACCATATCAGGCTCTCCAGCTGCTCTGGACCTCCACATTCCTACCTGCAGAGTGAGCTTCTCCAGTTTCATTTCCAGAGATCTGTTCTCCTCTGCCAGCTTGCTGCGTTCAGCTTCCAGCTCTTCAATTTTCAGCCTGGAGAAGAAGGGAAAATTAATAGACTTTGTGTGCCCCTGCACAGTCCCACCACAAATAATCAAGTAAAGCATGAAATCACAAGCAGTATCAGATTATTCCTGTATTCAGTACCACAAAGTTCCACTACCGAGGCATCTAAACATATGATTAAAAGCGACATATTTATATGATGAAAATAGGATTTGTAAAAGTATATTAAAAATATACAACTTGAATATAAAGCAAATTCAGCTTGGATACCTTCTGAACAACAGACTGAGTATAGACCATCATGTTTAATATCTGCCAACAGCTAAAATCTCCATGAGGCATCAAATCTCTTTTTGATCTGATTTATACTTTTGGCCTTCACAACACTCCTTGGCAGTAAGTCCCACAATTTAATTATGTGCTGTATGAAAAATTAGTTCAGTTTGTTTTATACTTCACATGCGATTATTTCACTGAGTGCCCGTTAGCTCTGCTATGGAAAGTCAAGAATTATTGTACTGCACTTCCCTCTACACACCACATTACAGGCCTCCTCTATTATTTCCTGAAGAATCTCTGATTAGTCTTTCCTCACATCAAGGCTTTTTCATATTTCTTCTCATCTTTATTGCGCTTCCTTGTTCCAAGTTTTCTACAGACTTTTTGCTGTGAGAAAAGCTGGAATGACAAACAGCACCCAGATGTATTCAGTGGTACAAGGAAGATTTCTGTTTTATTCTTGACTTCTTTTCCAGTAACTCCTACTATTCTATTTGTATTTTTAACTATGGAGCACCTACCTGATATTTTCAGACAAAAATAATGCAAGAGTAACAACAGGTTGAGTAACAACAGGTTACTTAGAGCTACTGTTGTGAAAGTAAAAGTAAACATGTTTTTTCTTTATGTGCATGGATTTGGCAATTATTGACATACAACTTCATTTTCCATCTTGAGCAGACTTGTAAGATTCTTCTAAAACTCTGAATACTCTGGCAAGCTGAATAATTTCATATTATCTCAAACTCTGCCACCTCACCACTCACAAACTCCTCTTTTGTTGGACAAGTTCCCAATAAAAACTATGCTTGGACCTAGAAGAAAACCCTCGGCACTGTGAAAACATTTGTTCTTTGATTTTCCAGCTTTTAAATTTGAATTACAAAAGCAAATTAATGGAAGAAAAATACATGAAGCTTCAGAAAGTGGAGAGATAACAGAATATCTCTGTCCCAGGAAATCCTAGAGACAAGGCACTAGGAGCCAAAAGAACCTTCTAGCAAGGTAGCCCAGCAGCTCTGCCCTATTCACATGGACATCCACTACCAACCATCCCCACAGACAGTACATTGGGACAGACAAAAATCGGGGATTTTTATATTCTTATTAAACCAACAAAGAATCTTCTTTCTTATTCCATCAAAGTAAAGTATCTTTGTGACCTTTGGCTCAAAGCTTTTTGAAAGGTCAAGTACATAAGATCAGCCATATCAGCCTTAGACAAATGATTGGTGAATCCTTCAGAGAACTCTATCAAACTTATTAGGTAGGAGATACATATATATAGAAACACTGGATCCAACACTCTTCCTTCCTTGCATTTAAGTACAGAGTACAAAACCTTGGTGCTGCTTCAAGACCCTGACCTTTCACGCGTTCACTTCTTGGGATTAACTGTACTAATGTGTAGTAACATTGATCTTTGCCTTCAATTTTCTCAGGATCCTTTTTTATTCTTAAAAAATTAATTATCTTGCTTGATAATACTCACTTTTAAATGATCTAAATTAAGCTAAAAAATCCTTTAACAGTGACAATAAAGAATGCACCCATCTGGCAACACCCTAAAATTATGCAACAGCAATTTCAGGTACAAGGAAAAAGTTATCTCTCCCATTTGCTGGACAAAAGTTACAAACTACTGCACAAAAGCTGGTAGAGCTATACCATGTTCAGCATAGAAATGTGTCCTTTATAAATATGCAGCTGGGATGGCTTAAATTATTTGTAAGCCTGACCCCTGCTGGTAATTTTAAAATATTATAAAATATCATCTTTTTCCACTCTTGGAAACTTCTAAAATGCAGAGGAGCAGTTTTAGTACTGCCTAGGCCATTACAAAAATATCATCACAAACTTCCAGAAGAGACACAAAGCTACCAGGGATGGAGGATGCTGAAGCAGGAGACTGAAAAGGTCAGGAAAATGGAAATTCAAAATTGAATTAATGCTTTTAATGGTGCATTTCTAAATAGAATAGGGAACAGGCCATGAGAAGATCAACACTTTTCTCTGAGGACCAACAGCTCCCGAAAGGTCAGAGACAGACACAGGACTCTCATCAGTACTTTCTCCATACTTGACACGCTGAATTTTAATTTGGAACAAATTTCTTCCCATCCAGCCTCACAAATAAGCTATGATGTTGCCATTATCTACTTGCAGAAGTTGTCTCCATGTGGAGGTTTAAGCTCAGGCCTCTCAGCTGCATAACAGTCACTAGAAAGCAATTCTCAGATCTGAGACACTAGCAAGCTGTAACAAGGGTAGGTTCAAGTCATTACGTTTTTGTGCTCTTTCACCTGCAATTTTAAGATTCAATAATTTGTCCATGCACTTTGTGCCTCACTGAAGAGCTGGGAGTGATTCAAAGCCTGAGGCACTTGCAGTCAGGCAGCAGACACAGAATGCTGAAATTATTTCAGTTGGACAGGATCTCAAAGCTCATCTCTTTCCAAACCCCTGCCATGGGCAGAGACACCTTCCACTAGATCAGGTTGCTCCAAACCCTGTCCATCCTGCCCTTGAACACTTCCAGGGATGGGACAGTCACAGCTTCTCTGCCCACCCTCACAGGGAACAATTTCTCCCAGTATCCTATCTAAGTCTATCCTCTGTCAGAAGGAAGGCATTTGCCCCTATGCTATCACTGCATGCCATGGTCAAAAGACCCTCTCCAGCTCTCTTGTAGCCCCTTTAGGTACTGGAAGGCCACAATAAGGTCACCCCAGAGTCTTCTCTTAGGGTGAACAGTCCCAACTTGGTTAGACCAAGTTCAGTCAGACTTCATGAGCAGCATCAGGCACTGAAGCATGAGAACCTCCCTGGCTCTCCTTCAGAAACAAAACTTACTGCTTCCTCTGCACTGAAAACCAAGAACATTGCTGTAACCTCTTTGTACCAGGAGGTTTTCAGGACTGACTAGTGCTTTCACTACTTATCCCTCTTCTAACCTATTTTTAACACTGTTAAGTGTCCTGGGTCTCCAGTGGGAAAGCATTAGGAACCATTAGCCAACAGTTTGTGCTATTCTAGCTTTGCTTTCCAGTCCCCTGGAGAACGCTTCCCAATGGCAAAGAGAAAGAAGCAAGGGAAATCCTATCTATATATAAACACAGCAAAGCATTTGCAGCTGGTGGTTAAGATAGGGAAGTCAAATATTGAAAAATATTTACTGGCTTGGCACTTGGAATGTTTTCTTTTATGTAAGTTGAGTATAGGGATGACTGTGTACTGCTTTTGGATGCAGCAGCATCCGCAAAGGCAGTCTTGGTGAATGTGCTTCATGCCTTCTCTGTCCAGGGACACCTGCACAAGAGAGGTGATGCTATTTTAGCCCCAGTTTACATGTCTCAGCTTGTTACAAATGGGAGTTACCTTTGGGCAGTGAGAACAACCCAAGACAAATTCACGTGAGAACGACAAAAAGCAAAGCATAGAAACATCTGGATCCAGCACAAACCATCACAATATTTGGCCCAGAACGAATCCCAGCATGGTTTGGGTTGGAAGAGGCCTTAAGGATCACACAGTTCCACCCCCCTGCCACAGGCAGGGACATCTTCCACTAGACCAGGTTCCTCCAAGTCCCGTTCAATCTGGCCTTGAATGCTGGTGCTTATTCTAAGAGCAGCCTTGCGGCACAAAGAAGGAAGAAACATCAGTTACTTTCTGAAAAACTGACATTGTTCTCGAGTTTTGTGATACAGGGGAAAAAACCATTTGAATTAATTTCTGGAGAATTTACAAACTTCTCCATGTAGGTGTTTGAAAATACAAAATACTTAAACTCTGGCAAAGATCTCTTCATATTTCTCAAAGATTTTCCTGCATCAGATGCAGACAGCTTAACACAGAGTTGAAGGCTTCACAGGCATGAGGTAATTTCAAGACACCTCCACAACCTTTCACAAGACCAAATTTATTGCAAAAATAGAGACTCATTGGCATTTGCTCAGACTTGTGGATTTTCCCACTTTTAAAAGTTAAGCTTTATATTGCCTCCACTGTGTGTTTCATTATCTCAAATTAGAAGAAGGAAGAAAAAAACCTAAAGCCTCAGGTCTTCTGAAATGACACTTGTAAGAATCAGAGACATCCCACCGTGTGTGCTCAGTCTACATAAAAAGTGCTTAGATCTTGAGACAAGGCTGTTCCTATTTTAGGAAGGAAAAAAAAGGGAGAATCTGATTTTCAACAGCATTTAGGCACTCCAAAAGTCTCTCTCAGTCCAGAGCTTTTCAGTGGACTTAACCCCCAACGCCATTTTATCTTTGTTTTATTAGTTTTTAATGCTCTCAGCTGTGTTATGTGATTGCCTGTGGAGCAGTGTGGATATCACCAACGAGGACATGTCTCACAGAGGCCCCATCTGTGAAGAGGACATGGCCATGTGGAAAAGCTATTGCTGAACACGAAACTATTGAATGGAGCAGAAAATGTATGTGTTGGGAAGACGCTATTAAGGGATCCAGATGGCATTGAGATGCTGTTAGGAGCAAAGCAGACAGAATTCCAGCAAGTGTGACTAATGGGCATTGGCAAGGACATGAATTTCTTTTGAATTACTGTAACTCTACCCAGTCACTAAATCCACAGAAAACATTTAGGATTTACTGGGGTTGAAGTTTGACAGCAGAAGGAAAAAGTTCAGATTTGTTCCAGCTGAAAGGGTCCTTCAGCTGTTGCCACTTAAGTTTTAGTGATGTTCTTTTTAAATATATTCCTTTTATTTATAGATTCTGAAAGAGTAGTTTTTGCAGTTATCACACCTTCCCTGTAAAAGATGCTAATGCTTAAATGCTCTTTGCTTTGCTTTACTCCACAGTGCAGGAACTCAATGGATTTGACCACTGTTTCTTTTCATAGGACCTGCAGAAAATAAACAAATATGATTTCACAGGGAACAGCAAGAAGTGTGAGAAATGACAGCATTAGCACTGGCTTTTATTGTCTCTTCAGAAACGATGATGCTGGGAGAGAGTTTCACATTTAAAGTTATAAAAGGTCTGACGAAAGAGCACTTTGTTCTCAAGAGAAGGAGGAAAAACTGATAAAGTCTTTCAAGTTTCTGGCTGAAAATTTACTTTCCATACTAAAGAAAAATGAGACAAAAGATATATTTCTAAAAGCTCTCATTCACTCACAGGGAGTGAATACAGATTCTAAGGATTAATATGGATTTTTTTTTCCTCCTTCATGTCTCTCCTGCTTTTGTTTTCAGAAGTTAGCTCCTAACCACAGGGTTTATATGGAAATGCCTGGAGGCTCACAGTTCTGCACATTCTCCTCACTGACTTCTGCTGGTTTTCTTCTATTTCTCACATTCCTCATGAGAGCAGCTAAGGTGCAAGGCTGGGCTCATTGTACTGTAGGTTTTGGGATTTCAAAGACCACAATAAACTACAGAAATGGAACTAAGTCCCTCATAAGCTACCCCCACTTTCCAATTTGGAAGTTTGAATTCTTCCCCCTGTTTTCTCCCAGAATTAGTTCCTGGCAGCGGTCTGTCCAAGGTAGGAGTACCAGTGGAGCTCATGTTGTTCACTTCTAGAAACACAAGGAAAAATCTTTATGGAGTTGATTCTGCAAAGCTGAATGAAATGCTTGAGAGTGTGAGAAGATGTCTGAAGAAAACAGTAGGGAAAAAGGAGCAGAGACTGGCTTACAGTGCTCCAGCAAAGAGAGTTCTAGCAGAAAGAGAATGTTTTGCACAGTCATTTACTGTTAGAGATGAGAAGCAAAAAGGGTGATCAAAATCAAACAATTCCATCCTTTTTGGAACAGTTCTTTAGCTGAATGACTGGCATTAGGGCCTGGGACAAGTATTTAAATCAGCCCTAACAACAAATAGTGGTTCAGGAAAAGGGTCGAATTAGAATGTGGGACTGTGGCCACTGTGTATCCACAACCTGAGGAGCCAGTGGAACTGAAATGGGAGAGAGAAGAAAAGACCAAACATCAACAGGAACAACTGCAGAAACTTGGCCTCTTTGCTGAAACAGCCTTCAGAGCACAGTCCATTGCTGGGGAACAGCTCTGCTCCATAACCATTGCACTGAGAATTGGCCTCCATTCGCGACACATTTTGTGTGAAAGGTTTGACACAATTTCATGAAAAGAGGAGAGAGATGAGATTAGTGGTCAAAGAAATTCTTTAAAGCCAAAGAGAGAAAAATATTATCTAGGGGAGTTAAGGGCTGCCATTGAGCAGAAGCAAATGCCACAATCCTGCAACAAGGGGATACTTGGAAACTCCACTTGTCCTTGCTCAGGAAATAGATTTTAGTTCAGGGCAGAGCCAGACATCTTCATTCCCATTGCCAAGAGCCTGCCACAACATGGAGTGGTCCTGGACTATGTGGCAATCAGCTGTTTCCTCTACACACACTGTCCTTGAAGCTGCTCAGTTAATAGATGGCAAATACTGTTCAGGGAAGATAAACACCAAATTGTAGTCTTGGAGGTGAAAATAAAGAGATTGAACATCTCCTAGAGGAAAGGGTGCTGCAGCAATACCAACCAGGGAGGAAGAGACTGAGGAGGTACTGTAGAACTACTCTGCAAACCTGCTGCTCCCAGAAGACAGCAAACAGGCTGCTGGCTTTACTGATACACAGGCATGTTATTCATCAGGAGTGACAGGTTTAATGTTGCCAAGGAGGTGCTGAACACTCCTGCAGCAGTATAAACCTCACGTTTCAGAGGGTCCCGTGTGCCTTAGCAAAGGAAAAACCTGAATGAGCTCAGGTCTAACAAAACTCCACAATAGGCAAAAGGCCGATGGAGACAGGTTTATCTCCCTGAAAAAGGGAAGCCATAGTGTACTATCCTTCACCAGAACTCAAACATACGATAGAATAAAAAAAGGAGATGTATGCTTTGGGCCTCCAGAACTATTACAGCACCTTGAGGGAACTATAGGAGGGAGTCCCTAAGATGAGGTGTACAACTCTAAAATGTATTGGAATAGCTTAGCTGAACATGTGTTATTTTCAACTACCTCCCTCCTGCTATGAGCTGGGCTTTCAAAGCCATAAAACAAGCTTCAGAGGCAGAGCACAAGAGCAAAGTCATAACACAGAGGCCAGTAATTTCTGCTTTCTGCAGGATTCTGCTTGCTGCAAAATCTTGCTTTCAGTCCTATGAGGGAGTCACGCTTTATTGTGATGGAGCTGAAAATATAAAAGAATTAAGAAGTAAAACTCCAGCCAAAGTCTTACATCAGCTGAGAATAAAAAACTCAGCCTGTCAAGATCTGATTTGCTCTGCTTAAATAAAAAGAACTTTATTAAACATTCAGAAACAGATGAACTATTCTGTTCTCAGTATTTATTGTGTCACCTGCTTTGCAACGGAAGCCATAAATGCTTTAATAAATACATGGAAAGGTTGTCTAGCTTCACTGTAGCTTTTATAAATGCTCATGTATCCTCTGCTGAAATGCTGTTCTGTAACTTCTCTTTCACAGAATCACAACAGGTACCCCTCTGCCATCTACAGCAATGCACAAGGGGAAACATCCCTCTTTTATCTCCAGTGCTACACATGCATCAGTAGTACAAAAGCTGGATTCTAAACCCCTTCACACACATGCCAAACAGATCCTGTATTTACAGGTGAGATTTGGTCAAAATAAGAAACAAACAGTAATGTTGTTTCCACAAAAAAGAAAGTCAACAGGGAGAAGAAATAGTGATGCAGGAGCCAGTCTTACGAATTAACTGACAGCAAGAGATACCAAACACTAAAAGAGCCTGAAGCCTCCCAGAAAATGTAAAGCTTATAAAGTATCTAAATGCAGGACAGATGAGGGGCTGAGTGTTTCTGTTAATGCTTCATGGATTTCTCACATCCACAAAAGCTGGCAACAAAGTAAAACTGTGTTTGGAATAAGAACATCCTAATTCAGGAATATATAGAAAATATATTCTGATCAATGCTACCACAAGGCAGCCTATGGACATAGGCAGTCTATAAACATATACTTCATGCATTCATTGCAGCACAGAGAGGTCTCCTGTACCTGGTGCTCTACCATGAGATGACGATAACCAGAGCAGGCAGCAAAACTACCCTGGGCATTTCCCTTCTCATTAGTTCCACTGAAAATTTCAGCCTTCCCCTTGCTTTGCCTACCTGAGTGTGTCCACCTCCTCCTTGGCGATGACAGTGCTGTGCTCAGCTGTGCACTGCTGAGACTTCAGGACCTTCATCTCCACTTCCAGCTGCAGAAGAGAAAATGTATTAGTTCCTTCAGCATTAGTACAGGACACACATGAACAGCAAAGGGAGGAGGAGGAAATTATGATATTCTATGATATTTTCTCAGGATACAGATGTGAAGCACAACTTCTGATATGTTGAATATCAAAACCACAGTTAGCCCTGCTTCCCTTTGCAATCTCTTTTGCCTTCCCCAACGTTTTCTCCAAGGCAGGTGAGGCACAGGAAGTTGACTGTTACTAGAAAAGCTTCTGCTTCTCTTACAGATATTTCCCCTCTCATCCCCCATGGATAGCAGGTGTGGCATTAGGAGCTCACTGGTACCTCTGATTGAGTATTGACAGTTCAACTTCATTTACCTTCTATTCCTCCTCAGAAGAAATGAACCACAGGATTATGCTGTCCTGTCCAGCACAACTCTGAGACACATATACTGAATCCAAAAGACCAGGGGATATTTCCAGCACTTTCCAATACACACTTCTAGCTGCTCAGGTAGCTATGGCTGAACAATTAAGAATACTTTCTACCTCTGGCTTTGTTTGGGAACTCACAAGAAAGTACATCAAAACTCTACAGACATGAGAACTTCTTACCCAGACTCTACCATTCCCAGGCTCCTTGATTTGTAGCAATCTGGATCTCTAATTCAGCAATCAAAACAATGCACAAATTGATAAACTCCATATGTTACTTGTTTCTAAACCCCTCATAAAGTGATTTATTATGAAGTGTAAGCAGAGACAAACTACCAAGAGGATACATAAACTTCTGTTCCAGCACCTTCTTCCAGTTTAGACCTTCTTCACTCTCATCCTTGAGATTTCGGATTTCCTTTTGTCATCTGTCTTTTACCACCTGGTGGCTAATTCCCCTAATAAATCTATTGACAGAAACTATATTTTTCACTCAGGAGGAAAATAATAAGCAATCCAGACTTAATTATAGATGCAAAACTCATGACTACAGAGAGTTCAGCGCTCAGCATAAGGGAAATAATCCCCTAATACATCATTCCCTGCAACAGCACGGATTAGACTTGGAGAGAAGAACCACATTGCAACAGCAAACTTCTGCAAGCTTCTTGCAGAAACTCCCTGATTTTACAAGGAAAAGGAGCATCTTGACACAGGCAGTCATATTGCTCAGCCAGAACTGAAATTCTGATGTACTGCCTCTTCACCCTTCCGTGCTTACCAGAAGAGACAGGCAGAGCACAGCAGCATTGTTAGCAGGAAAGGTAAGAAATGGATGGTTGGATTATTCTCCCTCCCCTTTCTGACACCACTAGAAGAGAGCAGAAGAGAGAGAGTCGAAAAGGTGTTTTAACCAAATTTCTCCCTGGCACCCTGAAGCCCTGCATTCTCCCCCTCCCTGTCAAAAACCATCCAGGAATAAAAAATAAGCAAAGGCCCACCTGCACCATCAGGCTGTACAAATGTTAATGTATATTAGCTGCCTGATAAGATTATCACAGCCAGAAATGTTTCCCTCAATTTTCTGATTACTGAGCTTATCTCTCCCGGCTCAGCCCATCACAGATGGCTGGGGATAATGCAAGCGCACCAGATAATTCCAGGAATGTGAATAAAAGGTAGCGGGATGTGGAGAAGGCTTCAATTCCAACCTACTTCTAGCAGGAAAACACTCATTATGCCTCCCTTTTCCCGTGTCTGCTGAAGCCTGAATGTATTTGCTATTAGGAGTTTTGGGCTGCTTCCTGGGATGCATGAGGACAGCATTTGAAGATGGAAGGGCTGGTGAGTACATTATTTATCACTGGCTAAGCGGGCTCAGCCTCGAGTCCTGCTGCCACCTGCTCACCCACATGAGCAAATAAATCACAGCTGCCTTCCCAGGAGAGAAGGGACAGAGCAGTGGGCGAGTAATCTCTGGTGATCTGGAGTCTCTTGTGTTGGCTGCACAGAGAGGGAAAAAATGGAGTGTGTAATGGGAAAAGGAGATGGGAGAGTGAACAGACACAAGCGCGAGTGAGCGCTGCTGTGGGAAAGCATCGGTGCACGTCTCGCCTGATACACTGTGTGACAAATTAGTGCCAGGTACGCTCAGCCCGGCAGGGTGAGGTTCTGCTGGGTTTCTAAGAATAAGCTGTTGAAGGAGAACGAGGAGGGAAGGGCACATGGACTGTAAGGGCATTTCATGTCATTTCTGTGTCCTCACAATTTTCAAGCGCCAAAACTACCTGGACTGAAATTCTGATGTGCCTGAGGTGAGAAGGGAGAGGAGGGCACAGTCATCTCGCTACAGATGAAACTGGATCGAGCAGTGAGATGTTGACAAGGGCCTGCTTCCCAGAACTAGGATTAAAACTACTTTGTGCCACAAAATACACAACTGTGCCAGAGGAAATGACTGCCATTCAAACCTCACTAACCACTTGTGAAAATGGAAGGCAAAACAATTAAGGTAATGAAATACTTCACTCAAAAGGTGTTGCTTCTTTTAACTGTTAGGGTTTCATCCTTAACAATTGTCTTTTCCAGGACAAAAACGGTTTAAATGAGATGGAATATCTTATTGTTGGGATCCAAGTCTGCTTTTCTGAAGGCAACACAGCGCAAGCGAACAGGTCTTCACAAAACAAGATTAAAGAGAATGGCAAAATCAAGCAAAAAATAAGGAATTTGTTGATAAAATATAAAAAGTGAGGAGGTTCTCAAGGCCTTTGCCTTTGACACGGCCTCAGGATAGCTCTAGGACTGGGTGATGAGCATGGATTCACTCACCACAGTGGCAGTTTGTCTCTTCCTGTCCACTGTCCCTCTCAGCACTTGTGCCAAAGAAAGCCTCAAAAAGGGATAAAGAGCCAAACCCCTCTTGCTGTTCTCTCTGCCTGAATTCTCATGACTTCCTTTTCCTCATTTCCAGTCCTAGCCTGTCTTGTTCACCAGATCCCACTTTCAGAAGGCATTTTCTGCCTTTTGAACCAACTTGCTATTCCTGTCTAAACTCTTCCAATTTTTATCAATAATTTTATGTAACTGGATGAGTTAAACTTTTATTACCTTGAATACATTAAACTAGTAGAAGCCATTACCCAGAAGAGAGGGGGAAAGGGCTGCTCAAATTGCAGCTCATTGCTGTATTCCACCATTCCATACTAAATGACCCTGGTCAGCCTTGGATCTTTCAGCTCTCTTTTATGTTGATCATGCTCTTTCAACTAGCACTGAGAGCAGAGAGGGAACATTGTCCTAAAATACAGCACTGCAGCTCCTATCCTGAAAGCTGCACAAGAGGGACCTAAGGACCTACAACTCTGCAGGACCTTCAAGGATAGTACCACCCAGGATCAGTTCCCCAGAAATACCCTCATTATACAGAACACATTAAGCCACTTGAAAAAAAAAAACAAACAAGCTATTATTTTAAAAAAATATTTTTTTAAAAAATTCTTCAAGGTTTTCATGATGCCAGATAAGGCAGAATAACAAGAAATATCAGAGCCCATGACTTGTGAATAAAACACATAAACAGGCGCAACATTTTGAGGATGTGCTGTACTCTTCTCAGAATATCCTGGGGTGTCTTGCTCTCAACCTAAAATAATCCCATTTATTCTGAACCTTTTCTACTCTCTTTCACTTCATGAGCATGAATTCAAGTCCAGCTTTATTGCTCTCTACAGAAAGTGATCAGGACACATCAAGAATATAGACTAATTTTAGAATGTCCATTTCCTCAAATATACAAATGCCCCAAAAGATGAAATGCAAATTTATTTATTTTTTTCCCCAAATAAGGACTGCCATCATTATTTACCAAAAGAGAAAGATAAGGAAGTACGTGGATGGATTTTCCTCTAGTGTCTAATTATATGAAATATCTTTCTTCTTTCAGCATTACTTTTAAACCTGTCTGGACAGGATTCCAAGAAGGTGGTCCTCCTCCAAGTGTTAATGACATAGCAAACGCCCACAGCAGGGTAAGAAATATGTTACTTGCTGGTTCTCTCTTCTGTAGCAATTATTTAAAGATATATGAGATGACAGGAGAAACATAAAATTATAAATTCATCTCCTGACAGCTAGGAGAAACAAAACTTTACTTTAGAGAGCTGATTTTCTTGGTATATTTCTGGCATTTGTCATTTCAGACCCATATTTTTCCCCTCCAAACCAAGGACCCTGAGCCTTTGCAACACCATGGGCCTGTTGCTCTTCACACTTGACTCCAGTGGGCTTCAGCATTGATGGAAACAAGCCTTTCCAGAGCATTCCAGTGCCCACTACTGTCCACACTCCATTTTCAAAATGAGGCTTATCACAGGTCACATCAGCCCCCCCTTGAAAACCACAATTAGGAACTTCTGAAAATTTTAACACACTGTTGAAAATAATGATCAAATCTCTGTTCAGGTGCCTCATTTTGTGTAACAAAGGACTCAAAATCTGAAGTATTTCAACTCACTGCTAAAGTGGGATTTGCACGATGAAAAAAAGGGGCTGGTTTCCTCGCCCACATCATGTACACACATTTCATAGAACACATGCTGGAGACATACAGTTATTATTTGAATAATGAGTGCATTTTAGTGAGGGGCTGATACAGCAATCTTACCCTGATGAAGTGTGTCTGCACGTCATTCAGCATTCTTGGAACTTTAAAAAGCAGGAAATGCTGAATCCATTATAAATGTCTAAAGGTTTATTTAACAATGGGCTGATGCAATATCCTTTGAAAGGCCTTCCTCAGCAAAAGAGCTGATTTTGAACAGCAGCGATAAATAGGAACTGAATTGCATGGAGCCAGCATGGAAAGGTGAACTGAGAGGTTGTGTTTGACTACAAGCCTCAACACAATTCAGGAAGCCATTTCAATATATAAATATTGAAGTGTATGAAAACCAAGCAAACTTGGAATGGAAGAGTGTATACTAAAATAGACAAGCAAAAGAGAAATGGGACCCTAAGTATGACCTGTACACAGAGGTTTGAGAACAGGCAAACCAGGACCTTGATACAACAAGGATGCTATTTGTGCTTCTCTCCATAGGATGTAGCAGTGACTAAGGATCTTATCTGCCTCTCTTCCCACATGGCAGCTTGGCAAGCTTGGTGTTGCCTATGAGCTTATAAATCTGGCATCAGGAGAGAAATCAAACATACATGAACATCAGTGAGTAGTTTGGGTTCTAGCAAAACTACAAGATGGCATGCTGAGCCCTTCAGAGACCATTCTGGTCAGCAAAAGCAGCGTCACTTCTTCCTTATGCCCATTCCACTGGCATTCTGAAGGGCTGTTCCCCCAAAACATGTGCAGAGAAGTACACATGGGGAGAACTAAGCCTTACCAGATTTCATAGTGAACTTTGCTCTTCTTCAGAAAGTAGGACAATATTGGGAAAACAAAGTATTACTTGCCATTTAGAAACAGGCTAAGCAGCCCAGGATTAGTTGATACATTTTCTTGGGAAATTAATCCTCGATGCCATTGTGAAACAAAAGCAATAAAGCCAAAGAAAATCAGATATTCAATAGAAAGTGGTTTAGAACTACCTATTTCCCACTTGGCTGGAGAAAAAAAAATTCTTTTTTTTTTTTTCTTTTGAAAGCTGAAGGCTGGCTGGATCGGAGTCTCAGTCTCTATGGGTTCCACCATCTGTAACAAACTTGCTGTGCTTTTATCACTGAGAAGACAGGGCTAGGAGCAACCTTTCAGCAAACACTTCCCAAAAAATGTACTCATGCATATATATTATTGTAGATACATGCACACTGGGAAATGGACATATGCTGACTTCTGCTTCTCTCCAATACAGTCTGGATTGTGGCTTTTCTTCTCCTGTTGCAGTAAAAAGAGAGCAATTTTTCAAGTTTATACCAAATGTCATTCTATTTCATTTCCAAATATAATCTCCCAGAGAGAAGGTTCGCTTGCCCTATTTCCAATCTCTAAAGTTAATACACAAATTTATATTCCTTTCTCCCACTCACTCTCCTAAATTAAGAGGTGTAATTACTAGGAACGCTTGCTATAAACGAATAAAGTGCCAAGGGAGAAGGAGCTGTCAGTGCTGGACGTCTGCAGCAGCCACCCTCCTCTCTCCCCCATCCCTGGAGGATCCTGCTTATGAGGCAGTTTCTATCTTTCCCATTAGCAGAGGTAGCTCACACACAGCAGCAGACGACAAGCCTTCCCCTTCCAGGCAGGACAAATCAGAAGAAACAAAATTCCAAAATTCACTTCAGCCTGCCAAGGACCCTTGCAAGGGTGATTCCTCCCAATCCCACCTTTTGACTCTTCCCAGTCCTGCTGCCCTCTCAGGAGACATCAGGGTTCCTTAACAACAGCGGAGAAATGCAGATCTGCGATCTCAAAATTCAGTACCAGTCTCATCCCTCTTCCCCCTCCCCATCTCCAACACCCTCTCCAAAGGAAGATTGATTATTATAATCAGACTTAGCTCTGACACAGCATTTGCATTTTCAAAGCACAGCATAGTCATTAACTAATTCATCTATCCCAAGGGAGCCCTAACGAGCATTCACCTCTCCCCTCTGATTCCCAATCTGCAGGCAGCCCACAGTTTTCCTTCCAACACCTCCCTTTTGCATTGTGTGGCACCAGCACAATTTGGTGAAACTCCAGACAGGCTCAGTAAGCCAAACTCAGGCCTCCTGCAAAGGAACAAGAGGAAAAATGCACAGACACCCTCTTAAAATCGGTTATGCTGAGGTTTCCATGTGCTATCAGTGGTACAGGCTATTACAGGAAACAGTCTGTTCTGTAAAATAAGGCAAATGCCACAGGGGTCCCAAAATTACCACATTTCCATATGAGCAGCATTAACCACGAGCCTGAGCTGCCTGCCTAGCTGCAAGCATGTGAAGAAGGAATCCTCACCACATCACATCCTCCAAAGCCCCAGCCTCCTCCTGCACAGCCCAATCAACAAGCTCTTCCCCAAACTCCTACAACACACCTTTATCCCAAGACAGTGTCCTGCCCCTCTCAAGACTCTTCTCACATTCCAACACCACCAGATGCTGATCCTCCCCACTCACCCATCTCCTTTGGTTCATCTGTTCCCCAAGATGAGCTCAGTACCTCAGGGCATGGTGCTAATAACACCAATGGTGGTGGACTCAGTCCCTATATGGGCCACTCACTTCAGATTTCAACTTGATGACCCTTGTGGGTCCCTTCCAACTCAGGATATTCTGTGATCTCTGCATCCTGATCAAGGCATGGGGGTGGAGTGGTGGTAGTGTTGGAACAAGATGATCTTTTAAGATCCCTTCCAAACCAAACCATTCTATGATTCTTTTTTATCGGTGGGGAGTAAATGGTGAATATAACCATAAGGCTGCTCTGGAAGGAGTCCACCCTTCTCTTTGTAGACAGATGCTCTGCTGATACTACAGCACATCTGGAGGAAGCTGCCCCGGACCCAAGCACAGATCCCATGTCAACAGTGCAACACCAGTCATCATGTGGGTGCCAACTTAGGATGGTTTGACAGTTCTGTCTTCTTCATCTCTATATGCTCTGTTTATTCCTTTTTGGTAGACTGGGATAGGAGTAGGATGTGAGTCTGGAAATGAGCACTACAGTACATTTCAGTGAGAATGAAGCTGGCTCATAGCTCAAGATTAACAAAACTGGAAAGTTCATGGGGAAGAAGAGCGAGTATCTTGTGCAAGAGACACACTGAGCAAGGGAACTAGAGATGTTAATTTAAACCCATGAGTTTATTCAAGTATAATTACATATTTCAGCCCCCACTCTGAGAAAGGAGCAGACAAGGAATCTCTTCCTCTCAGGCTGTCCTGCCCACGCTCCCAGGCGCTGCTATGAGATCTCACTGCCACTGCGTGACGGCAAAACACCTTGACAGCTCCATGTCCATAAACCTTCTCTCTGCTCTAACAGCTCATTCTGAAGAAGGATCACCTAATTTCCATGTTCATTCAGCTCAGAGCTCTCTGCCGTTATCAGCCTCGCTCCACCACTTTCACTAGTGTGTAGACGACTGTTTCCTTTAATTACTACCGAAAGCTCCTCCCAACCAGGGAGAGCAAAACAGCTGGTGTCCACTGAGAAAAGGAAACTCTGGAGTAATTAGCCTTAACTGGCTGACACCTCGTACCCATTACTCCTGGTTAAAACAGCAAAACACAGAATAGAAGTCTCTTTAGGGAACCTGTCAAGGTGCCAGACTGAATGTGCCACATCCCTGTCCAGCGTGGCTGCAGCCACGGGCACAATGGAGTTGTCTGCTCCCAAGAAGAGCATCATACAGATCACTTCTTTTATGCAGGAGTAGGCGTTTTTGCTAGAATCAAGTCTTGTAGCAGCTGTAATTCACAGGCAAAGCAACAAATAAATTTGCAAAGATGTCATACCTCCTCCGTACAAAGTCTGAATACAGTTTGTTTCCTGAAAATATAGCCTCGAGGAGTTTCCGGAGCATTCAGTCAACAATTCTCATCAAACAGGAGCTTGTAATCCCACCTCTCACTCCCCTCATCAGTTCCCTTGTTGAAAAATCATCACATAATAACTAGTCAAAGAAGAATCTATGCAGTTACCAAGCACCTAGGAAGATCAAAGAGGAAAGCGAAATCCAACATCCATTTTTGTTCCTTTGTTTGCTAACATAAATACAGTGGAATCAATCCTGCTTAATACTGCAAGAGAGCAAAGGAGCCTTCGCTGAGTGCTAGACTTGAAAATTGAACTTAATCTCCTTTCTCCAACTCACATGGAACAACACACAGCCTGTACTTTTACATGGTTTTAGGAACAGCCCCCTTTGCTCCCACTGCAGGTCCAGCCCAATTTTGCAGCTCACTACAGCTGGGAGCATTGTTTTTTGGCACATCTTGGCAGGGAGAGGGAAGATGAGTAGGGGCCTGGAGAGCTGCCTGCTCAAGGTGCATTCTGAACTCCCAGAGATGGGAAATATGATGATGGGGCAAGGGATCTAGCTATGGGAAAACAGCAGGTCTCCTGACTGAGCCTCTCAGCTGCCTTTAAGGAAGCAGCAGAGCTTGGAAGGAATCTCGTTCCCCAAATCCTTCCCAATGAACAGATTAAGAAAAGCAGGCTTAATATATTCTAGCTAAATTACACATCCAGAGGCCCACCTGTGACAAAAAGCAGTGGCCTTCTAACGTATAAAAAGTGAGAAATCTCTCTCCTTGCGCCAAAACCCAAAGGTTACAGAGCCCTGCCAAGACTGCTCTGCCCATTTCAGCCTCTCAGGATAATGCCTGTGCTGCCCTTCAGTTGCCAGCAGCAGAAACAGAACAAAAGGCAAACAACAATTCCCTCTCAAATACCATATGCTTAGTTCTGGTGCCAAAGCAGAAACCTGGCATTTTAACCTTTGGTGAACATGTTCTTGCTGCCACCAATAATAAACTCTGAGGTCCAGCTCAGAGGGAAGGTGTAATAGATGTGCAGGGATGGCATTAGCACTGAACAAAGCATCACCAGGACAGGGCCTGGCAAGAGCTCGATTTTACACAGCCAGTCTTCAGAGGTTAATGAAATATTCATAAATAGGTTAAAATTCTCCTGACAAGCTGGATCCTGTAATACAACAAAGAGTTGTCAGCCTCAATTAAATGATTCCAAAGAGGCAGGGCTCTGCCATTCATTATTTACCAAGAGGTCATAGGAAAAATTCTGCTCTATGATCTTCTTGTCTCTGTGGATAAATTGGGTTTTACAGCTCCTGCTGGAGGACTCTGCTGCCCTGACAGACCTCAGCCTGCCATGGCTACTACCTACCCTCAGCATCCATCAGCCAAAGGCAAGAAACACTGGGAACAAGCTCTTCTAAAGGCACTGAGACACAAAAAGATCGAAAGCAAATAATGTAGCAAGCTGATTAGGCTGTCAGTGTAAGGACTAAGTTTTGAAACTTCATTTTTTTAAGCCTTCATCTCACTTTTTGTACACACAAAGCCAGCCCCAGGCAAGAAGAAAAGTATCCAGCAACCTCTGATCTGTAGGCGCGTCCTCTGAACATGCTGTCAATGCCCCCCCCAGGTGCCATAGCTAGAGAGCTCCACATCCCCCTTCATGTTCAGGGCAAACTGTGCCTCCAGAATTGCAGTTCTTAGATCAGATCTCTCGGGATTGTCCTCTTCTCATGCAGGTACTACTTCCCAGGACTCTGAAAGCAGAAGGAACTGGTCTCCATCCTCGTCACAAGAAAGTTGAAAATTAATTACTACTTTGACCCATCCTAACGTTCAACAGCCCCAGGTCTTCCTTTCCCTCTCTGGACATGCACTGGAAGTACACGTTCCTTCTACAGCTGCTCCAAGCTGCCTCTTAGGCAAGGCAGAATAGAGGAGAAGAAATGCTGGAACCCAAGAGGTACCCTGGACCTCTCACCTGGTTTTCTCAAAGTACTGGACATAACATGGAGCCCTGCGATCTCCAGGAAATTTTAGCCAACTAAATCAAACCACACGAGTCTGATGTAGCCCATAAACTTCTTACAGGTTCTGTAAAAATGAATGAAGCCTGGAAAACACCATACTTGCATGACTATCAAATATGTCTTTAGTGTCTCAAGGCTGTGCCTACTATAATGAAGCCTCTGATAATATCGCTATCCTGTTGTCATTTAACCAAGTAACTCAGTGTAACTCAGATTTTACAGTGACAATAGTGACAATGACAAGGAACACTCCAGCTGCAGCACAGCAGCATCCTTTGAACAGGAAAACAATCCACCTTTCTCCTCCGATCAGTGACTGAAGAGAAAATAGCCCCCTCACCACCTTCTCCCTCCCCAGTCCTTGTTCCTGTTATAATGGTGCCCTAAGGTTTTAGGGGCACACCTGTACCATGGAGGCCCCTCCAAATGATGGGCTGAGACTAAGGTCAATGTCCACGAGTCCCATCCGAGTTAGTACTGCTGTTCAGGTCTGGGTCAGACCATTCTCTCACAATTCAGCACTACCTGTCCTACAGGGAGGCAGAGGAAGGAGCAGCAGTAAGGCAGCTCTCCACTTCAGGCAGCCACGTTTCTTCCTTCTGACAGTCCTAACCCCATGTCAGCTCTTACTGCCTTCGAAGAGCAAATGGAAACAGTCCTGCTGAAACCAACCGGTGCTGCAGAGTTCCATAAAACTTTCACGTTAATGTCTCCAACAGCAGGTTCATTTGTGTAATGGGACTTCTAAACAGACCATTTATTTCTTTTTAATTTGAAGGGAATGTACTATTTGATCCCATGTGCCCAGCTAGATTTTTAAAACAGAGTTAAACCACAAGAATTGACTCACTAAGTCTCTTCTTCTAACCTAATTAAAATAGCATTGAGATACTAAACTGCAGAAGTGTAATGTGCTGATCACCTCTCCAGTCTATAGGCAGTTTGTCAGCACTCATCCACCAGGATCCCAAGGCTTCCTCCACACTCTCTGCTTTGCTCACAGTCACATGCACCAGATGCTTCTGACAGTGCCACAGTTTTGTGTATTGAACATGAATTTTCCAAGAGGGAATATGCAGCAGGTGCAACACTAACTGAGGTTGTTCATCATTCCCTATGCTAAGAAAGGGAGGGGAGAAAGTAATCCTGTCTCTGTTCCTCAGAGCTCACTATATTCTACAATGGGGAATAGCAGGGACCAATTTTAATGTACTTGTTTACAAGTGAGAGAGAGCTCTCTGTTAGGGAAGGGGAAAGGACAGGAATCACCAAGTACTCCCATCCCATTGTTTAAGGCTCAACTCAAATTCTGAATTAACAGGACCACGCAAGAAAGTATAGAATAATACAAACACTGTGAAGTATACACAGAACAAACAAGCAACTAAAGGCTCTGCTGAAGTGAAATTACCTGATAGAGATGAATCAGATGTAATTCAAAATCATCAAAATTCACTGAAGATCTTGGGCCAAAAAATATAAACGCACAAACACAGTAACTGATAGAGCAGGGAGACTTTATCACAGAGGAGCATAAACTGATCAGAAAGAGGAAGCTACATGAAAACTGAAGGAGCAGCACAGAATTCAAATGCCACAAGAGCTGGAACCTTTCCTACAAACTGAGCCTTCCTCAGTCAAGGAAAGGGGTAGAGGAACTGATCCCACATGAACATCAGAGCCATGTGGCCGTGGAATTGGTGACATCTTGGATACAGCTCAGCTCTTCCATCACAGATGGAACCTCATGGTCCTGTAGAAGATACTTCTTTGCTCTGCTAGAACATCCCCTGGAACAATGGGACCACCTTGGCTACTCATCTTTAAAGGAAACACAGGAAAATGGGAAGAGATTTAAAGAAAGCTGCAGGATTCATGAGGAGACTGAAGAGCTTGTTTTAAGAGAAGACTGCAAGAGCTTGATTTGTTTAACCTAGACAAATGAAAGGCTGGGAGAGAACAATTGTTCTCTATAAATATGTCATGGCATAAATATGAGGGAGGAAGAACAGTCACTGTAGTTTAAGGGGAACATTAGCACAAGAAAAAAAATGGATATTAACTGCACATATATTTTCAGCTGGAATTGGGAAGATTTCAGCTATCAGAGCAGTCTTTCAATGACAGTAATGGTACAAACAACCAAAGCAGTTTCAAGACAAGCTTGATAAATTTATGAACTGAGATATATGCTGCAATTGCCTGAGTTACTGAAGGACTGGACTTTATGATCTAAAAGTCCTCTTCCAGTCTTCTGTTACTATATCATTTCATTCTGGATTAACTTCTTTTGCTGTCTCTTTATAACCAGATTCATGTTTTTCAATCTGATTTGAGAACTGGATATTTCCCTAAGATTGCCTTACTAAAACTATTCACCCTGCTGCTCTAGCTGAGTGCCACACTGCTCATCTGTCTTGGGCTTTCTAGCCTCACATAAGGTGTTAGGATAAAACCTCTCACATGAGAAGGAGATTTGCTGTCACTTGCTAAATCAATTCAGAAATTATGAAATACACTTTTGGTAGATGAAGACTTCCTGCACCAGTCAGTCACCTCCCTCCCCTCCCAACCTGCTGGTTCTACATACGTCCCAGCAAAGCTTCATTTTTATTTATAACCACCATAGTTCAGCTCCCTAATCCCACATTTAATTGTTTCCTATTATAGGTAATAGAGAAAATTTACATTTCCACTAATAAACACCACTTTTGTTCTTATGCCTGGTCCATTGTATTTCTTGCTTTGTGTTTAATAACTCTTAAATAAGAATTAAATGACATCTACTGGCCAGTTATCCAGGGCAGGTCTCTCTATATTAAAGAGTACTTTTTTCCTATTATCATTATTACCTGCAAATTAAAATTATAGGTAATAATTTTTCCATGTTGCCTAGTTCCCAATGAAATCATGCACAGTGTTCTATGAGTTTAGTTCCTTCATGCACTCTCTGTCTCCATTTCTTCTCCCAATAACAGTCAGTTAGGTAGTCACTGACATTTAAGCTAATCCTAAACATTATGATTTCATCAGAGTGAGCACATGATTTGGTTCTTTAACTATTGCTGACCTGCTGCTCTTAAATAAAGATCTCCTGTTCTCTGCAGAGGGTTAACCAACACTTTTCCTCAAGGCACGGGGCATTTATTTTATTCATTTTAAAGGTATCTTTATTCCTTCTATAAGGACTCTCAATTTCTGCCATTCATTTGGTGACGGCTGCACTCTTGGACTTCAAATCTTCTTTACCTCCCACCCTGCTAAGCAATTCTACTGATTCTTATATCCATCCTTTTTAATCTGCTGGAGGGTGAAATAAAATTTGTTCCAATGAGCAGCCTATAGATTTCAGAGCCCACATGGGCCAAGCTGTCTTTTGAAGATGAAAACTAAAAGATACTCAGAGCACCTCAGGGCAATGAAAATACAGGCGATGCTTTAATACCAAGCTGACTTCCCCTAGGGATTAATGATGGAGAAAAAAACATCTTGACATGAATGCCCTGTGTTACAGAACCAGACTGAAAGAAAGAGTAAGATCAGAGATCACAGCTTGGATGGCAACCTTGAGCCAAACAATCTCCTCCTGTCTATAAAGGGATATGAAAAATGCAAATGAAAATGAGAAAAATGGACATGTCTTCTGCTTTCCTCCCTCAGGGAGGGAAAGCAAGAGAATATGACAAACAAGAAAGCATTTTCCACAAATAATATTTTGGTTAGGAAGCTTGCTTTCAGCTTTAGGCCACTAGAGCACTTAACTAACACACCATATGAAATAAGATCCTGGGACCACAGAACAGGCAGCCATATGTGGGAAGTCTTCAAGTAATCTCCCGGCACATCCCGGAAATAAAGACACTAGAGCACCAATCTCAATAAGAACACTTGCAGTGCTGAAAAAATGTCAGAAAAGTGCACATGCATGCAAAAACATTGCAAAGAAGAAGTGTGCTTAGGTACCAAAAAACAATTCACAAAAAAAAATTCAGCAAATAAGAGAGAGACAAACCCCACGGATCTGTGGGACAGCTCAGTGACCTGAGCTCTGTCATTGTGGTGACTCTGTTACATATCAGCACTCAGAAGCCTGGGCAGGCACTGTTCCCTTATGTTAGGAACACACAAACTGTGAATAAAATAAGTGAAGGGTTAAAGGGAGAGGAAAATCAAAGTTTCATTGTTAATTACGCAGCACAATGATAAGGGTAATTTTTCTTCAATCAAAAAATAAATTCTAGGTTCAAGTTCCCTGAAGGATATAAAACATAGAGGATTTTATATGGTTGTAATCACAAACTCATTTCTCCAGCCACTACTGGCCGTGTCTAATTAGGGCAAAGTATGTTAATGGTACAGCAGCACAGCCCAGAGACGTCTTCAGTTGCAATATTAATTGCATTTAGGGAAAGAAGCATGAATTGTGCTTATACAAGCTAATTAGTATGGGTTTGCTAATTAATACTGGAAAGTCAAACTGCCTTTGTCTTGTCAACTGCAATTAACTGAAGATGTTTAAATCTAATTTTTTTTTTGTTGCTCCAATAGCACACTCACTTATAGTTGACAAGCAGTAAAATCCTGGGCTGGAGTGATCCATGATAGTCAATGAAGTAAGTCCAATCCACTTTCTTCTAGTGGGACCTTGTGCCCTGGCCTGGCACAGTGTCTCCTACCACACACACCACCCTTCATTTCATACTGTCCCAATGGACACAATTTGCTGAACTAGAGCCTTTCTCCTACAAGGACACAGAGTGGGCAGACACTGTTTTATTGAGGCCATGAGCCTATCAGATTTATCCCACAAGTATTTTACTTTTAGATATCGTTATGTAAATAGTGAATTATATACCAGGTCATCTGAGACCTCACACAAGTAAGACATCAAACTCCTCAGTGAGATGCAATCAGCCAACCCACTACCCCCACAGCACTTCCCTTCATTTCCAGTGCCCGGGGAGGGTGGCAAAGCCATCACTTCTCTTCAGGGTGGCAGCACAGATGTGTCCTGCACAGTGCTTTATCCCAGAAGTAGCCCAAGGACACATCAGACTGTGTGATAACACCTGACAGGTGTTTATTCCATTTCACTTAGAGCCAGAGGGCTCTTTGCAGAGGAGCTGATGAAAAGCAATATCCACATCTGTGAGCACCCACAGCAGGATGAGCCCTTCTGCACCTATGGAGGCTCAACATCAAACTGAGAGCAGAGGCTCAAGGGTGAAAAGGAGGAAGAGGAAAGTGAGATCCCAGGAATCTAAACTAGGCAAATAACTTCACTGAAGTGACAAATTTAAAGAGATCTGAAAATAAGGCCATCCTTCTGTATGAAGCTGATTTTCCTGTATTTACTGAAAAAAATTGAAACTGCTGAATAAAGCCCACACCTCACAATCTAAAACATCATAGAAAACAGCCTGTTCATGGGAGATTGATGTAAACTTCAGTGGAAGATCACCAGACCTCCAGTTTTCCACTGAGAAACCCTTGGGAATAGTCACTGAACAGTGCTGCTTTATTCTCTGCTGAGGGATGTTGCACACCAATTAGTTCTTTAACATTGGAAGTTACAGTTTCTCCTGCTCCTCTGCTAGACTGTTTAATACAACAAATTTTTGAAGGCAAACAAAAAATAACAAAAAAAAAAAACCAAGCACCAAAAAAAAATTCAGGCTTAATGATCCCAAAAGCAAAACTTTGAAATGTTTAAAAAAGCTCCAAAACATCAGAACATTTAAAACATAACAGAAAGTTTTCCTCTGATACAACCAGAGACCACAACGCAAAATTGATTTTCAAGAATTTGAAACTGTAACAAAGCAGCACATAATGAGATCAGATGGTAAATAGGATTAATCCAGCTTTCTTTGGGAAGTATCATTTATGACCTGCGTCACCACAGAAAGCAGCTGGGCATATAAAAATGTTTGCCCACAATGTGAGACCACCCCAGAACCAGAATTAATTAACGCTCTCATTATGAAAACTCTGATGCTGAAACAGCAAGTGGCACAAATTAAAAAAAGAGATACTAACAGACGTATGGCAATCCATTAATAGCACAGCAGGGGCATGGCAGCCCTGCCCTTCAGTGCCCTACCAGAATTCAGCACAAGTCTAAAAAATCCCCACTTGGCACCATAGTTTACAATTTGGATTTTAGAACAGATGTCTGTTTAGTACCTACTTACTAGTCAGTGATGCAGGCTTATTTTTTATTAGTAATGAAAATGATCACATCTATGGAATGAGTCTCTACATCCTGGATACTGCTCAGGTTTTTCTTGTGACTAGAAAAGTTGCAGGAATTGCACAACTCAGCCATTAGCAAAACATAGGTTCACAAAATGGCTTAATGCTGACACCTCATTTATTCCTGAGTATGAAGAATTATATACAATAGTCATGAAACTGCACATAAATTTCCTTACTGTCTGTTTTTGTGGCCTCTGTGATTCTTGGTCCTTGAGGGAAGTGGCAATAAAACAGACAAACCCAGCAGAAAATTAACAGATACTGTAAAAACATAGTTTGTAGTAATTTTGTCATAGCTGATCTGCTTGTCCTTTGCCCACTTCAGACTGAATCAAAGGCCTTTAAAGAAAGAAGTTGATTCAGTATGAAATTAAATGCTTGCTTATGATCTAAAAACAAAGGACATTGCCAAAACAAAAAAAGGAATCTCATCCAACACTTTTTCTAGGTGAGTATGGAGGCAGGGAGTGCCAAGACTGGCAGTAGCAATACCAACTTTCACAATACTTATTTGCTATTCATTTCTGAATATTTGGAACTAATCCACTGTTTAAATGAACTGAACTTTGCACATTACTGCTCTGCAAAACAATGACAAGAAAAAACCAAAAACAACCACAAGCAAAAACTGAACACTTACCATCTCTGCTCTTTGCTTGTGGTTTCCCACTTCTTCCAGAACCTGAGACAGCTGAGCCTTCAAGACAAAATAACAATAACAATAGAAAAAAATCAGTCTAGAATGTAATTTTGGAAGTTTAACAAGACTGCACACTGTCTTCCCCCCCCCCCCCCCCAAAAAAATCACCAAGGCCACCATGATTTCCTGCTGAGGTAAAATACCAAGAAAATTTGCTCTGTAACATAAACCACCTGAACTTTTGTGAGAAAATACCCCAATGCAAGTTTTTTTTCTTTTTAAGGGGAAATTTGAAATGTAAAGAATCTCAAGGAAAACAAGATCTTGAAGGATCTTTCACAGACTTTTGTTTAGGAAAAAGACACATATAGTACTCGAGTGGTATTACTTCCCATATCCTTTATTTCCCAACATTCTGCTGCTAGCCTGTGATCAGCTTTCTCTGCTTAGCAGAAAGCCCAAAAAAATAGTCACAAGTGACGACAGAGAAACTAATTTAAACAACATAAACAAGGACAAGAAATAAAAACTTCCCTACAAACTAATTCACATAATTTCAAGCAAATATTCATTAAAACCCTCTGGAGTCCTTCAAACAATCTCTCGCCACACATGAAATGGGTCTTTTGAGTACTACATCCAAACCAAAGACAAACAGCAAGCAGTTTATTACAATGAAAAGAAAAACATTCAGCTTTGAAGGCTAACTGCACTGAAATGCAAGCAAACAAAAATATTACAGTCTTAGGGTACAGCACAGCAGAAGTTCCATTTTGCAAACAAACAATCAAACAGTTCAAGAATTCCCTGGCTCCAGAGCTCAGCAGAAACTGAAAAAGTTTCAGCTTCTTGCTGTGCAGGGCCAGGGATGATGTGACATTATTTAATGAACAGACACTCAAATAAGATGAAAAGGGTTTTAATACAAGCCTGGGACCTGGCACAGGAGAATGAAACACACTCATAAAACACCACAGGAGATGCCAGCCCCAACCAAAACTGGAGTTCCTGGACAAGCAAGTGAGAAGAAAAAATGAAATTATCACCAAGTTTGATGCTGGAACATCAGGAAATTATCATTTTGCAAAAACCTGGGAAAGAATTTTTTCCATACTGCTATTGAAGCAGGTACAGTGACAGCAGCAAGCAGAAGCCAGGAGAGAGTTGCTTGGGGAAGAATTAGAAAACATGCCCTCAGAGATAATGTTTAGGAGAGATGATAGCATAAAGTTTGCAAAACACTCCAAGACAGATTGAATATTTATTAGCCTTCTCTACATGAAGATGAACTTTAGATGGGAACTGCTACACTATTCGAAAGCAGATATAAGGACTACTTAATGAAGAGTTACATTTAAAAACACATACTTTCTTACAGTGACTAAAATTCTTGAATTTCAGGAATCTTCTCTGTTCAGCCTCTTGTTCACACACAGATCCCTACAGAATCACAGAGTAACTCATACTGGAAGAGTGCAAATCCCCTCAGGGCTCAATCCCCTGCAGCTTTGGTGGGCACCTGGCACCCAGCCTGGAACAACCCCCCACACTGTGCCAAGCTTCAGTCACATTCACAGTGTGGGTATTTCTCTTTATAATATCAATGGTACCCTAGGAGCCTGCTTATACTTGATGGTTATAGTAGCATTTTAAAGTACCAGACCTTGATAAAAGGTCAGGAAAAAAAAAACAGGACAGCAAAGACTCTGACACATTTTACTTCAGCAAGAGGCTGGCAAAACCTTTTAGGTAGGAGAGAAAAAATACAAAGGGATGGAATAAATTGAAAATACAAGCAGGAAATACGCCATAATTTATATATAATATGGCTTGGGGAAAATAACCATTTCAAGGTGCTATACCAGCAGAGACCCAGAGGCAAAAGCTGGACAGCAAGACCAAGCCAGCAGCATGATAACAGCAGATCAATATGATTTGGAGAAGCAATCAGATAAGAACTAAAGCACAAAGTAGGTTTTCTTCATTGCATTTATTTCTAGACAGCTCATCTCAAAGGGAAAGAGCCAGTAACTGGTGGGAATTCAGAGAGCAACAACTAAACTTACTAGACTGCTGGAAGAAATGATTTATGAAGATTAAAAGATTTTTAAACATATGGTTTGACTACAACACTCACAGAAGAGCAAAAGGGACATATTTAATGCACTGAGAGCTGTTACAGTGACACAGCTGGAAGCAAGGAGGCTTTTCCAGCACAGCTGATCCTGTCGGATGCACTCGCAGCCCGGAATGGGGACCCTTCTGCTCCGTGCCCACATCCACAGACAGCTGGGGAAGCACAAGACAAAGACCAAACTTTTGGTGGGGTCCCTGCTGTCTGCACTCTCCAGGCAGTGAAACAACTGATCTGAATGCTTTATCACGTCCAGTTTGTAAACATCAGCCCTACTCCAGACTTTTTATTAGCTTAAATCAAATATCGAGCCTCGCCCAGCTGCTAGAGGACAGCTGCTTGCAAAGTGATTCACTGCCATATTCCTTCTACACCACAAGAAAATACAACGTAATCACCAGCAGCATGACAGATGCACACATTTTTAATTATGAAGGAGAAATTAGGCTCTGAACTTATCCCCACATCTCACTTAATCAGAGTGCTCTGGAGAAGCTGCCAGCCCCCACAGCAGTGGAAGGAAGGAGCTGTGAGGGCCCTGGCCCGTTGCCTGCAGCCTGCTGAGGCCTTGTTCCCAGCCCACTCAAGCACTTGCCGGAAAAAACTTGAAATAAACAGTTGTTATGTTGTTTCTTGGAATTTATCTTTTCAGGATTGTTGGGTTTCTCAGTTCAGTCATCTCTAGCCAGACAACAGAAGCACGAGTGATGGTCCTGAGCCCTTCAGGGTGGGTGGGAAGGGGACGGTGCCCAGGCAGCAGCAGGCACAGGGCTGTCCAGCAGATGCTGGAACAGTTTGCCAGTCCCATATCAGAGTTCCACACTGAGAAAAGACATGTCCTACCTATAGAGTATGTAGTGACAGACAAGGGGGAATAGCTTCAAGCTGAAAGTGAGTAGGTTTAGAAATTAGAGAAAAAAATCTTTACAGTGGGGGTGGCGAGGCTCTGGCACAGGTTGCCAGAGCAGTTGTGGATGCCCCATCCCTGGTAAAGCGTTCAAGGCCAGGTTGGACAGAGCTCTGAGCGACCTGGACTAGGGCCCCCCATGGCAAGGGCTTTGGTATGAAGTTATCTTTAAGGTCTTTTCCAACCCAAAACATTCCACAAATTTATATATGGAGTTCAGGTCTGTGTTAGGGGCTTTTCAACTGCTCACATGCACCTTGGTATCTCAAGAATCCCTCAGTAGGATAGACGTGTGGAATTTTCAGGCTATGCATAAAAGTTAGCTTAAAGCTCCAAGGAAATTCTCTTTACTTAATACACATGTTAAATTCCCACAGATCACTGAGCGCCAAGTATTAAGAAATCTGATAAGCAAACAGATATTATGAATCAGATATACAAATACAAATGTATTACATTTACAAATGTAAAGTGCAATTTACCCACTCAAGGCAGCGCGACCAGGTAAAAGAAAATCAAGTAGCAAAGCAGGGAAAAATATCCTCTCAAGTATTCAGTCAATTACTTTAAGCTTTCAGAAAAAAGGTTTGTCAATTCAAAATATTCAGCCTACATGACAACACAGTTTAATCTACTGTCAGTGGACTGTCATCCTCAAAAGAGAGAGGCAGGAAGGGAAGAACCTGTGCTCTGGCCTCACTGGGATAGTGTAGCTTGGGCTGAAAGGGAAGCAGGAACCGTTTCCAGGGAGAGGAACCGATTCAGCTCCAAGGAGACATTTCTGAATTGTTGAGCTTGCTTCCCTGCATCAATAATTTGTCTTCTATACCTTCCAAAAGTCAGCCTTCACTGACAGTGCTGGAGGAGGCTGATCAGGGAGGGTTTAATGAATGAAACTAAAGCAATCTGACGGTGACAATGGAGCTGCTAAACCGACTGCACCCCCTGCTCCTCTCCGGGGGCTGAACATGAGCTGACTGCCCTGACCGATAGGCAAACAGCTCAAATGTGAGTCTCATTTGTAGGGAAAAATTAACTACTCAACCTCTAATGAACAGTCTTTCTCTACACAACAATACCCTCCGCTCTACAAGCAATTAGCAAATCGAAGCACTCTCTTTGTGGACCTGCATTAATTTACTCCTCGATGTGGCACATTAAGTAGCTCATAGGTACGGCACAGCACAGTAGCAGCAGCAGCCAATGCCATAAAATAAAAGCTTGCTTCAAAGAGTTAGGGAAGCAAAATTATGCATGCTGCACACAGGGAATAAATCAAAACAACCTTCATTTGGAAAGATCATTTTAGTCTCATACTTCCATCAAAAAACATGATTATCTTAACGGTCACATTAATACGATGTCAGTACTTTACAAGGAAGAGAAACAAGTAGCACATTCTACCTCAAATTAAAAAGAGCAATTTTTATTCTTTCTCATCAGGGTGAAATACCTGCGAATATACGCAGCTGCCTGCTCTGGGGTTGTGCTTTCACAGCTGTAATTCCCAATTGCAGGTCCCCAGAAGGAAGGCCACTTGTTGGAAGTGCAGCACCTCTGCAGGGGAGGGGAGGAGGAGGAGGAGGAGGTTTTGCCTGGCAGAGCTGAAACACAGCTGCAAAAAATGGCATTTTTACAGCTCACTGAAGCCCAAGATAGCCTTAGAACTATTTTATATGCAACAGTTGTATGCAAATTCAAGTCAAGTGTGATAATTGGCAAATTTAGGTATAATGTTAATTAATAGCTATTTCAAATTAATTAACTTCTAAGATAAATTCTTGCTTCTCCTCTTTGAGAAAGTTAACACACAATTTAAATTTACAAGGATATATCAGCTACTGATCACAGAAATACGGAATCCTGTATGTTTTAACATGCCAAATCGCTTCAGTCTCCTTGTGCTGGCTGCCCTCCATTCCCTGGGTAATTTCACAGTAACTTATTTCTCTGATCACTTACAAAAGAAGATAGAAGATGAAGCTTCTTGGCTCAAGTTAGATGACCTCAGTGTGTGGCTAAAAAGTGATGTGACCTATACAGGGTCCAAGCCAGCACATCTTATCTGGTGCCATAGGCTGGGGAAGAAGGAAAAAAAACACATTATCACCTCTTTCTATCAGATTCAGGAGACAGGAAGAAAATAAAGTGCACTGAAGCTGCAGCTGAAATAAAGAAGGAAACCTGAAAACATGGCAGCACTCCCAGGACAGTTCTGATAAGGAAAGCACTGACTGTAACACTTAGAATCAAATTCAATCTAAAAACATAGAGCCTTGGCACCACACTGATGAGTTACATGGAGCAACACAGGAATGGGATGAGAACACTTTGAAGAGAATGTTGCAGCCACTAATTACCTCACATAAAAAGAACAAGGCTCTGGTTTGTGGGGAAACCAGAAGGAAAACTTTGATTTCACAAAAGCCACAGCCAGATTACTTCTGGGGGTGGCAGAGACTGAGACACAAGTAACTCATCAGCCACTTGCAGTTAAGACTTCACTTTATTTGCATACTGTGATCCTGCATATTAAAATATTGTGAGAACTGAAATTAAATTTTCATTAGTGTTCAATCTGAAATCTCACCCAGGGGATTCAGCTTTCAACAGTTCATGAATGCATTTCTCTGTTTATACTTTAAAGTTAGATATCCATTTATCCCATGTTAGCCAATACCTGCTGCCTACAACCCATCATCACACACACCCCATTATTGCCCAAGGGCACAGCACAGGATTATTTCATCATCTCTGAACTGCACAACAGAATTACACTGGATTAAATGGGCATTTAAATTTAACATATTTTGATGCTTTGTAGTTGAAATTGCCAATCTTTCACAAAATTGCATCAGTTGAGAACATAATCAGGAAGACAGTTCAGTACTAGCTACGGTTAAAATAATTTCCTTGCTGTTTTACAGGTTCCTTTTTGCTGTTCTCAAGAAAGGTCCTCCTGGTCATAAAATCAAATGCATATCCTTTCTCAAGTGGGAAAGCACAGTTACAAATAAACTCTGCTGCTGTCTCAAAAGCATCCAGAAGACCATGTTATCTCACAGGAGCTGGATTGAAGGTGGCAGGGGGCTCAGTCTAATGCAGAAGTGAAGATGAACATTCTCCAACAGTTTTTGAATATGTTTCAGAAATTTAAATTCAGTGAAATGACACTCACTCCGACTTGCAGAAAAGCTGCAATAGGCAGAACAGAGACCATTACTTACTGACAGGCCAACAGCTTATGTGGTTTTCCACGTAATTTCCTTAATTTTTCCCCAAGCAAGGACAGGAAACACCAGAAACTAGAATGCCTGTAAGCCAGATGTCCCATGTCTCCAGGGGCTTACGCTCCTGGGCATCACAGCAAACCACAACACCCAGGGACTGAAGGCCACTGCTTTGTGCAGAGCAGTGAGAATGTTTTTCATCAAAAAAGCAAGAGCTGCTCCTTCTTCAAAAACCACTTTTGTACTGAATTTGTGCAGGGAAATGCCGCCCCCCAGTGAGAGACAAAAAGCAGCTGGTTACCAAAATGCAAGAGGAATAAAGCAAAGACTCTTGGGTGCTAAACAAAAAAATGATACTTCAATTTGAAAAATTGTCAAAGTCATCCCTATAATTACTGAAGACACAGGGAAAACATCTCCCCTAGCAAAGATACGGGCTCCTGTCAACACTCCATCAAGATTAACTGGACAAAGGGATAATAACCAAACCTTTCTCTTGCTCCTAAGTCTCAAGGACAGACAATCTCTCTCCTTCTCTTCAAGAGACACAATCACTTAGTAATGTCAAGAATTCTTGACAGTAAGCTTATTATAATGAAATCACCCTGAACTCTCCCTGGTTAGACTATGAGAAAAGTGTGTTAACAAAGTGATTGCAGAACAACTGATAGAAAGAAGACAGGATTCCAAGCATTGAAATTGCCCACATTCTTATTCCTGGCAAAACACTTGACCTAGCTTAAAGTAAGCTGCATAGTCCTGCAGGAGAAACCTGGCTTTCGCTCCACTCTGACTAACAACTACTGAGAAACTGGAGGACAAGTACGAAAGTCTGAAACTCTTTCTTTTCTCTAACTTAAAGATAATGCTCACTTTGTAAAATCCTTCCAAAACCTTTGACCGAGGATAATCTTTGAGCACAGGGTGCCACTATTGACACAAACCACACCTGATGGGCCACACCACTCAGGCACTAAAAGGATTAAGCACCATATTAAGTGCCTAAGTCAAGCACCAACATTTTCAGAAGTGGCAGCAACCTCATTTCCCTGATCCTCAAAGTAAAGGTGACCTTCACAACTCCAATAAAACTTGGAGAATGACTCTGAACTTCTCCAAATCTATTACATCAACACTTCATATAACCTCCCAGCCAGATGCTGCCATGGAAGAAACACTGCACCAAAGCAAACAGAGAGGGAAAAATGCTGAGCATTCTCTTTGGGAAAGGATGAGTCCCTAGAGATGAGACAGTCCCATGTCTGACTGAAACACTCAAAGGCAGCAGGTAGGGAGGAAAATAATGGGCTCGGGCAACAAAACAGCCTTAGATGTGCAAAAACATCTCAAAGAACAATCATTTGTTGTTTTAGTCACCGAGCTGCAGTGGAGATTGAGGGGCGACATCCCCGCAACTTCTCTCTCATTCTGTTTTCCCTTAATGTTTCTGTTCAACACCTTGCTAAGAAGGAGCACACAGACCCAAAGATTAGCACAGCTCTGCTGGGAATAATATACTTTTGCAATAGGTCTGCTTCCCTCCATCCTAATCAAATGGTGCTGCAGTCCCTGGGGAGAGAATACAGTGCCAAACAAAAAACGTGAGTTTGCAGCTGCTTCCTCAACAGCAAAGGGCTGCCTGAGTGATGAAACTCTGCCAAGCCAATTGCTTCCAGCATGATGCAGTCGGCCAGTACAACATCTCCAGGACACACACAAGCGACAGCTGGATGTTGATGGACTCGCCAAAGGAGTCATTCCCCATCAATGAAACACTCATCACAGGCCTCTAGCAGTAATATCCTCTTTGTGGGCTCAGAAATATTCCTACCTCAGGAAAGTAGCTGAGTCGTCAGACATAGCAGCAGGGAGACCCCATTCTCTTTTGCTGCTCCCCAGCAAAATTTTTAACTCAACGGCAAAAGGACAACCTGGCATCAAATCTGTCTTCTGAGGGTTGGCCACAAACCTCTTGACAGGAGTAGAACAGATTATTAATATAATTAGTGCAACTCAAAAACATTAGGAAAGTATCAGTCCATACCACAGGGAAATAGCAAATAGGTAAAGGAATACAAATCATCTGGAGAACACTAAAGATAATTAATTTCACCGTGTGGTAGTCAAATCTCTGAAGGTGAAATGAAGGGATACCAACACCTGATCCTGAAACAGATGTAGAACCTCTGGGAATCTGGTTAACCAACACTATTAAGATGATCTGAAAATAGGTACTGTAAGCAATTCTAGGATCTGGTGAGCATGATGATATTTTCTTCCCTACTGGAACTGAGAAGCAGGGCTGGAGACAAACAGAAGACACAGCTGCTAACAGGAATAGAATCCCTTGCTATTAGGTGCAATAACAAAGCTGGTTGGGGACGAGGGGAGCAAAAGTAAGTGCATCTGTTTAATTCTCTGGTAAAATTTTAAGTCCAGCTCTTTGGGTTTTTTCATCCTTTAGATTATCAGCAGAATGAGTTCAGGCTCCAAAAGCTTTCTCTTGAGGAAAGCAAACATTAGCACTCACCTAACTCAGAAAAAGGGAATCTTAAAAACTAGAAGTGGTGGCAATGTGACACTCAGCATCTACCAAATTGCCAACTTTTCTGTCTCTCCTTCCTAGACACATTTTCCAGTACAACCTCTCTGGATCTAAGCTTTCCCCATCAGTTGTCTCCAACTAGGTTTGATAGGTAGATGGAAAGAAATGGCATTTTGTTGATGAAGTCTGCAAATTACCCAACAAAAATGTTCACTCTTATCTATTCATCACAAAAAACGGTGGAATTACATATCTACCTAAAAGTCCTTCTAATTTCAGCCCGATGAGTCAGCACTGCTGCATCTCATCACTAACAGTGATTCATTGTCATTGCACTTCTGAAAGTCAAGAATAAGGGTATTCACCCCAATTCACTGTCATCTCATAACTCCTCTGGACTCAGGCAGAATGTTTGCACACAGAATGGTTATAATGATTTATGTGAGGGTGTCACTTTTAATTTAAAGGGATAAAGAGTTACTGTCAGACTACTAACCATAAAGCAACATTTTCTTTCTACTGAGTTGACAATTGAATACCTGGAAAATATTCTTGTTTGCCAAGAAAGGAATGGCTCTACATCCTATAGACTCAGGATGTCAATGCCTCTGAGGACAGGAGTGCATGGCCAGTGTCTTTGGAGAGAAATACTTAGCAGAGTTAAAAGAAGCCTTACAGCAGAGTTAGAATCTGAATAGAAATTCAGACAAAAGTAGTATGGTTGGAAAGTATCTGCCCTAGGTGAAGCAATGGTGAGAAAGATGGTTTGGGGCATGATTAGACCCCCAAAAGATTATCTGTAGCTGAATGAAAGAAAGAATGTCAGAAGTTAAGCAACAGCACAGTTACAGTTTTCTTCTTATTCAAGTCTCCTCATATCACAGCCACTTTCACTGACCTTTTAACAAAGCTATTGAACTATTCACACTGACCTTACACCCCTGAGGAGGCCAGTGCCCTCCTTTGAGCTGCCCAAGGCTGTTGGCAGCTGGTGATGTGTGGTTCGGAAAGGATGTCTTTAATGACATGTGTATGCGGTGAGCTCTGCCCTAATGATAGCTCACTGCTAGACCCACACACACACTCCCAACAGGAGCCCTCAGGCATGTCAGCACACCTCCCTGTGCAAGTGTTGTGAGCCAACCAGCAAACACTGTTGAGAAGTGAAGGTTTGTATCTAAATCAAACTTTTTTTTTTTTCTTCTGGGTTAATTTTAATCAAGTTTGAGGTTTGTTCTGGTTCTCTGCTCTACTACACAGGTTGTCCAAGCTCAAATAAAGGTCAAGGAGAGGTTTCAGACAGCACTACCCTTGGCTTGTGAAATTACAGCCAGCATGTTTTTGGCATCCAGCAGAACAGTGGGTAAAGTGCCTAAGCCTCGGAGGGTCTCCAACAAATTTCAAACACTCTTGGAAGTTGCTAAGTAACAACATCCACCTCCAGGACAAGATTGTGCCGTGTTTGCTCTGACTTCTGCCCTGGGATCATGTGCATTAAGGGCCTGTCTCCTCTGCTGCCAGACTATTTCCAGCCTCTAGTCTGGGTCGGTAGTTGGATTTTGCTGAATAAAGCAAACATTACATTTTAAACATAGCTATTATAATTAGCAAAAGCTCATTGCTCAATTCCCCTTCCAGACAGGGATTTCCAAATGTCACAGTGTGCTTAGCACAGCTGATCTGTGCCGACAGCTGCTCTGAACACAACTGACCCAGGAGGGTCCAGAGCAGAGAACCGAATCCTGTCACGGGTGGTGAGATGGAAAAACAGATAGGATAGTTGTCCTGTTCAGCCTGTTTCATTTTCTTGTACTGCAAGGCACTGTAAGCAAGGCAAGGTTGGCAGAGAGATTTCTTGACACAGAAGGAATATTCATGTTTGAGGTCAAGCAGGAATTTGTTTTGGAATTTCACATCTGTTTTCTGAGTCAACCTGCCAGATGACTCTGCCTCATCCTGCTTGTCCTGCCAGGGCATCGTGGAATAAAAACAAGAGCAGTAAGGAGAGAACAAAAAGGAGGGAAACACCAAACTTGCTGTTCAAACCATTTTCCTGAGGCTCTGGCTGATGTAGAGACTCATTTTCAAAGAGTATTTTCTTTCTAAATGAGTTTTGAGAAAGTGAAAACAACCTTAGTCCTTAACAATAATTTGAAGTATTAAAAAAAAAAAATTGCAAAATTTCTTTTCCCCACACATACCTCCCCACATCAAAGAGTTCCTCTCATGGAAGGAGAATTGTAGCACTTCCATTTCCAGGCATTGCATTATTGCATAAATGTTTGCAGTCTCCTTGCAGACACTTAACTTCAGAAACCCTGGCAACACTCCACACCTCAGCAGGTCCCATGGAACCAGCAAAGTCCAGCTGAGTTTATTAAAGTGTGTCTCATGTAACATTCTCCACCCCAACACTTTTGTACTACAAAGAGATTAGAGGCAGAATTTGCCTCAAGTCGTAGGAAGAAAATGCTGAAAGAAAAAAAAGAGCTTAACAGTCTTTCTATCCAAAGAAACTCCTTACACTGATAAAGTGAAAAATCCTCAAAGATGCCAATTGGAAGAAAAAAACGTGTCACATACCCTCAAATAAAATCAAACATCCCTGCACACCATGGTCATGCTTCTGTAACTTCTTTAAAGAGGAACAAAACTCTTTTACTTTTGAGAACTTATTCAAAATAAATAAATCCCAATGGAATTTAGTCACACTGTGGAGGCTCCAGTGAAAAAACAAAAAAAGCAAGCAAACTAAAATTATCCTCTCTTGGCACGCTCTTGAAAGAAGGATTCACCACATTTCTGATTGACTGCCACTATGGTTTAAATGAATCAGCTATAAATAGGCAACAAATGCAAGGCAGGGACTTGAAGGGAACAGCAAGGGGGATTTTTTGTTTTCTCTTGTTATTGCTTAATGGCTTGTTGGGAAGGAGGTAGCTGACAAGGTAGATGAAACGTGGTAAAAATATAAAGAAACAGAAAAGGATGGTGTGTGGGAAGGAAGGATAAAGAGACATGAACACATTCAAATACATGAAGTGCACAACTACCTTTTGCCTCTAGTTTTCCAGAGGAACGAAGGATCAGCGGTGGGAGAAGGCACACACACTTCAGACTAAGCATGGCCGAAAGATCCCCCCACTCCCTCAACCTGAAGAAGGCCACTATGTTATCAGTGGTCTTAACTGAGAAGTGAAGTGAAGCTTGTTGGTCATCTTGGACTACTTTCTAGTCTATTCTACACATCAGATTCAACATATTAAGAGCGGCCATTGAAGTAAATCACTGCAAGTGTTTGTGCAGCCGTCTTGTGCTAAGAGTCATCCAAAACAGGAGGGGACTTGAAACTATTGAATTTAAGCAGCCATCCACTTATAAGAAAAGTGAAAATATTCATGTCATTGAACAACAGAGCTGAAGAAATCCAAGTCATACTCAGAGAAGATCTTGTTTCTGAAAAGCATTTGCAGGAAAATTTCCAATAAACAACATTTTAAATATTGAATAATCGTTTCTCAAAATAACTGGAACTTTCATTTCACAGCTCTTGTTCCAACTATCTGCTCATTCTCCTCCTCTTTCCCACAGCTAGTCTGACTGCCCACAACATTCTCAGTCTCCAGCTTTCTGGCATTCATCAAAGCAGCCAACTTAATTATCCTTTTTAATTACTCCTCTTAATCTTATGCTCCTTCTTTCAAGCCTGAAGGAGGCTCTCACAGAATCCAAGCAGCAAAAAAACCACCTGGTTTCTCTTTCCAAGGAGTTTGACTGGCTTTAATGTCCTTCACTGCTCCTGCAAAGCGTTTCCTTGTAACTCCATGGCAGACCTGGCCCATGATGTGGAATCTGCCCGTGAGCAGCCCAGGGCCTTCTCAGAGCCTTCTCCTCCATGGGGATGAAGGATGATTCCAGGCCCGGTCTGCACAGATTTACAACTTTCTCAAAGTTAAATTATTTCATCCTGTAGGGAAGTGGAGAAGACTATAAAAATGGCCTGAAATCCAAACTTTGAAATTCACAACTTCTCCAAAAAGTTTGGAAAGGGTATGCAAGGGATACAAAAAACCCTCTGGGGATAGGAGCACAACAAGTAAAGAAATATCCTTGCATTGTATAGGCATGATCCATATTATGTGCTTGCCAACCATCAGTTTAATTTTCATTGTAAAATCTTGCAGGAGGGCAAAGTGTGGGATTAATCAACCCAGGGCTGAGGTCCTTTGTTTATCCATAAAATTGAGCAGAAGGGCCTATTTCCTTTCATTTCAATGCTGCTCAGTTTGGGGCCGAAAAGATTAACTCCAGAAGGAGCACTGCAATTTTATCTTAGACATGGTCCATTTGTTTCTCTTGGCCCTTCTGCTGAGACTGCCAGCAAAGATGTCAGACAGGATGATATTTTTGAGATACGAGTATTTATCTTCTCTGAGTGAATCAAACAGCGACTCATTTCAGGAAAGCAATCCAGCAACCCACAATTGCTCCTTGCTCCAGCAAATGCAGCCCAACAAAGCAAAAGGTGGAACTGCCTGATGGTCCCATTAGAAAACTTCGAGCTCCCTTGCTCCTGAGTAGCAAAGCTGTGCTATAGAAACATGAAAGATCTCCATTTGGCAGGGAAAGGGAAGAAATCAGAACATCTGCCAAGATAATCTCAGTTATCAACTCCTGTCACAAAGGTACAGGCTGTATTGAGCCCCTCTCCTCTGCAGCTCAGCATGGGATGGTCAGGGGCTGGAAGCTCCATTTCAGAGGCGGGTCCAGGCTCACTGGTGGATGGGCACCATGAAGGTTGTGGTGAGTACCCAGAGCTAATGCTGCAGACAAAGTTACATCAAGCACAAGAGCCAGGGTAAGGCAACATGGAGCACAATAGAGAGCGCCCTGAGGTAAATACTTGAGAGTAAAGATTGTCAACACTTGTGGTTTTTTAAGCTTCTCTTCATGCTTAAGTTTTCTTTCTTCTTAACCAAGATACAAAGATTCACCTGTGCCTAAAAGTGACTGGCCACAAGGCAACACCAGCTTGTTTGTCCATCCTAGGCTACTACATGCCAAAATGATGACTCTTTGTGCATGAGGCCATGTAGGAAGGGTATATAACTGTACATTTGCTGTAGAAGAGGCTGTAGTTATGCCATGCAGCAGCTCCCAAATATTCATGAAGACTTGAGTGTGACCTTTTCCTTTCTCAATCCCCTTTGCTGTTCAGAAACCAGTGTAATCCAAACAGCAAGTGGAATGCAACAGAAAATAATATTCACAATAATTACAGTAATGTGTACAGTGTTGATGGGCTTTAGGAATCAGATACAAGGACTGTGGGTCTTGTCTGGCCTAAATAAAAAGGTGCTCATTATCCTGAGAGGAAATGCCACTTATGAACGATAAGGTCATGCTGAAAAGGGAAGATAAATGTCATTTCTCTGTATAGCTGTGATAGTCTCACCTACTGTCTTTAGAAATGTACGTAAACAGTAAAGCAATAAAAAGCCTCTAGAATTAGCCTGGGACATTATTATTTTAAGAGCATAAAATCACTCATCTGGAGTTCTTTAGGCATTCCTAGGAACAGTTCCGCATGTATACACCTGTGTTTACATTGTGCTTTTTGAGAGTCATAATACATGAAAAAAATTATGTTCAAACAAGACTGGGTATATTTAGTACCATGTATGTTGAAAGAATTTGAGACTCATCATGTATTTTATACAGCTATAAACATTCCCAGGAATTACATCCATCTGCATAGGTAGTTCTGCACTCCTCACAAGCCCCCAGGCAGCCTCTGCCAAGCACAATGAGCAGCTCTAAATAAATACCATCCATAATGCTACCAATTCTCTCTTTTCAGCAGCTCTGCATGCTGCCATGCTTCAACTGAGAGACAATTAAGTAAACTCAGAGGATCTCTGAACACAGAGCAATCCCTCTGAGAGGGCCAGGTACCTCCAGCCAAGGCTCTTGAACCAGAGGTGTCTCATTTCAGCCCTCTGCAAGTGGAGGCTCCTGCCCTTTCACACCCAAACGTGTGCAAGGCAAATAAAATGGCTGAGACTCCGTCTAAGCATTCCCACCTAGAGGGACAGGAGCTTGTCCCCACAGCCCTGTAGACATCACTCCAGCTGTCCCTAACACCTTCCTTCACACAAAAGGTCACAAAATGCTTCAGAAACCAGAACCTTATTTTGTTAGGTGGAATTAGACCCACAGAGGTTGAAGGAGCACACATTTTATCTGAATAGCTGAGAAAGTTGATCAATCCTAAGGCTCTATTTTCACTAATAAAATGACCTCTTGTAAAAGTAAATAAACAAGATGATTAGAAAGTGAAGAACTCTGCGTTTGTAAGTTAATAAAACAGAGTACTCAGAATATAATTGCCAAAGGTAGGGCTGGTAACAACAAGCTTAGCAGAAACATCTGCCACGAAGATTATTGGTTTATGGTCTATCATCAGGCCAGTTCCCATCTGCATTGCACATCCTGGACTTTTAAGAAAAACTCAGAATTTGTGGGCTCTTAAGAGATTCGCCCATAATTAATACTAATACAGACACTCATCATTTCTTTGTGTACATAAATAATGAATGGTGGCAATCATTACACAAAGAAGCCTGAAACTCTCTCCCATTACACAAGATATTCTACTTAAAATAATCTCTACAAAGTAATTACTCTGTTCACATTCATGGTTACTGAATATCTCATTGTGTTTTTATATACCAATGACACCAAAACTTGTAATCTTTCAAGCTTCTTGCTGATATCCTTTAAAAATCAAAAGTATTTAGCTTTAGCAACTCTCCCAAGAATCAGCTTTGCAATGAAAAGCATTTTTACAACTTTCCAGAAAGAAGCAAAGTTGATGCTACAAGAACTCACATTTGGAAGTCTGTGGAATGCAGGCATGGGAACAAAAAAACAGATGAAAATCAATGTTTTAAACCAGGAATCAGTTTTGGTTTTAATGTGGAATTGAATAGAAGTACAAATCTGAATGTACATCTGTCAAAGCTGCAGCCATTAGAGCTGTTTAAGCAAATTGAAAACATAAATCAGTTCAATATGTCAAATCAATGTGCCATGCATTTCATAGCCATGATACTGTCACCACAGCTGGATTCATGGCACATGTATTCTATAGTACTGCCTGTTTTATTAAACAGCATAAATAAAATTCAGAGTAAGAATGTTACAATTTGCATTACAAGAAGACTGTGGCTTTCTCCACAACTTTGGACTTTTCAGTTTGTTTTGCTGAAAAGCTTTTAGCACAATCAAAGTACATTTGACATTAACACTGATTAAAGCAAATAGATAAATTGCAAAGCCTCTGAGAAAACAGAATTGTTCCTTACAATTTACCTGGACCACCCCTGAACAGAGCAGATCTATATCAACAGCTTAGTTTTCATTCACAGCATGGTGAAAACCAGTATCAGCTGAGCTTTTCACTTACTCTGCTCCCAGCCTTTTCCAAATATTAGTAGGCGGGTCACACTGAAGAGAAAAAGAGAAAAATAGAGAAATCCAGGCACCTTCCTCTGAATTCTGTTCAAGTTATGACTGGCAATGATGCTGTACTCTTAATTCATGAGCTTAATACAAACCAGGCTGGGGAAATGAAGCTGCTGCAGACCATAGGGAAAGACAGGTGAATGGATGAGAGCAAACACAACTCGTAACCACGGAGAAGTACTAATTATGTATGTTCTGAAACAACACAACTGCAACTGGCACTTGCATTTAGGCACCATTTGAGTAAATGTGCTCAGGCACTACACTGAGCCAGGCTTTTTAGACTAATTAGTTCCCTGAAGAAACACCTTTTCTACTATTTGTAATTAAGGTCAAAATAAAGAATCAATGCGCTTCAAAAAGAAAACCAAGACAGCAACTACTGTCGTCTAATTGCTACAATAACCAAAGTATTAAGTGCATTAAAGTGGATTTTATAATCCTTGCAAACTGCAAAGAGCAGGAGCATTAGGATCCACAAGAGCATGGGAACAAGGTTGTGTTGATGTTGTTTTCTCAAAGCACTTTTTCTGTTTATAATTCCAACAAAATGCAACAAAACTCTCTCCTGGAGCCCACAGAAAGGCAGTGACAGAACTGCACTGAGCCTACGTGGAGGCCCTGCAGGGAACTCTTGGAATCTTGACAGCATGTTTATAAATAGAAAATAATAATTAAAAATATTAATCCCTCTTTCTTACAGGATACCATCATCATGAATTAAAAGATGACATGAGAACACTTACAAATACATACTTTAAATCTTAAATTATGTAGAGATTATGCAATTATTCTGAAATTAAGCACTACAAGTCACAGAATTTAAATCCAACCATTATTAAAAAAAAAAAAATCAACAAATCTCAACAAGTTCAGAATATCTTTTAAGATGCCCAGACAAGCACTATTTCATGTCATTAATACTACACAAAGTTTGGGAATAGCTAAACTTTCCTGGTATTTTCCATGCAAAACATTATCCTGATGTGCAATCATAGCTTTTACTTTTTTTTCTATGAGGTATTTATCTCCTTTTTCCTCTGAATTATTTGGTTTACATGAGCTGCTCTCATCAGTATGAGAAAGTTCCTAAGTAGTAGTTCTAACAAATAGGAGACATTATTGGCCTGAGCATTAAAGTCTGGCTAATTCACAGATCCAATTCAAAAGAGAGGAGAAGCACTGGTCAGAGAGCCCCTCTGGGAAACATAACCTAAATAAGCCCCGTTTTTAGTTTGGAGAGAAATTGGTCAGTCCTGGCCTATTTTCCCAACTTTCTCATTCCTAAAGAGTCAGACACTAAAATATTTATCTGCTGGTTGTGCTACATGAACAGGTACCACACACCAGGAAACTCCAAGTGCTCTGGAGGATGTGGCATTGCCTCCAACAAGATTCCATCACTCTGCTCCAGAAAGACACCATGCACCTTGGAAGCTGTTGGGAAGCTTTGAGCATTCCTGTCCAAGGATCACTCGAGTACCCCCAAACACAAACTTTGCTACCAGACATGTGCCACAGCAGTGTCACGGGCAAGCTCTGGGGGAACCTGCCCAGCAGCCTCCCTTCTGCCCCCCACCTGTCCCTCCACAGTGATGGAGACTGATGTAAGAATGTATTTCTGCCTTTTTAAAGACTTCCCTTGGAAAAACTGGAAGCTACCTGTTCCTAACCCCATTCCATAAAAATGCTTCATGTGCCTTTTTTTGTCTTCTGAAAGAAGGAGAAGGAAGAGAGACATCATCACTGTGCTGCTTGCACTCCAATTCAGCCCCTGCTCCCCAGCTGCAGCAGGAGACGATTTGCACCACATTGAACAAAAGTAGCTCTTTTATGGGATGTCTTTGCTGCCATTTTCTGCCAGGGGGACTACTCCTCCCACTCCAGAAGTATTCCTGCTTCCTCTTCCACCTAAAGATATCTAATTGCAGAGCCTGTATCTCTCAGCACAGGCATGCAGGCTTCCCAGTGTAAAGCATTTTAAAGCTCTCAACGTTGCATGAAACACTCTCCTCTATTCTATTGTGGTAAATATGACTCATAACTGCACGTCAGTTATCATCTCCTTCCAAAACATCACTAAGAAAGAACCAATTTTAAATTTTCTGTAGGAATTTAGACCCAATTTGTCTGTTTCTCTTGTTTCCTATAGCCAGGAAATCTGAAGCTAATCCAAATTCCTTAGGTCAAGCCTCTTGTGCTTGGTTATTCATAACATCACCAGAAAAGGCTACAGGAGGATTTGCTCATACCAAGAGCTTTTTAAGTGGTGCACAGTAGGAGCAAAGAGATCTTTTTGTTGCTGGTATCTATCAATCTGCTTGGGCTGAAATGAGATCCTTTAGAGGCCAAGTACAGGAGCATTCCCCCCAAGTATCACACCTGGACAGCAGGATGGGGATATCAGCAGTCTCACCTAGGCTGAGTTTGTTTCCTTCAGGCTGAAATACCTTAGTCAGCTGGAGTCCAACCTAAATCCTCTGCACTGCTAACACAGACGATCATTGATATTTACCATTACTAGACATTTTTACACTTTGAGACAGTCAAGACATGACTCAGGAAGAGAACAAGGGGCAGAGTGTCTGCATTTACATCAGGAGTGTGACTTCCAAGCAAGAGGTGATGGCAATAGCAGTTGTCTATCCCTGCCCTTACTGCACTCAAAACACATAATAGTAGAGTTGGAAAGTGCTGGAAAATGCTTTTGTGTCCCATGCACTTCAATATACAGCCAAGTATCCTTGTGGCTGCTCATTCATCTGCAGCTGGGGGTATCTCTCTGGGGGCTTGTCTATAAGGCACCTTATCACAGGCTGGAGAAGTTGTCTTAGTTAATGATTCACCCTATGCAAGTTGGTGACAGGACATTCTCATTCTTGAGAATGATGGAGGTTGCTTCCAGTTAGCTGTGGTCCCTGGGAACTGCTGACTTAAAGCCATTCTTAAACTGTCAGAGCATCCACACACTAAAAATAGCTGTAAAAATCTCCCTGTTGTGAAAACAACGCTGGCTTGTGCAGAATATCTCCAGTGCCATGGACTGATTCTCAATTACTAACTTTCAGGACAGATCCAAAATGAGGAATCTCCTGAAAAAAATTAATAGTAATTGAATTTTAAAATCTAGCTTGTTCAGATACACAGAGACAGGCTCTGCTGCAGCATCAACTAGTTTTAAGAGGCACTGCTCTTCTACAGAGCAGGGACTGTCACCTTTAACAAATCATTAAGGCTCTTCATGACTTGACTTCCTCATGTATATGATGATGATTTGCAAGGTGTTCTCTCAAAACACATCCACAGGCAGGTGTAAAAGGGAGGGGGGGAAACTAATGACTCCCTGACTTGATAAGGTCATTCGGGTCTGAAGGAAGATGAAACACATGAAATAGAGAACCCAAGATAATCCATTTTGCAGGACTGCCAGAGGACACAGGCCTGACCTGCTCTCCTTTAGCAAAATAAAAAAATGCAAAGGAACACAGTGGTTTCTGTCAAGGCTTGAGCCTGCCAAGAGATGCCAAAGCATTTGGGTTCAAAAGAAGGTGTTTGCTTTGTCAGAAGATGATGTCCAGCCCTGTGACTGCTCCAGCAATCAGTGGTAGCTGATGCATGGAGCACATTAGCATCATCTCCAGAGGGAACCTGTTTTCTTCCACATGAGTCACAGATACGATGCTACAATGACAGCAGAAGTCTAGGCAAGTGAAACATATGCCATTCTGGAGTGGCAGGAAAGCTCTAGTGATTCCCATTTGCTCCTCATGCACTTCTGAAGTGAGCAGAGTAATCTCCTCACCACTTCTTACAGTTGTCACTGAGAAAAAAAAAACAGTGCACAAAGGTTGGATGGTAGCAGAGATAGAGAAAAGTAGGCAGGAGAAAACTGAAAATCAAAACAAACTCCTCTGTACCTTGCACAGATGGGAAGACACAGCTCTGTAAAGTTCCCATCATCACAGGAACCCTTTCTGCTATGTAAAGAAGCAATTTACCTTTGAGGGGGAGAAGAAATAAAGCAAAGGAGCATGATAAACTGTGGATCAAAGACAGAAAAAAAAAAGGTAAAAAAGTGGAAAAGTGTTGGTAGGGGATGCTGGGTGAAAGACAAGAGCTGTTAACAGCTCGAATGAACATTTTCATGTATTCACACAAAATTTAAGCACTTTAAGCATCAGTGTGACTGCTAAGTAACCCCCTTTGGGGAGCAGATTGGTGACTAACACCACAAAATCAACAAAGCCCAGGTTTCACCGCCAGCAGACTCGCTGCAGTTATCAGGGGCAGACAAAGTGACAATATTTGGTCAATGAGTTTTGAGGTCTCCAGTAATGCCCATGGTGGAACAAAAACACAGAACATATGGCATTTCATGTGCTGAAACTGTCAGACTCACAATTAACTGATTAGAATACATATGGTACTCACAGACAGTGTGAATCTCTCAATGTAAAAGATGCTGGAAACCAGTGAAGGTGTCAGCATGAGTCTTCCTTGCAAATCTCTCTTCATTAAAGTTTCATATGGAGCCAAGAGTGTTGTAATAAAATCACTATTAATGGAGTTATATTTATGATTATTTCTCTATTGTGCAGCTGCATTTAACTTTTCAAACACTAAACTCCACATCAAAGCTTTTTCACAGTAGCTGATGCATACACAGAAGCTTCTTGTTTTATCATATTTACCTTGAAATTAGAAGTAATGAGAGCTAAGGTGGTAAAAGTTAACTAAGATTGGCAAGAAAACTGTTTATGTCACTAGTATCAAAACAAAAATTCACACTGCCACAGAACAACAGTTTCAATTCTGTTTAAGTATTTATGACAGGCTGGACAGGGACAAACTCATTCCCTCTTCAGCTCCACAACACACTTTTAAAATGGTGAGTGACACTTCATTAACCACGTGAAATGGCCTGACACAGCCTGCTTGCTTTTCCAGCCACCATTTCAGATGACATTTTTCTTTGCATCTTTCCATGCTTTACACTTAACACTCTATAAAGTGCTTCCCCGAACCTCTCCAGCCAAATCAGCCCTGCAGAAGAGGGAGTTGGGCTGGGGGCAGGCACTTTTCTGGAGAGGAGAAAAACAGATCCATGTTTGCATGCTCATGCATTAGAGATCCAGGTTTCCCCATCAGTCATCAATGAAGAGGATTTTAAAATTTCCCCATCAGCCTCTCTTTGCTTTTCAGTCCTCTGCCCCATCAGGCTCTGACAGGACTAGTTCTTATGTAGCATCACTTCACCTCTGAAGTGATCAGGGATCAAAGCACCTTCTGCATTCCAATTTCTGGAAGATGTCTGTAATCCAGGCAAAGTCTGATGCAGACACAGCAACCCTCCCAGCAGCTCTCCTGCCCAGTGAGGGCTGGGTCACAGCTTTGTCTATCTCCCAATTCCATCCTCCCAGCAGACATTACCACTCACACACAGCCTCCTCCAGGGCTTACACAGTCCTCTCTAATTCCCTGTGTTCTTTTAAGCAGCTTCCCACTTCCATTTATACACCCAGCAAAGGATCTAACAGAGACCTCATCTCCCAAATGAGTTAAAAGCTGTTGCCTCAGCCCAAAATCTTCCCAGTCCCACATGGCTTCCCTCCTCTCACCTACTGTGTTACCTCTATCACTTTGTCTTCACCAGAGCTTCCTGCCTGCTGCTGGAATGGATGGAGAAATCTCTCTTTTCAGAGTAAGGAAAAATCCCTGTTAAGAACATCCCTTTTTCCCCTCTATGGTTTGTCAGATATGGGAATGCTGGTGAGATTAAGGCAGCCAGAAGAAACAAGAAGAAAGTATTAAAAGGCACTCTTCTAGAGAGCACAGAAAGGGAGTTTGGTAAATTAAGCACTCTGCAGTAAAATAAATAACAATTTAAAAAGCTCTGATAAAAGAAGTTGGAGAGGAGAGGCATGGTTCAAATGTTAAGATTTATGAACAAAGCTGAAAGGCAGAAGCTACAAAACGTAATACAAGAGGATGCATTTGCCTTAAGAGTCTTCCAGGGCTTTTTTAAATTCAAGAAGCTGCTGGACCACAGCAGTCCCTGAAGCCTCCCCAGCAGAGGGGCAGCACACAGGGACTGTGTCCCAGTATCCACAGGGTGACAGAGACTCCTCTGTGGGAATAACTGTGGTTCCCCACAGAGGCACATCTCCTGACAACTGGTGATCTCGACTGTGAGTGTCAGACAGGTCTTTTCAACTCAGATCCATCACTGTCCTTTGCAGCTGCCCCAGACCTCCCCTGGATCTCACTGGAATAGCAGTGCATGTTGTTGCTCACAGGTGAGCTCTTCTCATTCTCCTGTGCTTGTGCACAAGCAGACTATGTGCTGCCCTCCCAAGCCCACCCACACCAGAGGCTCCTGGAAAGCCCTGCCCCTTCTGCCATACTGACTTAAAACATGCAGAAGTTCCCTTTTCCTTCTTCTTCAACCCCCCACAGAGGCTGTTTCTCCCACATCTCAGAAACAACTGAGGCTCCAAGGTGCCTCATTCCAGCCATCTCCTCTGTTTGTGAGATGAGTCATTCAGGTGTCAACATTTCTAAAGCTCATGGGGAGGGCTCAGCAGAGCTGGGAGGGTGCAGAGCATTATGCCAGAAGTTATTAATAGCTGCCATCGACCATCTCATTGACTTTGATCTACTGGCAGTTGATTGCAGCTGCTGCTCCTGATGATGAGGCACCAGGAATCCTGCCTGTACCTCAATTTCCCTTCTCAGTTTTCTGATTTTTTACTAGAACAAAAAACTTTTTTCCAAAATTTCAAAACAGATGGGATTCAGCAGTAACAACACTGCAGCCAGAAAGAAAAACACAATCAAGTGAAGCGTAAAATTTTACTTTACGAGGAAAATACCAGGTCTTTGAATCCTGCTTCTAGCAAAGTCTTTGAAAGGCTTAAAGGTTGACATCATACACAAAAAACCTCCAGAGTACACAGCTCCTTTCTGAAATTTTCCATGTAGCCCTTAATCCATACCCCTGAAAATAAATTTAGAATTTGATCCCTATAAATAATTAAAGGAGTATAGCAATTGGTTCCCACACCCTTCCATGCTTCCACCTAAAGAAAAAAAGGTAATTTTGCTGTTGCCTGAAGACAAACATGCACACCTGACATAATCAAAGAAACAGTTCAGGAAATCTCCCTCCAACAACCTAGAGCCACTGTTGGGAACAGCTAAGGAAGGAGGATAAAATAGCCACCTATCCCTTTATGTCAGCATCATCTAATCCTGCTCTGTCTGGTGGGAAGCAATACAGTGATCAAAAGACAACACACAGAAACAGTCTGAGACAGATAAATTCAGGCAAATTTCCATTTTATCTGGTGTTGCCAGCTAACATCTCTATCAGCTTGCCCAAAACTTTGCAGAATTCCTTTCCAAGAAACACGGATGAAATGGATCTACATCATGATACTGATCTACACCACACTGCTCTGCTTGCTAGGGATTTAAAGGTCACTGGAGCCAGTATTGCCTGATGTTAAGTCCCTATCTCCCAACACAAGAAAACAGCATTTTTAAAGATGCCAGAAGAAACAGCATTTTGTGCAATGGGACAGTTCACTCTGTGGCTTGAACACGAACCCAAGGAACAACTTCTAGAAGTTTTACTCTATTTGAATTAGAGCACCTAAATTGACATGACTATGGAACCAGACACGAAGAAATAAAAACTCAAATACTTATGACTACTGTAAAGCCTATGTAATAAAACTGCCAAGCTTTAAGATCACAGACATATTCCAAATATTTCAACTCATGACTGCAAAGCCCATTCCACTATGACAAAGCACAACAGAGGAATGATTTGGCCAATGGATATTAACATTTACCTCACCACAGTCACATTTCAGTTTACAAACTGAAAAGAGAACTAAAGATAGTAAAAATTCCCAAGATAGAAAGATTTCTTTCTTTGAGAAATATCTAGAAAAAAGCTTTTAATAGTGACCAGTATTCTGGGGTTTTTGGGCCCAATGCCAAGAAATGAAGAACTCATAGCAGACACACACTTTACTTCTTCAACCCTTAACTAAAGCTTTTATAAACATAAGTTACACTGTGGCAGGAGTGCATTGACAGGCATGTGATACAGTGAATTACTTGGACTAGACCTTAGAGATGACACTGTACCTGCTACTGCTTTACTTCCCCTTAAACACAACCCTTTAACACACAGGGACTCATTGCCACTCCAGCCATGCAGTGCAGCACAGCACACTCATCACATCCAAAGATTATTCTTGGCTTCTACCAGTATCAGGTACAGAATAATAACTTACAGGTTTTATTGATCCTGGAATTTTGAAGCACGAATATTGTAAATCTGACTTCTGTGAGAGCAGATCCCACCCATAAGGCAGTTCAATCTTAAAGGTCTCAAATACTTCACCCCCAGGGTTGGAGCCTGAGGCTGCTGCTTTACCTCCAGCTCGGTGTTATGGGCGTGCAGCTTCTGCACCATGTCCTCGGCCTCGCGCATCCGCCGGCCCAGCTGGGGCGAGTGCTCCGCAGGGGTCAGCTCGCTGTCATAGGACTCCAGGATCGCTCGCATCCCATCACGCTCCTGCCAGGAAGAACAAACACCTTTAGGGATAAAGCCCCAGACTGCACCCCGGAGAGGAGGCTTCCCAGAACAATATTCTACTTTTTTTTTGCCCGTTGTTCTTCTACGCGGCAGCAAAACCCTGATGGATGCGCACTCATCGTCTTCGTATCAGCATCGAGCCACAGATGAACACACTGCTATTCATTCTAATATAAAATAAATGTCGGTGCTGTGAATGAAAAGTTAAGACTGCCTTGTGTCTATAAAACCCAAGATCTCTTGCAGGAAAGCAACGTGCAGACATTCTAACAAGCAGATGGTAACTGAAAACAGAGCCTGCCCTCTTTGTCGAGACACTATTCTAATTCAACATGGCTGAATGGGTTTCTTCAGCAAATATTTAAGTGTTGTACTTGACATTTTTTCTGCCAGAGTTTCAGCAAAGAAGGAACAGAATTGTCACAACAGAAATGAAACAGATTTGACAATGAACAAAGTGGCTGAGAGCAAATATCCTCAAAATGGTATGTGACTTATCACTTGTTCAATGCTGCAACACTCCGTGCTTGTAACAAATATTTTTTCAGAGGTTAATATCTGGCAGACTGTGTTTGGCTCACTTCATGATCCGCTGGCAATTATAACCGAGCACTTGCAGACAAAGACAAAAAGAATGATCCCTCTCCCCTGCCTAAGAGCAGTCACATTCCCAACTGTAAGGTTTGGGTTTGAAGCTGAAGGTAAAACTTTTTGTGGTGGTTCTTGCTTAAGTATTTCCTAACGCATCCCCAGCTTCAGACAGCACCTAACGCCCACCCCCAAGGCACTGATAGAGAAGAATGGGGACAAAAGGAAAATTTCAAGAAGTCAGGTGTGTTTAAGGAGATTACTGGTTATGCTGCAATATGCGTACAAGGATTAGCCAGCTGATGAAGTGTTTTGTCTTTTGACTGCATGGAAGAACCTTGATGTTTGTGAGGCACAGAACAGGGTCAAAGCAGCACAGGTCCCTGGCATAAACACGAGGCACTGCTCTGAACAAACCAGCTCCTTTGTGGGAATCCTGCCATCAGGGACACCAAAAGTATTACCAGATCAGTGGGCTGTACAGCCGTGCAGTTTCCATCCAGCCCAGGCCACTGCCACTATACTGAACACCACAGCACTTCACAAACACAGCTCAGCTACACTGAAACGTTTCACTGGGATCCTGTTGTCTTGGGGAAACCAAGAATTGGTGGGATAGAAAAAAGGTCCTTTTCCCCATAGCCCTAAATGCAAAAGGCTGTATTTTGGACAGTGAATGTGACTTTAACTGCTTAGCTGAGCAAGCCTGGATACAAAGGTTATCTCCACCTTCCAAACCTAAAGGTCAAAGACCTAACATGGATAACAAATGTATGTGTGGGGAAGGGAAGGAACATTCAAATTCAAAGTGTGACAACAAGACTAGGAGCACCGCCAGAGGTATAGTGTGTACAAAGCATGTCATGGATTAAAAGGTCAGCCAAGATGGTTGGGTTGGTCAGCAGGTAGAAGGATCCCAAGACCAAAGGACAGCCTGAGGCAAGAGGAACCAAGTTAACAAAACTATAAAGGAAAACAGGTTTTAACATAAATAGCACCAGCAGCTATTAGTAGCTCTTAGCCTAGATCTGACTGAAGAGGTTATTTTTCCAAGGAAAGAAGAGTTTTGCCATAGTTAAGAATTATTCATCTGACAGACATGAGAACAGACATACTTCCATGTCACTGCAGAAGAAAACCCAAATGCAGTCACACCTGCCCTGTGATGAATTTGCTAAGCAGAAAAGCGGCAGAACAGGATCCCTCCTTCCTCCTCCTCCAATACACACATCGCCCAGTCTGCCCAGTGCAGACTCCATAAGGCAAACTGCCTTTGCTCAAGAGATGACTTCCATTCCCCATTTATTGCCAAATCATTGTCTAGAGCAGAGAAAATAACAGCATTTAGCGAAGGTATTGGTTTGAGCTTTGCATGTTGTTGCAATTAGATTTGCAATTACAGCAGCCTCTCTCCTCTGCACTATCCTAATTTTCTGCTAAGCATCTTCCATTGATGTGACAATTTACCACTGCAATGTTCTCTCAGTTACAGCGGAGCAGTCCCAAAATCCTTACTGTTTTTTTAAAAGCAAACAGGACCCCTGGCAACTCCCATTACACTTGGCTTCCAATTAACTACTGAGTATCAGGTCATTCGAGTCATCCCCAGCAAGATCCTCACAGTTCCCTGAGCTCTTCCACTGCAAGGAGGACAAACTCCTGCTTTCACGTTAGCATGGGAAAACTGCATGGGTGCAGGACATCCCCTACAGGCTCTTCCCTCTAAAATCAACTACTGCCCTTGCCCTTCAAAGCCTCTCTCTTAAATGAAGAGTAAACTTGAAGAAAAAACACAGATGATAAACACAGCACAAGCTATACTGGAAAAAAAGGTGCTGAAAAGCTGAACTAAAGGGCAGCACAATTAAACACTTGATCCTGGAGTTCACTTCTCCTCTTTAATTATTTCTAAATATTAATACTGAAATGAAATCAATTCTCAACTTCCAACAAGTGGTCTCCAGCTCCATTTTTTAAATTTCTCCCCATCAAGAGCACTTACTGAAAGCTTTTCCCTCCCTCCTAAAGATCTTGTTAGTTTGGCAGGAAACCGAAGTTCTTGTTGAAAAGTCCTCTGTCTAAAAAGATTCTTTAAAATGTAATCCTAATTTACTAATTGCTGCAATATTTCTTCATTCTACACAACAGGATATTCCCCAAACAGCATCAAAATCCTCCCCAGGGACTTTCAGATGCTCTTTTTAACCTTACTCCAACACATCTGCTTTCCTGCTTCCTATCTGGAGAGTATTCATCAAAATTACTATAAAGCAGTTCCTCTGGGAATTTCCAAGGTTTACCAAGGATGGAGCATGTCTGCTAACTTGCCGTGGACCTACACTGGCACAGTTCCAAGTGCTCTTTACCTTAACCAGTTTTAAATCAACACCCAAACAGAAATGCAGCTTACTCTAAACATGCCCTAAAAAAACAGAATAATAGTTTTGATGTTCATTATAAACCTAGGAAATTAATGCCCTACATAAACTCTGGTGCTGCAGCTTGCAGCTGTGTTTGAGCTGCAAGTTTGAAAAAGAGGAAGGATAGTGATTTTTTTCAAAGGTTGAACAGTTTCCTTTCCTTCTGCCAGCACCAGCCCATTCATCAAACAAATATGCCTCCTACTGTCACATAAGTAACTAAAAGGAAAACATGTTTGTAATTTTAAACAGAAACTAGAGCTGATCCCATGAAAAAAACGAACAGGAAAATGCCTCTGCAAAATGATACCCCTAAAATGAAGCTTCTTTCCACACATCCCACCAGCTCCTCCACTCCTACATAAAGCCAAAGTTCCACCTGGTTAGCAAGTAGCTTGAAGCTCAAAGTCCCTTTCCACAGCACTCACACTCCAGAGTGGTTTAGAAACACCAGGAATACAAGTGGGCACCTCCAGGACTTTTGGGTTAATATCAGGGAAGGTCCTGAGAATGGTTCACATGAGCACCATCATATCACGTGAATGCAGCACTGCACAACTCCAGAGGCAGCCCACAGCTTCAGATATGGTCACATTGAGGAGCAGGAGAGTGACTCCCAGCTGGTTATTGGAAGCAACTGAAGAGTGAAATACAGCCAAAAAGATTTTAAAAAGCCTCTGACCTTACATACAAACACAGAAGTTGAGGCCTTGCTCCTGCTGCTGCTCGTTAACCCCTCTTCAAACATACACACACTCCATTCAACACAGACTTTCTAATTAGTTGAAGAAAAGAAAAATCAATAAGAAAGAAATTAAAGTTACAAATCTAACTGAAGTCAGTCACACACTCAGGGAAAATTTGTTCCTGGGGTAAAGTTTATCTAGTGTCATAATTTTATTGAAATCCTATATCTTCCTATTGACTTTTATCGTTTCAAGCTGGATGCCAGAGTTATCATTATTAGAGTCTCAGTGTTGCTCGCAGGCCTGAGGTTTGAGGTGGCTTTTTTTTTTTTGCCCCTTTTATAAACAAGCTGTAATTGTCTGGTTTATTGATCAATAAATCTTTCAACTGCCTCTCTTCCTGCAGCTTGTGTTCTGGTAACTCTCCTGCACCATTTTCTGCAAGAAAATATAGGGTTGTTGTTTTTTAAAGAACAGATTGTTTTGTCATTAGCAATGAAAGAGCAGGAATTGTGCTGGTCGGTTCCAATAATGGCTTTTTAATGACAGATCCCAGTCACAGTAAAATCTGCTTTATTTCCACACGAGTGAACTTCAACTATTAATCCACAGCCCAACCGCACAGATCGCTTGGTCTCTCACTTCTGCACGGGTTAGAGCCTGGCAGAGGAGACTGACTCTGAAGTGGAATCATAATGATATTTCCCACTCAGTGCTTTTTTTGATGGTACAGAAATACTCCTGATCCAAGCGTTACATCAGCTTTTTGTTTAATTAATGATAATTTTTGGAGAATGTTAATAGACTGCTTCATTATCGGAAATCAGTGCCAAGATCCCCCCTCCTCTTCCTCTCCCGACTCCTAAATCCAAATTACTTGTAATAAAGGACAATTTCAAGACTGAAGAAAGATATGGAGCTTACATCAAACAGATGCTATTTGCAATCAGGTATAATTCAGCTGACTATTTCTCATAAAAACACTAATAAAAGATGACTGGGTAACAGAGGTCTATGCTTTCTCCCTTTAAGCTACACAAAGGCATACACAGAATAAGGGAGATGGTAAGTGGGATGTGACCAGATGTTTATCATTACTAAAATTAACAGCATGAGGTATAGAAACATAAGCTCAAATATTGTCCAAAATAACTGAATACTTAAATATTAGTCTGTGTCACAACCTACTGACAAAATATATTCTTAGGTTACAAAAAAAAAAAATAATCACAGCAACCTCTGGTCCACAAGCAACTATTTTTGATAACTAGCAGCATAGGACCTGAAAATAGGACAGAGGAACAGACCCAACCTTTTACAAGAAGGATGGATGGGAAGATACAAATTCTGGCAATTATAAATCACTTCAATATTTTGGTATCTCATAAAATACTTGAAGAAAACATTAACAATCAAATTGCAAGCAGCTAGAGAAGAATTAGAGACAAGAAACAATCAACTGAGCCTTAATATGAATAATATCAAACCAGCCTAATTTCCTTCTTTGACAGGTAAATTGTCTACCAAATAAAGGCAAATAATAAATGTGATAAATCTTAACTTCAGTAATGTGTTTATCAAAGAGGGGAATAACAATTCAACAACATCTCTGTAATTTAGAGAAATGAATTTGTATCAGGGTGATGAAACTCATGAAAACAGAATCCAGAGCCCTGAGTGTTGTGTGGCAGCAGAGACACCAGGTACTGTGAACAGGCTGCAGCATCTGCCCCTTCTCAGAACTGCCCATTTGCACTTTCCTTATGGGAAACAAGTACATCCCTCTTCCAGCTTGCTGGGATACAGGCAGATGCCCTGTACACCACAGAAAAGCATTAGCCAGGGAATGTGACAGGGTTGGCTACTGACAGTTAACAGGTTCTGCCCAGTTCATGGCTGAAGGCATTGATAAAGAACGGATATACTTGGAAGTGTTACTTTCCAAAATGCTCAAATCCCACTGCCTTATGGAAAACGCAGGGGGAAAAGGAACAACAAAGTGACAGCAAGATGCAGAAAACAGGGGCTTGAAGGCAGAGCTGTGGCTAAAGGCACGTTCAGTCACACTTTGCTCTTACAGGAACACATGTAAGGGAGCCACATCCCCTCAGCTCCCTCCTGGAGCACTGCTAATTAACACAGGAGCTAATCGACTCTTCCAGAAGAGACAAAACCCCCAAGAGATCCAGGCCAAATAACCAGCAAAAAAATTACCAGAAACTTCTCAAACCCTCCTTGCCTACAGCAGCATCTACTAGCACCAGAAGGCATATGTTTCCCTTTCCTCTTACCACCCTTATCTTCTGTACAAATCACCTTTAAACCAAAATTTTCTATTCCCAAACCTCCAAATAACTTCCTTCTCATCTACAGCCATTTCCCAACATTTCTCTCTGAGGCTGACCTATTTTCACATTACTTTGCAAATCAGAACTGACTGCAGACACATATGTATATACACACCATTGACTTTCTACTCAAGACCTCAATTAAAACACCATTTACAAAAAAAAGCCTGTTAACTCCATAAAAATATCCAGAAGATTTCACTATCCTCATACTGACAAGAACATTAGGAATAATTTTTTTTAAAATATCATTAATTCTCTAATGTGACTGTCAATGTATATCAACCTTCTGCTTGCATTTTTGCCCCTCAAGTCAATATAAAGCTACTGCAGGAGTCAAAAGATGGATTTAACCTATAAAGAAGCCCTTCAGACATGTTGTTCCCTACAATCGAGAGGCTTCTCCAACAAAAATAAAATATTCCTTCTATATAAGTCAAATAACCCCCATCTGAGTAGGTGGGAAAAATAGTCAGAAAGAATGATGTACTCCATAACCATAAGCACACTGCAAACCAGGAATTGAGTACTCCTGTCTGTCCCACTGTCTCTCTACAAGGGATGGTTTTCATCAGTTTTTGAGAAAGTCTTCATTGGTGATGAGATGAAAATACTCTCATTTTCTTGCTAGGAAAGGCAGTGTATCATTTCTGGTTGAACATCATCTTCCCTCCCAAGGGTGGAAGTCTAGAGAAAGCCACCCAGGGAAACTATGGTGGGAAAAGGACACAGCCAGGTAGAGAGCATGAGGAAGATGATTAAAGGCTAATTTTAGGTGCCAGTATGAGACATTCAGAGATACTCTTAGCTTCCCAACCATCCATTCTTAAATTTTGGAGAAACTCTGCAACCTGCCTGTTCTTTTGGCAAACACTCAGCCGACAGTTTTAAGTGTACTCCCACAAATACCTGTGTATCTTACATGCCTCCTGTATTCCAGTTTTTCTCCAAATTTATAGCCCTTCCTTTCTAGCTCTTGTCCCTCTCCTCCAACACTTCTTTGCAGAGAGCTCAGCTTGCCTTATATCCTGGCAATGGACCAGAGCAAATAAATCCACTGTAACCCTTTTAATCTGTCTCTGATAAATCCCTTGCTTACTATCTTCTGGAAAATTGTGCATGGTCTCTGAAAGCCTCATTTTGCTTATAGCACATACATATGCCAGCTGACAAGCAATCATACAACTGACACTGCAACAAATTAAATATTATCTGACTAAAATCCCCCTGGGGTCCTCTTGCTTCACAGTGAGTTTAACATGTTTAGTTATGTTTCTTAACCTCCCGCTGCTGTGAAATAATTTTATGATTTTTCCTTCATTTAACTCCCTTCTACCGGAACATCCACCACTGCCTATCTCCAGCACGAGATTGCTTTCCTGCCTCTGTATTTCTCATCTCTTCACTCCAAAAAGCCTCCTCTTCCTATCACTTCTCTTAGTCCTGCTGCTCAGGCGGTGGCAACCTTGTGTAAGTGTGAAGCTGCCTTATTCACCTGCCTTAGTTATCACAGTCCCTCATCACCTATCACTATGTGCACAGTTCACTTGTGAAAAACAGTAACACAAAAAGGAAGAAGAAAAAACCTTATTCAACCCTGAAAATATTTTTGTGAAGGTTCATCAGATTCTTCTGTAGTGTCTACAGCACAAAAATTCACCCCATGTTAATTCCTTACCCTCAGATTTCTTTTTCCTCCTGCCCAAGTAGCCCAGATATTGGCCTCTAAAACTCCTAACAGCCAGTTTCCTGTAGTTTTAACTTAAATATCATTAATTTGGGAGAAAAGTAAACTGAACTGTGCTCTAAGCCTGTGCAAATATCTCTCCAAGAAGAATGGAGGAGGAATGGCCCTGTTGCCTGGGCTCTGTGTCTGGGGTATTCAGACTAAGACAGATCTGAAGCAGAAGGGCAGATCTCTCACACCAGATTTCAAGAGGACAAAAAAAATCAGACACCTGATTTCATCTGATCAGCTCCAACACAGCACATTTCATTGAACTCAAAATAATTCCTTGGTTGCCTCACGATGTGTCAACAACTCTAGAAATATGGCAGCTGTGGCTTTTTGAAGAAGGCAAAGAAGATGGTATTTTAGATGATGTTTCAGAGTATGTATTACCTGACTGCTTTATTAGAAGATATTAATAATTACCCATATTTTATTTAATTCATAAAATATTCCCTTTACTTCTGCCAAAGTATAAGAGATCAGTGATTTCAATAAAAAATCCATAAATTATACATCAGATTATCTCCTACATCATCCCATAGCATATCTGCATTATCTTTAAAGGATTCTCATGGCAGTGGGACACAGCTCCTGGTCCTCACAGTCCAGCAGCTCCTCCTTAGGAAGAGGACACAGGGCAGAGAAGACTGAACAGTCTGAGTATGTGCTGCAACAGGACAATGTCAGGCAACTGACTTCAGTAACATGCACCTTAACAAACGTGAAGCCCAAAGCCAGGCACTCAAAGCACCTACACTGCAAACCACCACGTGCGATAAACCTGCAAACCAAAGGGCTGAATGCATCTGTACAAAAGCCCCTGGCTATATGTTAGGGTTTAACTGTTTTCACTTATCTATAATACCTGTCAGAAACTTCCCTCAATTCCTCTCCCATAACTACTTGGGAACTGCCCAGAATTCCACAGTATTCACAGATCCACCCTGATGTAGAAGACCAAGGGTAAAAATCCCAAACAGCCCACACATACAGTGCCACCTCCAGTGCAGATCCAGCCCTGATGCTCACGTTGATCAAAAGCTGTTTGTGATCAAAAGCATTTTGTTAAGTACCAGAGGTACAGTGTGCACCTTCCATAAATACTTCTGAAAATCAAGCTCTCATTGACAACTCCTCTAGATACTTTTATTGATCACATAAATATCCAGTCTCTTTCTGAACCCTGAGAAACTCCTGATCTTGCCAGCTTTCTGGTAGAAATTAATCTCATTACTTTTTTCATTGCTTGAAAACGTATTTTCTTTTATCAGGTCTCAATTTGCCACCTTTCAGCTTCATTGAACACCTTTGTTCTTGGCTGGAAGAGACAGGGAAAACAGCTCTCAACAGCTTCTCTAAACCATTCATTCATTAGACTCTGTGCTTTCAACTTGTTTACCTTAAAAAGTAGTTGAAGAAGAGGTGACAAGTCCAATATTCAGGTTTCCAGCATAACTGCTTTCCCAGTCTTTCACACTCTCATCACCCATGTCTGACTGCTGCTCTCATTCTGCAGCATCCTTCACAGAACTGAGTTGACAAGGAATAAATGAAGAGAAACTGAAGATGCATAAAGTCACTGGTTCCTTCCCCCCTCCTCTGTAAGAGGTACATCCTCATCTCCTCTGGGCTGGCTAAAAAGCTCATGAGCCCAACATCTGCTGCACATCTAACTCGTCCACATACAAGTCACCCCCAGTCTCCACTCCAACAGCACATCTCCACCTGTGAGGGCCACAACTAGGGGGGCTGGCAAGCACCTGCTGCTCAGCACCTCCTGAAGGCTCAGCCCATCCTACAAGAAACAGTTCCAGATGCTTCCCCAGAAGCTGCTGAGCCAGGGCATGGCAAAAAAAATCAGCCATTAACCTCCTCAAGCACCTCCAGCAGAGAGCGTGAGAGAAGAGGATGCATCTCTGCACCTACGATAAAATCTCCAGCCCTTGTGACAACAGCACACAGTCATATTTCTTAAAAATTTAAGCATTTCAGAAATGAAACTATTACTTTAAAGTAGCCTACATGCTAGTAGACCTAATGTTAATACTAGCTGCCACTCAGTGAACATGTTCCCTTTACAGTGTCACCAGACACTGTAAAACTAATTCACGCAGACAAAACGACGTTCATTTCTTTTCTCTCTCTCCACTGCCTCTGCAATATTAAATCAACAAAATCTTTCCTCAAAAGTGCACTGACATAAAGAATGTTATGCTCAAACCATTAGGCAAAACGTGAAGCACTGAAGTCATGCTTCATTAAAAACAAGTGGGAAAATCAGTTTACCAGAAGAAAAACATTATTTAGGAAATATATCCATTATACACATCTGAAAGAGAATGATGATTAAATGTATGACAGCAAAACATTCATCAGGTCTTTTAATTAATATTTGACCACAATATTTACATTATATTTTCAACAAAACCATATAGCAATAAAAAGAAAATCCATGCTATCAAAAAATCTACTTTCTTGCAAACTAAACCCACTGGCTTGTTTCCCAGTAATGAACTGCCATGTGTTAGAGAACAAAAAAAAGATAAAAAAACCCATGAGCTTTTCTACTTATGGGCACAAGTTCATCACAGAAATGATTGGCAAACAAAAGACGTGGGAACAGAGGGAAGAAATCTCTCCCTGACACAACACCATAGAAAGAGCTGATCAACAGCAGACAACTATGATGATCAACTCCTACTTCCATACTGCAACACACCCACCAGACAAAACTTTCTGGATAACTTTGAGACACTTGAGTTGAATTTTAGCCTTTCCTGTGTTTCATCAGAAAGACAATCCAAAGGACACCCAACCACCGTAGGCAGAATTACAGAATTTTGAGTTTGCAATCCATTCCTCAAGAAAACAAAAGGGTGAGATCAGACACAGTTGCACAGCAATATTTAAGCACACAACACTCATCATTAAATTTGTCCATTGAAAGAAAAGTCCATTGTGAGGCATCAGGAAACACTATCAGAATTAGAATTTTCAATTATCAGAATTTTATTAAATTGAAATAAACAAAAAGTTTAAAATGAAGTCACATATCTTTTGCTATATTTGGTTCTTCTGCTTCCATTTGTGAAATATCATTACATTATTTCATAAAATGCCTTTCAATAAACCTGGCACTCTTCTGACTTATTACAATCTTTCCCAAATACAACTTTATTTTACCTGCCAATGCTGTACAAGATGCCATTTTCAATGTTGCCTTTTATCAGCACTAGACAGACTCAGACTTACACAGCACTTGAGGCAGCTGCTCAAGCTCATCTCCACTCCAACCTCTACAGCTCTCCTGGTTTCCCCTTGTCTCCAGGACAGGGTTCCATAGGATTCTTGAATGTTCAAGAAGGTTCATGAACAGATGAAACTGTCATTTAAAATTATTTAAGAGTATCCTTAACATTCACCTTAAGCTGTTCAAAAAAAGCCTCACTTGAATCCATAAACACAAAAAAAGAGTTTGGTTTGGTGATGAAGGGAAGACAGAAGGTAACAGCAATAAACATTGAGCTGGAATTTATGACCACTTCACAATCCCTCTCTCTCAACTTATTCCAAAGTTGTTTCTATTTCACTTGCAAGTAACACTTTTTAGACTTGTCCTTATTATTTCACCTCCAATAACAACATACATGAGGCTCTACCACGTTCAGACAAAGCAGGACTACTGTATTGTTTTTGTTAGTGAGGTCTCAGATGCTGCCCATGATTATTAATTCACTAGGAACTTCATCCTGTTGAAGGAAAACACAGAAGAACCTAAAAAGCAGCAAATGATAAGTTTCTGCCTGTCTTTCTGTGCACATCAAAGATGTTAAAAACATATACAAAATCAACAAGCAAGGCTTTGCAAAAGACCCCTTGTACAAAATACCTGCCTCAAGTCCATGGAAGTTGTGCAAATTTTACATCAGATGCCAAATCTTTTCAAATTTTTCCACTGAATCAAATTAAGTTACTAATGAAAGTGTTTATGATTAATACTTAAGTCAAGAAGTAAATTAGAGAAAAGCTATTAGTTGAATATGAGCAAATCAGATTGGCTCCAGATATATGTAATGAAATCTGTATATGTGAAGAAAATTCTATTGCTGTATCTTCAGAAGTCTTTAATTTCTGAACACACTGTTAAAACAGCATGATCATCATGTAATATCCTCTAGTGGCATTTCTAAAACACGATGAACAAGGTACAAGCAGTTGATGTACCTGCAAAATACAGATGTACCTTGTGATGATCTAAACACAGCAAGTCTCACAAAGGTTTGTATCTCACTGACCACTTACAGAGAGCTCCATTCAGAGAAACTGATTCCATCCACCTCAGGCTCTCTCAGTTGGATTTCCCCCTCGGGCCAAGGAGGCAGGACACCGAGGTCATGGAGGGAGGAGAAGACAAACAACAGTCCATCAGTTCCGCCTGCTCAGAGCTGCTGGGGCAGTGCCTTGGAAGTGTGAACAGAAAATACCTGCTAGAAATGATCTCCTAAGCCTATAAGCATGATACTAGGCCAAAAATTATTACTTTTTCCTCTACTCTTGTACATATTTGGAGATATGTTTCTCTGTAGTATTCACTAGTGTCATTCTCCAGTCTTTCTCTTGCTTTTTACTATTTCAGTAGATGGTTAGTAAATACCCATTTCTCTACAACAACTGAGAGGAACCACTGTGGTATCTCTGAGTTATCCAGATCTGGCTAGAAGGAAAGCTAGGAATGAATGAGACAGGGATTAAGGACAAGAAATTACTTTGCAATTGGAAACTCAGGGCCAGCCACCATGAAGCAAAATGCAGAGTCGCACTAAAAATCAAAGAGAGAAGAAATGTCTGTGGTCTTTGATTAATATTCTGTATTTGCACATGCAACAGGTTACCCTATATACCTAATTTTAACTGTAACCCCTAAATGATTTAATTTTAAAAACAAACTTGATACTAATTGAAAACCCCTCCTCACCAAGCCTGTGGCATAGCTTGTTTCTCCAGAGGGCACAGAATGGAAATTGTGGTTGTATTTAAGTTTTTGGACGCATGAGAAAGGTAGGAAAAAATACTACCAGTTCAGCATTTATGAATGAGGATGACATGAAAACAATAAAGAGGTTGAAAAATAGAGAGCTCTGAAGTTTTCATCTCAAAAGAAGAAAAAACACTTTGCACAAAACTTTAAAAACTTCTGAGGAACACAAGAAAATGAAGGAATTAATCTCCAGCTGATGTCTGTGTGCTTCTAAAAGAAGGTACCTATTCAATCATCTTTTTCTTAATCAACAGTTTAATATTATAAACAAAAAACCAGCAGAATGACAAATGAAGTTTTTAGAGAGAGCTTCTCCCTGCCTCCCCCTGTGGCACCAAAAGGCAAACAGCTGCTCACTCTGCATCGCACACACCGTCCTCACTCTGGCACACTAATGGGTTTTCTGACAAGGCAAACTCTAATATTAGACACTGCTCTTATTAGTTCAGATCAGAGTGTGCTGTTAAACCCTGCAGGTACCACACTCTGCCGAGGTTGCTCTCTTTATTTCACAAATCATATGTAATTGCCTCTTTAATATCACCCACTGAATTGAGTTGAACACTATCATTCTTCTCTAAATTCAACATTCATGCACTTGAAACATATATATTTCATACTTAAAGAATACTTTTTACAATAAAAATGTTTCAAAAGCTTAGAATTGAAGTTATTAGACAATTTACCCCACTGATACAAACAGCAAAGAGAAAAGCAAAGCCACTCCTCCCATGTTCCAAACAGCAATTGCTTTTCCACTTGCCATATGAAGAAACAGGGGGTCTGTGAAGTGGTTTTAAATCCTTATGTTTCAATGAACAGTGTGTGATGGATATGGCTGTTATTTGTAACACCATAGGAGAGTGTTATAAATAACCTGGTGTTATTTATAAGCAGCGTGTTGTTCTGCACACCAGTGCAGCCCCAGAGCCACAGCACCCCATGGCAAGCCCTGGCTATGAAGAAAGTACTTAAGGAATGTTTGCACTTAGGCACACTTTTCATCTCTGCTAGTGATTCCTGGAGGCTGGCAGGACCCAGAGCACACGGGATGGGCCCACACCTGGCCGGGCTTCACATGCACAGAGCTCAGCGAGTGCAAATGGAGAGACCCTCAGAGGGGCAGTGGGAGGTGGGAAACAAATAGGAGCTGGGCTGGTTTCTGAATTCATCATTAAGGGAATTTATGTGGTCTCTACTGTGTCTGTTAGCAGAACATTTTAACCAGACCAAGAAATGACAGCATGTCTGTGCTGGGGTTGGTTAAAGCAAGCATGAAGTGCCTGTTCTGTGTGGACCTGGAGCCGCTGAAAGGGGAGGACAGTTACTCATCACTAATGCTTATTTATACATCACTCTCCTTCCAAGCTTGCTAACAGTCTGGCATGCTAATGGATATTTAGATGATTATTTTTTTCCCTCCTCTCTCATCTACAATCTTGCCAACTACGTTAGAACCGATTTAATTACTGCTAAATCATCTCCAACAATGTATAGCAAGCCTAGCCTTGAAAGAGGTGGGATTTTATCCCTTAGTTTCTCCTGGTTTTGCACTTATTTGCTTTTTAAAACAGAAAAGATTACTGTCAAGAGGTGCAAGTTTCGTATTTCCCTGCCACTTCCAGATGACTCCCTGCTCATCCCTACTGAAACAATGCTGTCATCTCCTGGCTTGTCAACTTTAAAAAGCAAATGCAATTGAAGTCATCACCATGGAGCTCACAAAGAGAGATACCTGCATGATATCATTGATTCCTCTTCTGATCTCACTGGTTAACAAAAATAATTGAATTTGGTACCTTTTTTAACACACTCACATATTCCTTCACAGTTCTGTGTTGAACATCCTCCCTGCTTTTGTCCTTGGTCTCATTTTCAAAAACTTTTATCTTTAGTTTGCCAATCTAGCACAAGCAAAAGACTTTCCAGTCTGGGGAAAACTGGAGCACAGACAATTAAGGCAGGAGAGAAGCAGGAAGAAAAATGCAGTATAATATATGCAAATGCAGATGTCTTATGAGGACACTTATAAGTAACTTGTTCATGAAACTCTCCCACTTTAACAGTGTGGAAGTGCAGAGTTACCCTTAGGTTTTTATGCTGCACCTTTTAGCAGTTAATGTTAAAGCAGCCTCTTATGGGAGTTCAGTGTTATCACCTTCATCTCCCAGAAGGGGAAACTGGTGCCCCACAAGATGAGGTGGTTGTGGTTATTCAGCAGATTGGGCTAGAACACAGACCTCAAAGTGTCATGGGAATCTTCTCAGTGACAAGGTCATTCTTACCAAAACAAACGAAAAAGTGTACCAGCTCTGGCTAGGAAAGGATCTCTGGCACTGTGCAGCCCCTTCCAAGGTGATGCCATTCCAGGTCACACAGAGGAAGACAAAACCAGAAGGAAACAGTTAAAGGAAGTGGAGATGGTAACAAGGATGAACATTCCTAAAGTGTTCTTGTTGCACTTGCTCCAAATTCTTGACATTCCAGAATCATGAAAGCTAACAGGAAATCTAATTCCCTTCTACTTTTGCAGGAGAAATCAAACAAAATGTGTCTTTGAATTCCAGGAATAAAAGAGAAAATATAAAGGTGCTACTTTATGACACTATGAGATCACCCCTCTGGAGATGAAAATCAACAGTTCTATCTGTAGCCACTGATACTTCATCCTGTCTCTCATACGAGCAAAGGAACTCGGGTAAAGAAACCCTTCACAAGTCAAAAGCTTCTCACTTTCTTCTAGTCAGCTTTCTGCTGATGTAGCTTCAGAAACTTCATTTTCAAACCAGTTCTGAGCTAAGAAGATAACCAGAGTGTTCAGTTTGAGAAGGTGAAAAGCACAAGTTTTAGGTCACAAACCCAGCAGCACAAAGCCAAAGGCTTCCCTGTAATCTGCATTCCATACACAGATGAGGAAAGAAGCCACTCCTGATATCACAGCCACAAAAAGCCATCCTTCATGCAAACCAAAGCAGCATTCACAGGACAGCTCTCTGAGCTGCTGAATTTATATGCAGCAACAGAATCATGTAAGGATCAAATAAAATTAATTCCGTCTAATAACAAATTAATTGTCCACGCCAACCTCTAATGTTTCCATCATCAAATGAATTTCTATGTTATTTACCCACCACAACTTCCCACGGGGGAAGGAGAAAGGCAGCTGCTTAGATTAGAGTGAAACAGAAGAGCTTCTAGACAAAGGATCTTTTAATTTTCTAAATGATTGTTCTACTCCAAAACATCTTAAGAGAAATAATGTTATTCTTTTTTATTCTTTTCACAAACCCAAGATGCAAAATACCTGATTTGATGCTGCTATTTCATTGTCTCAGAACTGCATGAAGCAACTTCTAGTGCTAAGGAGAGATAGGCTCATGCAGAAATAATGTTCCCATTACAAGAAAAATAAATTGTCAACAGAACTAAGGAAGTATTTCTCTCATTTTATATTTTTGAGGCATGGATCACTGTAGCCCTCACCTTATTTATTGACAACAGGAACATTTTTACAAGGCATACAAGATGACAACAATAAAACCCACTTTAAAATGAAACTAGGCTATAAATTCTTCCAAAAGACCAGAAGAATGACACATGCTGCCAGATCCCCACTGCTCTTATTTCATAATCTTATTTTAATGCTTCTTAAAAATCAAAAATTGTCCACTTTGACCACATCAGATACCATTCAGAATCTTCATCAAATTTTCTGGGAAATAAAAGAAAGCTTTCCATAACAGCTATGTCAACATTCCATCCCATTTAAATAATCTACTTCTATGGCTGAGGACTGCCTAAGCTTAAGAAAACAGCTCTTAACAAAGAACTGATCCATTTAATCCTAGAGAAGTGCTGGGAAGAGAAAGGAAAAAGGAAAGAAGAGAGTCTTCACAGAAGAATTGGAGAAACTTAGGTCTTTGCCCTGATCAGTCCAACGATGTCACTATTTTTGATCAGCCAAGCAGTAACAAAAGACACAACAGACTTTTAAGACAGAAGTCAAAGTACTTTATCACCCCACACAGTGTGATTGCTTGAATGGGGGTTTAAAAGGTTATTATTTAGAGTTATCATGGGAAAACCACCCAGTGACATCATTTATTGTATTAGGATGTCTACAATACAGAGCCAACAGCTGGACTGTGGTCAGACTCTACGGTGGACACGAGTTCTCTAAATTACAGAATGGTCCTACCAAAATTCTGATCTGACTGTCCCTGCAGCCACAGAGGAAAGAAAGAAAGAAAAAAAAACGTATGCACAACAAAACTACGGGGCATGACCTGCAATAAATCTTTCAAAAATGAGCACGATCTATCAAACAGGGATATAATTTATCCTGGCTGCAATGGTTTTCTACACAGAGAAGATTAGGAGCAGAGTCACTCTTCCAAAGCAGAAACAAAACAACTTGTAGTTAAGAAATAAAGCAGATGGCCTGTGTAGATTAAAGAGAAGGTACAGTGTGATGCAAGAGCACAGCGCTGCGCCCAAATCCCACAGTAATTACCACAGTGGTAGCATCTCACTAATGATGCTGTGCCTCTGAACTGGGACAAATTAACACAAAGACACACATGCTGGTGACTTGCAGCCCAAGGGAAGGTGAGTATGATGGAGACACAGACATTTAAGGGAATCACAACAGATTAAACGCTGCGATGTACAGGCAGGCAATATTCAGTCCCAACAGGATAGGAATGTGGGAAAGGATGTGTTCCTCATCTGTCCTAGAAAATGAAATGAAAACTGATGTTCTACATAAAGAATGCACAATGAATCCTTCCCGTCCCACTTGGTTTTCAGCATCTTTACTGTCAGTTCATTTCCCTCAAACTTCTGTAAATGCTGGAGATCAGAGTGCCTGTCACTGGACACATCTTCAGTCAGGCTAAGCCAGAATTACCTGGCCCATGGGTTACACTGGTTCAAGTGTGAACATCAATAAACCAAAACCATATCAAACTATGTCATCTGCATTGACATTTCACTGCCAAACATCATGAACTGCCAAAGCAGTTAGTCTGGGGCCGTATGTCTAATGAACACTGCAGTTTTCCCCACTGAGAGCAGTGGCAGCTAATATCCCATTCCAATGAGTTAGGGCTGTTTAGCCTCTGGTAGCAGCTCATTTTCTTGGACCTCTGAGAATAGAGGTGCAGTTTCTATTGTGGCTTATTGGATATTATTGATGCTGACTATTTCTGGGCTTCAAGATCTGGCAGGCAGTAAGAGCCTTCCCTGGTCTGCACCAGTGGAGAGCAATTCAATATTATTTTGTACTTTGGATGATTTTAAGCTAATGGAGGTCCCATTCTTTTTTATAACTCCCCATGCAAATGTTAATTTTTAATAAACTTTGCCCAAGTAGGATTTAAGGCTTATCTCACAAGACATATTTAGAGCAGTGCCATGGTGAAGTAATTTTGGGGAAAAAAAATATGTACAGCTGAAAATAGGATATTTCTGCATGCTTGCTTCAAAGGCTACCAAGAGTTTTTTGCACAGACTGACTTGTCATCAGACTAGTCATTGTGCAGGACTGGAATTATTAATTGACAGTCCAAACCCATGCCTCTCACGTGCTGCAAAGGAACAAGATTGTCACTGCGAGCTCTGTACTTCTCATCAGTGACAGACACCCCCAGTGCCATCCTTGGAAGTGTCCAAGGCCAGGCTGGATGGGGCAGTGAGCAATCTGGTGTACTGGAAAGTGTCCCTGCCCATGACAGGGAGGTTGGAACAAGATGAACTTTAAGGTCCATTCCAACCCCAACCATCCTGTAATTCTCTGATGTGAGAAGGCTGCTGGTAACGGGAAGGGTGGGAAGAGAAATTTTAAATTTCAAAGGGTTGGAAAGGCTGATCTGATGCTGACAGGCAGCATGTTGACTGAGCAAGAGGCTTTAGTGTCATCAGGCTTTCTCTGATAAGAGGATGGGAGCTACTCTGATGGAAACCATGCAGAGGCTGCCACATCTTGTGAGTGAGCACAGGCCAGGCTGGCAAAAAAAGCAAAAAAGAGGAACACTGTGCTTGGCTAGGATCTGACTGAAGAGGGTTTTAGAAACATGCTGTTCCTGAGGGACAACATACAGCTTGTTATATAGCTGTACTCAAGACCTTATAATCAATTCAAAATAATTAAGTTTAATCATGTCAATGGCAGAAAGACCTGTACGTATAATTTTCAAAACCTGTTGAACAATCTCTTCAAATCTATAACCCCCACGGCCTTGTTTTAGTCCATCAGAAGTTAATTATGGGAGATAGTTTCAAAATGTATTAAGAGCCAGCACATTTCTGGGGTTCATTTGCACTGAAGACAGGAAAATGCATTAATGAGAAAGGTGCTGAGAGCATCTGGGTTTTCTCTGCAACATTCACAGATGCAAAGACAGAACTTATGACCTCTCTTTTCCATTATCAGAACCATCAGAAAGCTAAAGCTCAGAAAATACTGTGTTAATGAACCACAGCTCTTCAGCGCTTTAATTTGCTAACTTTCATTCGGAATGTATTTTCAAATATGTACGTAAGTACAGGGCATCACTTCCTCCCCCTCAATACTACTATTGTCAGCAACTGCATTCAACCAGTACATAGAAGTTTCCAAAAGGGAAGAAAAAAAGACTGGAGAGCTCTCTCAAGCATCAGGATTTACCTTATATTTCACAGCTTTCTTAGCACATCTCATTAGGAAATGAACCCTTTGACTTAGGGAAATGAATCCTTTCCTGTGCAGAGGTCATCAACAGACAACAGAATATAGAAAAAATGCTGCTTCCAAAATATTTACGTTGTTTACTGCTCTAAGTTCCTCCTTTGCTTCTTGTCTTGGAGGAAGACACCCAAAAATTAAAACCAAAAATCTAATTTCATTATTAGGATCCTTGCCATGATGTCTGGTTTGCTCTATTTAAGTTCTAGAAATCAAAATAACATAAAATTTTGATTAAAAAAAACCCAGCCTACTGACATTAAATTCTTTCTTTGGTATTTGAAATTCTTCATCTGTATGTGTAAAATTACATTCTGCTCCAAATAACCACTTACTTATATTACCAGAATCAAAGACTGAAGGTGAGGATGCAGAATGAAGGGCCTGTGACCCACAAAATCAGACATATACCGGCACTGAAGAATTTTAGGTCTCAAAAAAATATTTATGTTCTGCTCCCAGCAGCAAGGAACTGCTGCATTGAGCTAAATATCTCAGAAAACCGTAAGTTTGCAGGTCCCAGAAAAAAAGTAAAGTAGCAAAATCCACACACGATACTTAGAAACACTATTTTCTCAATTCTTTTCTATTCAACTGCATGGTGTATGAAAAAAAACTACCCATCACCACTGAAAATACCTGTTTTCTTAATCACATGGAATCTATTAAACAATTGTCCCTTTTTGGCCTTGATTGGGTTTCCACTTTTTCTCACTCACTTTTTGCTTTTTAATTTGAGTGAAATCTCTCAAGATCTGCTGTAGGAAAATATTAGTAGACTGAAAAATTAAATTTCACTTGAGAAAAAGCAAAAGCTTCATTGGATGTGTCTGAAGTCTGAGCCTCTGTATGAGCTTGGACCTCAGAGGAGTGGTAAGAACAAACATCTTGGTCAGCCCCACCAGGCTGGCTAAAGAGAAGATTTGAAATATTAAACACAAGAGAAGTCCTCAAGCACCAATGTCCCAGGGCATCTCTGGCCTGACATCCATTTCAGAGCAGCTGGTAAGGAATCTGTGCTATGAAGGCATAAGCAAGCAGGGGATCAGTCGTGACTTTTCAGTGTGGGTGACCTTCTCCCCCTGTCTGCCCCCAACTAAGTTTCCAAACAGTGTTTTCCTTCCTCTCGTCTTCAACTCTTTCACAAAATGTCACATTGATTTTCAAGGCCAAAGAACAGCCACCTAACATCTTAGAGTAAGACCATCATGTTTTCCACTAGGAAAACCACAAAAGGCTAAAATGAAGAGAAAGACTAATACCAAAGAGCTGTTTAACAAAGGTCACATGGAACACAGGGACTCTACTCTGGCCCCAACAGCAGCCCCTGCTAAGAGCTGGTTTTGCTGAGCTACTCACTTGGTGTTTCACTTGCACATCAGAGAACGGAAAGCTGCAGGAAACGAATCTGTCTTTGACTACACTTTGTCCTCAGAAGCTTAATTACCTTCAGCACCCTCAAACTATCCAGACTGCCTTTTGCATCTGAAAAACTCTTTACCTATTCTCAACAATACAGATGGTGTTGATAATTTTGTTTAAAAATGCAGACACCAAGGTTTCTCATTTTTCTAAAGCATTAAACTCCCTCTTGAAGTGTAATCTGAGATCAATTTTATTTCATCTGTTATGTAGCAGTTTTAATAAAGTGTTAAAATGAATGATATTGAAAAATTACAGGAGAAAATAATCCTCTGAAATAATGTGAAAATGGAATGGACAAATAATAATGCAACTGGAGCAGAAAGCTATTACATCCACTCTCAATTTGCTTCCATGCTGAGCATCAGCCCAGCTTAATCTTTCCAGGAGAAGGCAACAGTAGATGCCAATCCCTACCAAAATCTCTGCTCTCAGGTTTGTACTCCCAGTAAAACTATTCATTATTTCTGCAGGAAAGAATTTTCCTCTTTAGAACAAGGCAGACTTAAATCTGTCTGTTTATAAAACTCCTTATGTAAAGATACTATATTGAATGAAGTATTAAATTATGCAGTGTGAGGTGTAATGGAGTGAATTATGTTCAGTAAGATCACACACTACTGAAGATATGCAAAAAGCTGTGATGCTGACTTTCAGTTGTCAAGGTACACACACACACACACACACATACATATATATCTACACTGCTCAACTCACTCTCTGCTGTCTCCATGTGTGATAACATGCTCAATGCTGACACTTGTCCTATTCTCCCTGGAAGACCCTACATTAGCATGTAAATAGCTGGCAGATACGAGGAAATGAAAGCAAGGAAGAGCTCTTTAATTAACTTTAATCCTCTGAAAATCCATACAGCAATCTGTTCTGACAGTTTTCTACACGAGATCTTCTTAGGAGGTCCCTAAGTGCTGCCTGCGGATCACTGCCAGGCTGGAACGAGGAGAAAGAATGAACAAACCAATTTTGGAGACAATATTTAGGCATTTTTCTGCTATTAAATGATGACTGGTGACTGCCATCTGGCATTATCAGAGCTGTCATTAGTCTGACTCTGGATGGGAAACAAAGAGATGCCATAAGCAAGACACAGCACTTCACACCCATCTGACAGCCAGTCCCCCGCCCGCGGTGAGCTGCCAGGGCTCCCACTCAGAGGCACACACACCCCCAGCAGCCTCCTCCAGCTCCCGATGCCACACAAACTGTACCTCTGTGCCCTCTGGCCCACGTTTTCTCACCCTGTAGTAAACACAAAATCCTCGAGGTTGAAAAGCAAAGCAATTTCCTTGTTAGAAAACCTGATGAAACAGCTCTACAGCAGTACCAGTCCTTCAAATCTTGAATGGCAAAAAGGCTGGCAGACTATAAAGGAGTGAGCTGCAATGATTCCTCAATGACTTACATCTCCCAAATGTGACAAGTCTTACTCACAATCCTCTGTTACAGGAAATTTCAAACAAATTTTGGTGGGGAGAAAAAAAAATATCTAAGCATAAACGGATGGAGATTTAGTGCCAGTATTCAGCAACACAAGACTGTCAAATAACTCATACCTAGCAGGTTAGATATAGCAATGGAAATGGTATCCTGCTGGTTGATAGGAGCACGTACAAATCTCCCAGAAAGGCCACTGGTTCCAGCTGTGCCATGAAGTGACCACTTTGAGGCCATTTACAGCTCAGAGAGCTGACCCACAGGATTCCCTAAATTGCTGAATGAAAACCAAGCTCCCTGCAGGGTGACTGGGAGCAGATTAAGAGGATGCACCAGTCAAAAATGCAGGGAACCAGCTCTCAATCCCTAGGATGTATTTGGAGCTGAAGGAAGGAAAGCAGAACTCCTAACTGTTCAACAGGTAAATCAGGGAAAGCCCTGGCTACAGCCCAGAGCCACCTGCACGAAGAGTCCAGAGAGCAGAGGGAATATGGGAGGGAATGATACTGGCAGCTTGTTCACTTGCCAAGGCCTCCAAACCAACACAAGATAAACAGGCAGTGATGCATAAAAATCTTGAAAATCTACTTGATGAGGTGATAAAAAAGGCAAGTAAGGCTGAAAAGTTAGGATAATAGAGAAGTGATGCTTCTATAAGACAAACCTCCAGCTTTTATAATATAGGAATAGGACTGTTAAGGCCAAATCAGAGACCAAAGGTCTGTCAAAAGGTCAAAGCTATAAGTATCTACCTGCCACACACAGGCTCCCTCCATTATTTGCAACCTATATTTCCACAGTATTTTAAAAAATATAAATCAAAATAATGCCAAAGATAAATACAAAACTATAACTTACCAAGTCTGCTATTCCCAGAGGATTTAAATACAGATACAGAAATAAACAAAAGATGCCTAGATCACAGGCATACCATTAAACAAAGGAAATTTGTTATACAGCATCAGTCTATAGCTATCTTCAGATCTGCTTCCCCAAGCCCATCAATTAGTTCTCACATTCCTATAACATCATGTTCTCCTGCCAGTTGAACCACACTAACTATAAAGACCATATGTCACCACAATTCCACTTCTTCATCTTATTAATGCTGTAATATCAAAAGCAGACATCTTGCTTTATTCATATCAGATTCCAGTGCTAAACACAGAAAATATCCAGAATGGCAACTTCAAAAACTTGGTGACTGATAATGCTCAGAACAGCACACGCTTTTATGACTATGTAAGCATGAATTTCAATAAAATGACCTTTAACGTGTCAGATTCCAGCTGAAGAAAGGAAGAAATCCCTACTGACACATAAATTACTTAAGATGAAGGTGCTCCTTCTAAGATTTACCTTACACAGACTAGTCCTTATACATACTGATCACTAATCCTCTTTAAACTACACACTACTTCCAGCAGCTCTGAGAAGTCATGTTCTAATCTGATCTAAACTTTCCAGTAGAGAAACACTGTAAAAAGTGCCCTTAACAGCTCTGAAGACAAACAAAAGGTGAAATTGGAATGAGTTCAAGAAGACATTATAATCACCTCCATGACTAGCCAGAAGATTGCACTTTGGTCATCTGGTAAGAATACCTGGCATGGACAATCACTGAACTATGGCCTCTCAGCTTGTCTGACAGTTGATGGCTTCATTTTAAATAAGAATGCAGCAACCAACCAGGCAGTTTCATAAAACAAAATAATAAAATGATAAATTTCAAAGGGTCAAGAAAGAGGGAGAAAAATCCACAAAGTAATACCTCAAATAAGGTGTAAAAGATTTGAAAACTCTGTCTGATCCCAGAGAACAAGATCACCCAGCTCCATATACTGCCCACTGCTGCACATTTCACCAGGCTGATTCATTTTCAAGACAGACAGGAGTGACAGCAGCTGTGATCCAGTTACACTTTTCTTTGCCTGGGAATACAGTGATTTGTTTACTCATTGCCACGCTGTTAAATCCCATGGGATATTCAGACGCTCATACAGGGAGAAGAAAATGAGCAGTTCAGAAATTGCTACTTGCAATATATGAACTTGAAAGAGTATCTCATATCTTTACCAAGATTTGAGAGAAAAACCTACCGATCTCCATAGATTTTTTTTTTAACATTACCAGTTTCATAAAGATGAAAATAAATGCAAACATCAAAACACTGACAGTCACGATGCTTGTATAAAGCAAGAAAGGTCATATTAATCTAAAACCCAGAGAATTTCAAATAAGCAAAAGCCACAGTGATAATATTAATTTGTATTTTAAAGTGAGACAAATTTCAACACATTGAAAACGTAAAACCAAGCTCTGTGTACATGGTAAGTCTTTGAGTCTATCAGAAGTCAGAAGCACAAGTGACTAGCTGCACATTCTGACTCTGACCCAGCAAAGATGCAGGCTTGGAAAAGAATCATCCCAGTTCCTCTGCTGTATTTTAACCAGAGAACTGAGATATTTTAACCAGAGAACTCTGATAAAGGCAGCTAAATGCTTCAAGAAATTAAACTGCACTAAGAAGATATAATAATAATCTCAAAGCTGGATATTCATCCAAGACCAAAATAACAAAGGTGTTAAAAGACAAAAGGAATAAAATGATTTATCATAAAAAATGGCTTTTGTATTGGAGATACCAGACAGCAGACATCCTCCTATCATTTTTGAAAGAAGAGATAAGGTTGTTCTGGGAAATTAGAGTCATTGGTAAGGAAGTTCCACCTGAACATTAAGAAAATTAGTTGAGAAGATTCAGAATTCAAAGCATCTTTTTTTAGATGAGTGTAACAAGATAAAATAGGGATAGATAAGCATAAGCTTTTGTGAAAGTAATTTAAACTGAACCAGTTAACAATTCTTTGAGGACTCACAGGAGAGTGAACCAGTGAATGCAGGGTTTGAAAGTCTCTAAAAATGACTGAACATCCCTGGGTTTTAGTGATTATGTGAGAGTCAAATACCTGTTGGTGAAAGCTGGCTGATGGAGGAGCACACCAGCCCTCCTTGCCAGGGAAAGCAATTAGCAGGAGGCTGCACTAGGGATTAGAAGAAGTTTGCTTCAGTATAGTTATTAGTGCAGTGGAACAGGGGCAAACAGCAAGATGTGAAATGACAACATAAAATATTAATGCCAGCAGAGTCTAGAGACAAGGGTGTGGCATTCTGGAGCACTTAAAAATATTGAGGAAGAGCAAAAGCTGATAAACAGACTGAGCAAAATCACACACAAATGCAAGTTAATGCAAAGGGGAAGGAAAACCAATTTGATTTCAGGCAGTGTGCACAAAAGAAGGTTTTACACCACAACCTCCCAGGAATTTGACTTGGACACCCTTTGGAGCTATGACATACCTACAGACATGTTGGCCAGACACAGCCCATAGCAGAGGGGGAAGGAACTTCAGCCTGTGCCTACAAACCAGGCCACAAGCCCCCACAAACAAAACCACTGGAGCAAAACATCTCCAGGAAAAAAATCAAATCCTTGTACTAATACAGGTTCACCAACATGATGCCAAATGCTTGCAGGGTACGACAAGACTCGGCAGATGTAGAAAAATCAGTGAAATGCTGATGCTAACAGAGTGGAGCAGGCAGTGTCAGTGAATGCATACACACGTGCTACAGCAAAGGACTTGCTACCTGAAGGAAGGTCATTGTCACAGAGGTAAGGCACAGAAAACTGCAGTCTGCACTGCACACACAAATATTCCCCGAAGAAGATACATGAAAGGTTTAACAACTTTTCCACAGCACTCCTGTTTGACTTGGGCTCAGGTCTACAGACCTTTCATTCAAACATCTCTGTTCCCCATCCTCTTTTATAACTGAGATAATGGTGCCTCTCCATCTCACAGCAATGACAGAAGGAAAAAAGCAGCTCTAAACATTGAGTACTGCTAAAATATGAGTGACAGTGTCATTCAGGTTCCCAAAATAGACAGCATTTAACCTTCATTAGTTGTTAACAGCTCTCATAAGCCTACCAAGCATTGATAGTCAGATATTTATAACACAGTTACCTTCAGAGTGAGTTCCAAGACAAAAAAGAGAAAGGACAGGCAAAGTACCAAGAAGGTTCATCCCCTCAGTGTTTCTTACCACTAATTCTTGGGGGTAAAAAAATTCCAGGAAAAGGAAAACTAGTGCTTCTGCAGAGAGAAGTAGTGAGAATAAACACTGAGAGAAAACCCCAAACTCACCCTAGGTAGGTGAAATGTAACAAGACCTCCTCACAAAGCCACAGCATTTTTGAATAGAGACAGATTCAGAGGAGTCAAGTTGAGCTGGCCCCCTGGAGGGATCAAATAATTACTTATGTTAGAGAGTGAAATCCACCAAAATGCACAACTCGATGCAGAAGAGGCACCAACAGCTACAGTAGAAGGTGCTTCAGAACCTCAGAACTCACTAATTCATGTCCAGGCAGAAGGAAAGTGGGAAAGGAAAGGTGTGTACATTTAATTACTTCTATATTTCTGGTTTACTTGTACTATCTGAAGGAAAACATCACAGTCAGAACATTCTTCAGCTTGTGTGTACCTCTAGAGAGTTAAACTATAAACCTGGCTATTATTTACTGCTGCTCGGGATCCTACTTAGGATGTTTTCAAGGGATTCAGCAGGGTTTTTTCTTCTCTTTTATGCAAGTGAAAAGCCAATATAGGAATGCAAGGGCTATGATCATAGCCTCAGGTTAACAGCACATATGACAAATTCCTGTGCATAGATATTACATAAGAAACACATTGGCTTATATGAAAGGAGGAGGTGTGTTAAATAGCTTTCTGGGATTTTTTTTAGTAACTTCTTTGCTAGAAAAGATTTCATTATAAGCTTCTAAAGTGTGCTGAACATACTCCACCATGAGCCACTCACTGAGGCCCCCCATGACACGGACCTCTGTGATGGTTCCACCATTGGGAGAAAGCACAGGGATGAGCAGAATGAGACACTCAACATATCCCGTTGCATCCCATGTGGTCAGAGAAGAAATGGCCACTAAGCTGAGTGGTATTTTCCAGCTCAGGAGTGGAGAGGATTGTTTAGAGGCACATCTGCCATCACCTGGGCTGCTCTGCCTGGATGGGACACTGAGGCAGAGCAGGAGGAACATGCAGCTGTAGCCATTCCCCAGTGTTTAGGGGGACAAGGAATGCCTCTGAGAAAACTAACAGCCTTGGTGGTTTTAAATTGGGAGGGTAAGAAGAAAACAAACAGATTATTTGCTTGGCATTTTGCTAGAAGAAAACAGAAGAGATGAGATTTACTTAAAGGGCTGGGAGAGTGAACTGGAGGTAGGAAAGAAACTGCTTCCATGGAAACCCTTAAAGCACTGAGGTGGCAGAGGTTACCCCCAGCCCAGCTCTTGCACAGGGGCTTTGGGTGAGCCCCCACAGTCTCATGTGTAGAATGGTAAGAGTGGAAATGTGAGATAGTCAAGTACAGGGGTTAAGACAAGGAGTGGGAGAGATCTCATCGGAGTAAATATTGTCACTTGTTCATGTTCACTTCATGAAAAAGGTCAAAAATTCTCCTGGATGGTGATTTTAATTTTTAAAAAACAACCCGAAGTGGTTCATAA
>VXBA01006139.1:0-141467 GCA_013399895.1 Serilophus lunatus | reverse complement strand
ATCAAACTCTTACATGTGCTGTCTTAATAAACATCTTCACGTTGTAGAGGGATGAAAGAGGTATTTTGTTTTGATTTCATTATATTTCCTGAAATTGCTTTTTACTTTCTGCATTTTTTTTCTTGTTGTTTAGTTGTGGTGGCCCTCACTGAGGGATAATGCAATAATACTTCTGACAAGGTCAGCTTTCCAATAACTTTGCAAATGGCATTTTCCAATGACAAAACAAGAACAGCTTCTCCACTTTTGTAATTAATATAATAGAAATGTCAACCTGGAAAGCTGGTCTCCAAAGGTACTACGTTATCGACAGAAAATTAATTTATTAAAGCCAGAAAGTGTTTCCTTATCTGCAAAACTGAAAATACTGTTTAGAGTAAAACTACTGCTACAAGCATAAAACATAAAACTTCTCCAGCTTATGAAGAGTCAAACTGCTTAAATTGCTAATTCAGACCCTAGATCATTTTGAGAACTACACATCCATTTTGGAAATTCATTTTGCACATACCCTGTAGGAGCACACAGCTCTATGCTGTGTGCATGTAATGAAAGAAATGTTCCTTCACATCCATGCTTATTTTTATTTAATCACATGTTTAATGCACAGAATTAGCCTTCCCAGCTTCTCTCCCATCCACACAGCCATAACAACCAGCTGCTAGCCCTGGGTTTGCCTGTAGCCTGTCTACCACATAAGGTAGAGAAGGGGTGTGGGAGCAGGGACTCTTCTAACTGCTTCTCCCAGTGGAGAGAAGACTCTGCTGCTCAGAGAAAGGGAGTAAGAGCATCTCCTCTCCCTGAAAGGGGAAGTTCTTAGCTCTGTCCCATAAGGTTGAGCTCATGGGGATTTGGGCATAGCCCATCCACCTCACTCCAAACCTATGTGCTACACAGTCAAGTAGGTCCATCTCTCCTTCAAATGTACACAAGGACAGTGAGCCCCAAGTCCTGTCATCCATTTCTTTCTATATTTAGATTTTACAGCTCCTTACAGGCACGCAGGACAAGCAGATATGAACTCCAGAGTGCCATCAGCAGAGTGGAGATAACCCAACAGGGGAAGATCCACTCACACCTCAGGGAGAGCAAAGGGGTGGGCAAGAATATTCGGCTGCAGCAAAACAACAGAACCTGCAGTTGCAGCATGGGCTGGCACAGAAAACTAGCAGAATGAAATTTTTCTGTGAAAAATTTTTGCCATTGATGTCAAACCCAGCTCTCCAGGTGTCTGCAGTTCCCAGGCACAAGATCAGCACAAACCTTCTCAAACACTTACAGGAGAACAATCACTTGAAAAATGCCCCTCTCTTCACCTACTTCCACTTTAACCACTTTGTCTCAATTCCTTACGAAGAGTCTTGTGACACCCAAAATAATATTGGCTAGATGACCAAGTAGGGTGGAGTTTCCACTTTCCCCACTGTTGCTACAGAAGCACTGGAATAAGCCCCCTGCACTTTGTACAGACTCTACACAGTGGCAAGCAAAGGAACACGTCTGCTGGAATCCTTGGACTTTGTTACCCAAGGAAAGTAAGGAGATGTAGACACAGGCATTTTTAAACTGTGCTTCCTCACACTTAAAAAGCAGCTTGGATGTCCCACAGGGTTGTAGGACCTTCTTATATACGACCTCTATAAAACAGAAGATTCTCATGAAAAGAGATCTCCTCCTCCTGACAGGAAGAAAGTTCAACATCATCTTGATGTAAAAGATGATTATCTTCTCTTATCTTTTTCCTGTCTCATGCTCATACTCTTATCTGCTGATCCCTTTCCAGATTCTTGACTTCAAAAGGGTAGTGATCTTCCTAGGGAAATCCTGATGCTCTGGATTCATACAGACAGAAAATTAGGCCTTAGTTCCCCCACTTTCCCAAACTGGTTCCACCTGAACAGGTAAGTTTATGGTTAATGATTCTTCACTGGTCCTGGTCTAGATGCTGCAAAAATCCAGCAGCTGCTCTGTATATTGAGAAATACTTAATATACTAACTTCATGACATCAGTCAGAATTCATTAACTGAAACTAGACCAATTCTTCAAATTTTCTAGAGTGTCTATTAAATAATGTTGTTTACTATATAAAATAGTACTAAACAAATGTGCTCAAAAAAGAGGATACAGTTAATTTCTCCTCAGTGCAACAAATCATGGGTCAGAGACCATTTCCACAGTGCTTCGTAAAACCTCATTTGACTTCTAATATATTCATCAATTTAAGCAATGCTTGACCTGAAATGTTGTGAACACATACTGAACAAAATAGTCAGTAATGCATGATACTGTGCCAGGAGCAATCCAAAACCCCTTAATTCTCCAGACAGTCCTTCAGCTTTATAAAGATTTTGGGTCTTCATTTGAAAGGATGCTCTGACTGGTGTCTGAGTAGTGCAGCTGTTCTTACCAGAGGCTCACATCACATGTTGAAATAAGCTACTGTGCAATTACTTAATTATCTCTCTCTCCTATCCCTTAAAAAAATCCACTGCAATTCAACTTGAAGCAAACCCAGTTAATCCAGTTTTATGGCTCAGAATTAAAACAGAGAGAAGTCAGAGATTCAAAGCTGCAGTTCCTGTGGCAATACCACCACTCTAAGAGGCACTGATATTGATGCCTTCAAACAGTAAGTATTTGAGGAACAAAGAAATGCAAAAAAACCCCTTTTCTATGCAGCTTAACCTTGCTGTTATTTCAGAACCCACTGTTCAGAAATCCTAAACCCCTTCCCCATCCTTGGATGCTGCCCAAACCCAAGCCCAGTCACCTCACCCGGCCCCCTCTTGCTGTGGCCCTTCCCTCATTGGTGAGGCACAGCAGTGAGGGTTGTTCTGCCCGACTTCCCCCAGCAATAACTCCCTCATTCCACTCATCCATCTTCCCTCCTGCTTCTCTGCCAGACCCGCTCAACCATCCTTCATAATTCAGAGCTGAGGAGCTAAGGAATAAATGTTACAGCACACGCATCAAGGGAACTATAACTTTGAATTACCTGACCTGGGTGAGTTTAAATTCTCAGCCATAACATTGGATTAACCTAATTTCTTTTTATTGAATATTTTACCTTTAGAAGTCCTACAGCCCTTTCTCTCGGTGAAATATGAGAAGTGAAGGTCATATAAATTCTTTTATGGGCATATTTCTAATTTTCATAATATAACCTCTTAGCATTGAGCATTAATATCTAGTGGTGGCAGAACAAAGTAGAATCCAGTCATTATTCTGGGGGGAAAAAAAGCACATTTTTATTGTTCTTCACAAATACTCCATAAAATAATACATAACTTTTAACTTTGCTGCATATTCTGAATTGTTGCAAAATTTTAAAAACCCCTCTAAACATGCTGCTTAAATAGAAATTATGTCAGACATAACATCAATAGAATACAGAGGCTGTCCTTGTGCCTCCAGCTCAAAAACATCACATATAAAGATAGTAATGAACTTCATATTTTTATCATTACAAGGATTACCAAATACATAATAATGCATGAGAAAGAATTACCCAAAACTGATCCCCAGAAAACTGCTAAAATAATTTTTATGAGCTCTTTTATACTTCTGAAAGGGAAGAGGAAGCAAGGCCCATGAGCTAATTCATCTTCTGCCTCCAGGCTGGTCATTTGAACTAATACTCACCAATTCCATGTTGAGAGCCCTCAGGTGATGAAGCTCAACTCTTAACAAAGCACATGACAAATTCCTACAGGTACCCATACAGGTACACAAAGTAGACTATCCAAAGTCAGTGAAAAGACAAATTTATCCACTAGCTATGAAGAATTAGGGCAACAGATCAAGAACAAAGATTTCGCTAGAGAGGATCCAATGGAAAGCAAGGAGGAAAGGGCAGATTCACTCCCAAACATCTGCAGTACCCACAGCCTCTGAACAAGCTCCAGGACCTCAGAGCCAGAGATTCTCTCGACAGATGCAGACTGACAAGTCAAAAACTAACGGACTCACAGGCTTTGAAAAGTCAGTTTGGAGCAGGAAAAGGAAGTGAGAACTCAACAACTCTGCACTGAGTCAAAACAAGCGAGTAGTAAATCTATGGCTGAATCGGGCAAAATAAGGAACAATGTCAAAAAAAGAAAACCATGCACTGGTCTAGGGAGCCCTCATCAGCAAACACACATTCTGCCTTTCAGAAATCTGTAAATCTCACTAGAGGACCAGTAACATTTTCTGGTTTAGTTTAGATACTTCCTCCTCCCAAATGGTCTTTGTGCACTGCTTCGAAACTGCAACAGCCACCAGCCCCTTCTCCAAACACATCGATTTCAGCTCTCCTTATTCATTCTTTATAGAGAGATTCTGCAATTGTATTAGTAAATGATATTAGCAGACCTCATGGAACAACCTGTTTCAAAGGAAAATGGCTTGTACTCATTTTATTCTGGAAGACAATTGCCATTTGCTTAATATAGCCATGATATTTTACTGAGGTAATTATACTCTTAGCTATCAGTAACAATTAAACCCTTAGACTGAGGTTGCTTAGTAAAGGTCTCAAAATAAATAACACATTCCAAACACAGTATTTTAAAATGTCAAGCATGCAAATAAGATCTTGTAATGAATATAAGAAAGCATCAAGAAAAAAAAATCAGCACAGGGTTAGTTTGTCATTGTACAAATCTCTGCAAAAATTGCTGTTGGAGTATTGTGGGATGCTGCTCAGGAAGGCACAGAAAGGGCAGTGCTGCAAACAAAAGCATTTCAATAAATACTGTGGCTGATTCACAACAAAGCCAGGGTGAAGCCACCAACACTGCTGTGCTGAGGGACTTGCATGAGGCACAGTCAAGACTATGCTCAGGCTGATAAGGTTTGTAATTTGTTCTTTCGTATTTCCTGTAGCTACTTCCACAAAAAACTAGAGTTAGATCATTCCATTAGAAGCTAAATAAATGCAGAAACAGACAAGGGAGAAAAATCACTCTCAGACACTGAGATCTAGAGATATTTGAAATCAGGTCAACAGATCCTAGAAAGCTGTTAAGATATGGAAGGCAAGAGCATGGTTTAAATGTCCTTAGAATGCAGACTGCAAGATGATTAAAAAAGGTGAAGTAGACCAATGACAGACATTAAAAAATAAAAATCAGACAGGAAAAGTTTTGGCACAATACATATTTGCAGAATCTCCTTGCAGAAGATCTACTGCAGGCAAAAAGTGGTACAGCAAGTTACCTCCAATACTGCTACATGTGGGAGGCAGCTACTTGAGTTGCAGAAGGTGGATCAGGATTAAAACATGGCACAGTAAGTAACTGGAGGAAGCTACTATAAAAAGTACAAAAAATTTGGGTTATACAGGGGGAAAACCAAACCAAAACACAATGTCAAAAGAAATCCTCCTAGAACTCCATTTCCCTGAAGCAGCTTCCACCTCCAGCTGTCAGAGGCCAACAAAAGCAAATCCAAAGTGTGATATTGCCTCAATCCCAGCAGCCATCAAACCCTCCAAAACCCCCTTTCTCCTCACAGACCTGTTTTATCCAGTAATCCAGACACTCCTGTGGAAACCACAAACATGAAGCCAAACAGCCACCCTGCATCAGGCTGAACAGGAATCCATGTAACACCAGCTCACGAGGGGGAGATTATTCACAAAAACATCTACCTCATCTCTGACCTGTGGTCCTCATCCACTAAAAAAGGCACCCTACAAGAGGAGTCTGGGAATTAAAACTGATGATGCTACTGGATACTAAAAATTACAATTTAGGAGCAACCTGTTCCAAATCCCACAGGCAACAATCCCCTCTGTCCCACAGCCACTAATGATCTTCTGTCTTCTTTTGCTATTATCCTCCTCCACCTTTAACTACCAAGCATCTTTTTGCTTAAGCTATTTAACTCATTGACATAATCAAGTTGAAATTAGAAAGACCTATGCTCAATCTAAACGGCTGCTGAGTCTCATTCAAAGATGGAGTGTCTTGTCTCTTTCTTTTCAAGAAGGCAGGATGGTCTAAGTAAGCACTTCCTCAGCCCACAAAACTTGCCTTGCTGAATCACTAAAGAGAGAGAAGTGGAACTGCTTTAAAATGTATTCATTTTCAGGTGTAAAAGGAACATGAATTCCATGAGTTTATAAAAACCTACAAAGGGGAATGCGAGAACAGAGCGAAAGGCTTGCCAAGGGTCAGGCTGACAGCAGTTAACAACCATGTGCAAAGCAGCAGCACAGCTGGTGATGCATGAGCAGTGGTGCTGCTGAAATGACATACACAGAGTCATGAAGTGGATTGAAGGAAGAAGCATCACAACAGCCAGGGAAAGCATTCAGCACTGCTCATAACCCAGAGGAGAGCCTAAGATCTGCCCCAAAGCCCACGGTGCTACCTGGATGCAGAGCACAGGTATCACACCCAAAGAAGGTCTGTCACAAGGATGTATTTGCCAGGGTAGCTCTTTTTGCTGCTGCTGAGTGCAATACTGACTGCATTATATACAGCTAATTTTTTACATATCTAAGGAAAAGCGTTAATTCACATTCTTTGCTGAATCCCCAGAACTTTTAGGTCCTTCCTTGTGCTTTAAAATCATCTATCTACCTCCTCAGAAAAAACATAATGCAGGACCCAGTTTGACAGAGAAGCCAGTAGCATTATTTTAAATCTTTACTGATTACAAAACAAAGCAGATGGCAAATCAAGTCATGAACTCCGCATCTGCCATGCTTAATGAACAGTTTAATTACCTAGTCCCATTTCTGATGCATCTTTGCCACTCTTAGCTCTGGGAGTCACTAATATACTTCACACTGACTGATATCTCCAGGAACATGTGGTATCAACAGTCAGCTGGAGTTGGTTAATCAATACTTGTTTAATCTCCAACTTTTATGGTGATGGCCTAAATTATGTCTCAATAGAAACAGATTCCCAATCACATCACATGATCAGGAAACAAAAGGGAATTTTTCAGCCTCTTCTCCAGGAAGCAAAGGACCCAAAGGAAGACAAGTGCACGAATGGGAAATACACACGGTGAAACAACAACATCCAGTACAAGCAGATTAATTCACTCACTGCATTATGCCTTATCTGAGAGCAAAGGATGCAATTATGGCAGTGTGCATTCACAAAGTCTACATCTTGAGAAGTAAATTGGACTCATTTGGAGTAAGTTGCAACTGAAATTGGGCTTCACATTTTGAGTTTTGAGCTTCCCACAAAGGATCACACACTGGCTGCAAAAAGCAGCACATTTTGGCTCTGGTCAAACCTGCTGCATGTGGTGTGGGCTGATCCTATTAGACATTCTTTCCATGAAATACTGACTCAATCAGCTGCTTGCACTCAGACAGGGATTTTAAGAGTTTCTCATTTTGGGAGACCTCTATGTAATATAAAATTTCTTGAGAGATTCAAATTTTAGCCATTCAGTAGTAGAATCGACTGTTTTTAACAAGCTCACTTCATAAACAAAGACCAGGAGTTGTGTGCAAAGCTCTCAGAAAGAGAAATACGAGCTTAAGGACAACACAAAAGTCAAATACAAAATTGTGTGGGTAAACATGGCATTCAAAGCAAATACAGCAGTAAATCAAACAGGAAAAAGGGCAGAGGTGGGCCTCGTCTTTTTCCCCAGCATTTCAAGTATATCCGAGTATTGCTGTTTCACAACTAACTCAGATAATAGAGGAAAGAATAAATATTTCCCTAAAACTCTGAGCAAAGCCAAAGCAAAAAGACAGCACAGCAGACAGCAAACCCAGCCAGGCAGATCTCTGAGAGAGTGAGTGAATGCATCCCTTCAAACATCAATTTCTGTTTCATCACCTTAAGTGAAGAGAGTGACACTCCAGGAGAAACCTCCCAGCCATCAATGTCTGAAAGCCTCAAGGGTGTCCAAATCTAGTCTCATGTTTCACCAAGAACATGTAAATCAGAAAACTGCCCTGATTTCCAAGGACATATGGGACAAAGTAATCAACCAACATGTTCGAAACAGCAGTTTGTCAACAGCAATAATCAGGATGCAGTTCCTACAGCAGCCCACTGCCAGCAGTGGAATCGAAGGGGCTGGACCACTGCATTAACATGTCAAAGACTGGAGAATGCTGTTCTTCAAGTCTGCCAGGGAAGAGACATTTGTAGTGAGATGCACTGAAGTCTCCCAGACTGACAACTGTGCCAGTTCCAAGCAGTAAACCAACTGGAAAGGCCCAAGTAAGATCAAGAAAGCCCAAAAGAAGCAAATGAGGCAAGGAAGCAAGACACAGATAGAGAAGTTAAATGCAGTGAAATGGAAATATGAGAGCAACCAAGACAGACAGAGACTGTGGCAAGTAGCAACTGAACAAGACTGAACAAGTGAGACAGGCAGTCTGTAAGAGCCACAAAATATTGCTTGAATCTTGATGGAAAAAAATCAGTAGCCATAAAAGTAAGGTGAGAAGGAATCAGATTGGCAAAGCAAGCACCTCCTGAGGAGAGTACATTTACTACTGAAATATCTGATACTGCTGTGAGCAAATGAGAACAACGTACTGTTCTCTATTGATCTTTTAAAACATATTCAAGGTCTGGGACTTCCAGGTTCCAATTTGAGCCCACAGAAAGGACAACTGTTACTGCATTAAAATTGCACCGTTAAACACATCTGATGCCTCTCAGTCCTTATTTGCTCAGCACACAGGAACAGATTCACTGCCCTGGTGGAGGGTAAAACATACACGAATACAAAAGTCATATTATCAAAAGCAATAGCAATTCAATCATATATATAATAGTCTCCCCCAAATTAGATTTTCACAGTCCTATTTAACAAGACAAAGCTTCAATAGAGTGAACTCATCTTTTCCATTCTCAAATTACATAGAAGCATGCTGTACTACTGATGCCACTAATTAGATGATTAAATACCATTCTAGGTGATATGCTTTCAATGCAAAATAATTATTTTTGACAGGCAATATATTTGCTCAATCTCATTTTAAATCACAATATCATACTTTTTTAATTAAATGAAATTCCTTCTTCTGATTTTGCATAAGAAGAGCAACCAGCAGGAGAAAAGAGTGCCAAGGATAGACTGTCCAAGTACCATAATGCATGTACTTCTTCATAAAGGACCCCAGCATGCTCTGGACGGAATACAAATTTTCAGAGAACAGCAAAGTCTTTATTCCTTTAAAACAAGTCAGTTGAGGAATCACTGAGTGCACTGAAAACTTCCCCTGTCAAAACACAAGTATTTTTGCCATGGTTTGATGAAGGACATTTCCAACTTTTCCTCTACTCCTCTTCAGGGGGAGAATAGCAAACAAAGCAAAGGCTTTGTCTTTCTATATAAATTGGGCTACAATCCATAACATGACAAAGCACTGTTTTCTTTTTGTCTCATACCTAAAAGAAAGTAATGATATTTTGTGTTCTATGACAAAAAAGTGTTTCTGCTGAGCACTGGAAAGAAGTTAACAAAGAGAATTTTTTAAAAACCACCTGAGAACCTTCCTTCAGGGCTGAGCAGTCCAGCACAATGTTAAACCGCTGAAAAGGTTGTAAAGGAAGGTTTTTTACTGAGCTCAGTATCCACCTGTGTCACATCCAGCCACGTCAGTACCAAACCAGAACACTATGGAGGGCTGCCTGCTGCTGAGGGTACGAGAAAGACTGAGGAGAAGAGATGCCTTTTCTGTTTCCACACAGAGAGTCTGGTCCATCCGCCCTAATTGCAGTGTCTGCCTCAGTGTGAAGCAGAAAGAACTGCTGTCATTTTTCTCTTCTCACTTATGTGACTCTCCATGGCATCAAATTCTGCAGTCGGAAGATCTGATGGAATATCCTCTTGTAAAGTGGCTGCTTCATGCTCCAAGAGCCCTGCTTACTGCATCATATATCACAGCTTCTTTGGCTCAACAATGGCATGGAATTACACAGAACTGGGTGCAGCACAATTAAAATCGATCAAAATGCTTTAGTTGACATTGAAAATTAAATCCTAAAGCACAAGGAACAGAACAGTAGTTCTTCTTCCTCTTTCCTCCCCACACAGGGATGTGCCTGCTCCCTCTTATGAGCTCTAACTACTCGAGTCTGACCTTCGGCACACGCATAAGCTCACTTATGTGAGCAGCTTTATAACATCAGGGAGATTGCTCAGATGAGGGAAGTTTTGTGAGGAGTATTCTTGGAAAGTGAAGTAACTATCATTCCGACTATAGTGAATTGTTATTCCCTTTGGGGAAAGAGAGTTCTCAGAATTTAATATAAAATTTTCAATGCTCTACAGACTTCAAAATTATTGTATAGAATTTCATCACGAGAGCACACCTGATACGGGATGATGCAGACTTCTTTGATATATCCTATGGAAAGAATCTTAAAACGAATTTTCAATTTACTGGTCTAGTGCCTGCCATTACATTTGAACAGACTTCCAGTGTAAGAGGAAGGCAAATCACTTACTCTCTGTAAATTGTTTTTCCACAGGAACAGTTGACAAGGTGCCGTCGTTTCGTTCTCTTAGGAATGGAGGCAATGCAGCCAAAGCCATTATAAATTCCCTTCAGTGGCTCAAAACACTCCAGCAACAACATGATTCAATTCTCTGCCCTCACACAGATGCCAAACCTGAGACGAAGTCACGTACAGGCAGCACAGCATGAACCCACATGGAGGGAACACCAGCACAGCCTTAGGAGGCACTAGTACTTTTATTCCAACCAAGTCCCAAAGACAAGTTTAATGTCTTTTATAGCACCCGCTATGCAAAGATCCCACAGCAACTTTGCAGCACCAGTTACAGAGGTGAAAAAAGAAACAATAGGAAGGACTGCACCTGGAGGGAAGAAATAAGGACGTGGGCTTTTCCAAACATGACCTAGAAACTCACCTTGGTGAGGAGCACCACACGTTTCTGCAGCCGCCTGACCAGCGCTTCCTGATGCTCACGTTTCTTCTTCTCATCCAAGAACTGGCTCTGAACTCTCAAGATTTCTTCCTGTAGCTGCTGCCGGGCCTTCTCCAGCATTCGGGCACTAAGAAAGACAACACAGCCCTGTGAACTCTTGACCAATGCCTCTTAGAGAAAAACCTCAAAGAAGCACCACCATGACACAGGATGCTGGGGCTGCTGCCATTTCATCTTAGGGCTGCACCCCTGGAAACAGAGTAGCTGCAATCTCATTATCAGCTGTTATCAGAAAAAGATATGAGAGAAGAGCCATCCCAGTGACAGCCTTCTTGTGCAGCACAAGGCAATTATTGGAACCTCACACATACAAAGCATTTAAGTAATTGCAAATCTGTTTCAAAATCAATCAGTTTGCCCTGTTTTCAACAAACAACATGCAATCTTGGGTTCTACTGGATCTTTTCATCTTTTTCTAACAAAGTAAAACTGAGACCTTAATATGGTCTTCTTTGACTGACAGATAGTACTCAGCAAGCAATTATAGCCACCACCTGTACACTGCTCTTGCCAGCAACTTATGTTGGAAGAGAAATCTCTTCTGAGACCAGGTGATTAGCACTTCTTTTGAAATGTGGACATGATTCTCAATTAAACCAAAATAGTTTGGTCCCTCTCCTTCTCAGTTCTCTGTGCAGCACAAAGTGGTGATGCACAATTATCCATGAATTCCTGGAGATGCTCTCCATGTGTGCCCTTCAGACACTCAGTCTGCTGCTGGGACACTAATGGGCAGCAGCTCCAAGGCTCACATCAAGCAGCTTCATCATGGATCAACTGCTGGCAAAGCACTTGATGAATAACAAAATAAAAGTGAAATCCTTCTTGTGATTGTTAAGAGTTGATTCATAATTTAAATATGATAAGTTTATCCAAGCCTGCAATAAGTGTTTAAAGAGTGAGCAGGACATGAAATAAAAGTATTGCATAGAAGTCAAAAACCCTCAAGCAAGCAAGCAAGCAAGATCAAACCCAGCACCTCTAGTTTACTCAGGAACAGAGGATCTTTGTTCCTCTGATGCTAAAAACAACACTGGGAAATTTATGAGTGCTTCAGAGGGGTCTTATTTCTCATTATAATTAAAAGAAAATAAATCAAAAGGCTTTTTGATAAAATAGCACTATTGTTAAGGTACTGTTTAGATAGAACCAAGAGGGAATATTGGCTTAAAGGACATTCAGCATAAATCAAGTACAATCTGCACTCCCAGGTCATAAAATTGTACTTCTTGGGATATTTATGTAAGAACTCACAAAAATTCCAAAGCAGTTGTCCCCCTACCTCATGGCCTGCTTTCTTGAAAAAAAAGCTCTGGATGTATTAGAAAGCTGTTTAAAGCTCTAGTTCAATTTGGGACCATTCACAGATCAATTTAATAATTAAGAACTGCGAAATAATCTCTTCATTGTTATATTCAGGTGGCAAAGTTCATCAAGAGGGCTTTACATCTGTACTTGAAACTAGAAAATTGCATTACCAGGGCACCACAACTTCCTTGGATCTGTTTCAATTAATCAGTTGAGAAGGGAACCTGTACCCAACAATAATATCTCTGGTGATGGAACATGCATTTGGGTCAGCCTACCAAGCCTGCAACAGGTCAGCCTCCAAAACAGGGCTGAACAGATGGATGAGACAAGGTAACCTCAATTTCTGTCTTAAAATTCACTGTAGTTTGTTCAACGGTGTTCTTTTTTTAATGCACAGGGTAAACAGAAGTACAAAACCCTCATCAATTGTGTTATATCAAATTAAATTGCACTATGGAAACCTTACTGTAAATATTATTTGCTTTATCAAAGAACCTTAGTCCTGACTAGAGTCAGAATAAAAGAAAAAATGCAAACATAAAATTAAGCCCTACCAAACAGCCAAAGTCTCACATGTTATTATTGCAAAATTTTTTGATAAGACAATGGAAAAAGCTTTTTTCCTAATCTCCCAATACTGTGACTTATATTTATAAATGTTGAGTGGACTGACAAATTATGATTGATTTGACATTCACAAAGAAAAATGAGGTATGTGCTTGGTTTCCTTCCTGAAATAATGAAAAATATTTGAGATTCACATCTCATGGAGAGCACAGACATTCAGCCACATACAAAACACTCAAACTAGGCTGGAAAACAACTGTTTCAAAACATGAGAAAAGTTAAGCAAAGAGAGACAAATGGGCAATTTCCTCAGCCACTGCATGGAAATAACACCTCCATCTGTTTATATTTCAGCCTCAGAACAAATGTGATGTTAATGCACATAAAATTTAAATTCCAGAGATGTCAATGAAAGCAGGGACAATCCTCAAACTCTCTGAACTGACTGTTACCATAGGTTTCCTTGCTAAGGGAGGCGTGAAATTCAACTTCCTTACAACTCTCTACACCATGCCAAAGTACATTATTGATATCCTTTCTTCCTCTTTTAGGACAGGTTGATAATTCTTCCTGAAACTGCACCAAATACAACATAAACCGCCTCTGTAAGAAAAAATCCAAAAGGAAAGTTACATTTCTTATTGACACAAAACAGGATTTCAAAGTAGGTGCCGAGAAGCAAAAGCAATTAAAGCCAGATGTGGGCACTCTCCCTCCACCCTGATGACACCTATGGCTTTTCAAAGTAATTGCTCACTCAATACGAGCATTAAAATATAAAATAAAATAGGCCCAAAGTTCTCCATTCAATATAAGCTTGGAGAACTGGCATTTTAAAATCTTTACAAGTTCAAAGTAAACCTTTTTAAGCCTTAAAGAGAAAAAGTCATTTCTGTTTATCAGCCTATTAATGTTCCTTGTTCCACATCCCAGTGAATGAGATGCCAACATCTTTCTGTTCTGAGCTGTTGAGACTCTTCATATTTTGCTCTTCCCTTCTATAATCCACTTTAATGCAATCTTAATGATAAAACTTCATTTTCCAGAATATTCTTTGAAAGACTGAGAACAATGATGGCAGAGAAATACTGAAGACACATTTTAATAATCTCCTTCCAAAATTACAAAAGCAGCTGACAGTTTCCCCCCTCAGTGATCCATAAAACATTATTTTCATCATTCCATCCTTTCACCAAGTTACCACCTCAGAGTTACTAAAAAAAACCACCAGGGAAAACAAACAGGATGCCAGAACCAGTCTGTGTATTAACCTGAGAGAAAAACAAGGAGTTCACAGAGACAATTAGAAAAGCAACACTGTCTGGGTCATGTTGTAACTCGAGAAAAGATGAGACACGTGTAGGTACCAGGACCAGCTGTCAGGAAGGAGATCACATCAAAGAGAAGCACCAAAAACCAGAGTGTGATGGGAGGAACACTGAGGGAGCAGAGGGAAAACACCAAGACGGTGCTGTTGCACACACAGAACAGTGAAAGGAAACACACTGCAACCATCAACATCCTCGTGTCAGAGTCCAAAATAAAAAGGTTAACGCAGAAGCTAATGAGGCAAAAAGGAAGCAAGGGAAATTGTTTTGTAGCAAGACATTTGGATGAAGAAACATCCATTCCTGAGGCTTGACAACTCAGAGCTGTCTCAATGAATCCACACGTTTACAGACAGAACACAAATAAACCACACTGGAAACTGATAAACAGAGCTGAACAAAAATGTTATTTTTAATTCCAGTTCTTCTCCCCCGAGGTTTTATAAGCCAACATGAGGGAACATGCAGCAATGGGGTAACTCCAGCTTGTCTTATATTTTCCTGGATAGCAGTAGGACATCCCTGTCTGAGCCCTCCCTCAAGGCTCCTTCCAAACTCCACATTTTGGCACAGACAACTTCCCCCCTCAGCCTCCTCCTAACCTGCCTCGATGAGAACCTCAACCATCCAGGATGGGAACTGACAAGGAAAAACAGAAGAGAGAAGACAATATCAGACAGTCTCACTTAAAAAGGGACAGGGCACAGGAAAGAAAAGGCGGGGCTTGGGAAAACAGAAAAGTATCCATCTTATGTTAAAAAGGAAAAAAGTTATCCATTACAGCGTTGCTGTAAAGGCTGATTGAGCTCTGACAGTACAGCTGCAGAAAAGGGCTGCCTAAACCAGGACATTTAAGACAGGTAAACTAGAAAAACAAACATGAACAAGGAGGAGTTTGTTTTAGTGCTACAAGTATTTCCTCTCAAAAGTTAGAGGTCTGAGTGCTAATTTTTATTAAAATAAGTTTTGTTAGCATCTTCTGCTTCCTTTCCTCTGCACACAGAACTGTGGATTTAGGGAAGTAGCAGCACCCCTCCCAGCCCTCAAATCCTGCCCTGCTACTGAGACTGTGGGACCTGAGGAGGCCAACAGGTCCATGTTATCTATTTGTTCATTACAATCAGAAACAGAAACAATACAAAATATGAACACCTTTAGTGGGAGTTATCACAGGGGCTACATTTTATTTAAAATTTTAACTGTGCCTTACAGAGTCATATGAAATACTGCTACACAAAATGCTACATAAGACAGTCTACAGAGAGTCAGTGGGACAACGAGCTTTCTTCTTGCTATTTATTTCTCACAAACTTTCTTTGGTTCACACCTTGTATTTTCTCAAAGACCTTTTATATAACTCATAATCAACAGACTTCCATAAATCACAAATCATTCAAAAATAAGCAGTTCATGCATCACTTTGCTATTCTACATACAAGGAAGACTTGAATCATACTGAATTTATAATGAAGGAACAACATAAAGAGAATTATTTTGCTAGTGCAGCCAGATGAAATGGGTAAAATGCAGACAGACATTTGGAGCTTTATTGGTACATTGACAACATCTCATGTGTGAGACAGTATTTCATTTTACTCCCTAACCAGCAGCATAACTATCAGGCTTAGAAACGCAGTTCCATCAAAGTGAACAGTTACAGAGAAGAAATAACACACGTTTTCTGCCCCAGCCCCAGGTACAGTGGCCATAATTGACTGGCAGGAGCTAAGATATGCCAAAAGAAATTCACATCAGGCACCCTCTGGTTCCTTTCATTACGGGGTCACCACAGCTGCTGCAACCCATGGAGCTCTGCTGACGGCAGTGACCCAAAGGAGCCCAGCCCAGGAGCAGTGCCAAAATGCTGAGGCCAAGGTGGCTCTACCTGAACAGATACTTAATCAGCCACTCCACATGGGATTTACTGTCACAGTACTAAACACACTTTCCACATCCATCATCAAGATGAGAACGAAAGCCATGTCTTAATGAATGAGAAACTTCCGTGGTTTGCTTTGGGTTTATGTTGAACCATTAATAATTTCAACATTCTTCAGTGAATTCTAGAATGTAAAATACTTCAAGGGTGATAAAACTACAGGTATAGATGTCCTTTTTTCTAAACCTCTAAACCTGAAGTGTTCATAAGGCCAAATCTTCTACTAAAGACATTTATTTGGGGAATAAAACTTACTGGTGCTCATTGTGCTCTTACTACACTTGAAAATGCTGTTGTCTTGAGTACAGCTGGCTACAGAAGAAATGAAGCTGATAGTTGAATAAACAAAGTGATTTATAACACCTTATTTAGACAAATCTATTATGTGCTTTTGGTATGTCCAAATGCTCATGGCTCTTGTTCTGAATCTGTCAGACACACTTGCATCCTGAGCAAACTGATTCTCTTCACAGTGCTTAGAGAAAAGCAAATACTAAATGTTCTTAATAAAATGCAAATAATTAAAAAGGAGTTAAGAACAACAGTCCTCAATGATTATTAACCCAGCATACAGCCAGCATAGCATGTATCATCTCTCTCTGTATCATCATTTGTATGTGGCATTTGGCAATTATGGAGAACAGCCTATTTTTAAAGAGCATCTACTGATAAGGATTTTCCACTCCCACTCTGAGATAAGAATAATCCCCTCTACAAGTTTAAAGTGTCTTTCCAACACTTCAGAGAACAGGATGCACACTACAGAGATGCCTTCTGACCACAGACTGATATACCAAACTGAGCCAAGATGTTCACTAAACTGTTCAAAATGCATTACAGGGAGTTGGAAAGAGAATATTTCCAATCCCATTATTTCATTAAGCGTTGCACTCATTTGGTTCCCTTTGCAGCTCCCAGTTTTGGCTCCCCTAATGATCCTGGCTGGTAAGGAAGGGCAGCCTGTGGGTGAAACACATGGAGCTTCAGCACCAAAAGATGTCCAATGGCTGTTCCTTTCCCCATCACCCCCACCCAGCTCTGAACATCCAGCACAATGCAGTAAAATACTGGCAAAAAGGAACTGTCATAGGAGAGAGGAAAACAAACAAACAAGCTCCCCAAAAAACAATCCCAAGGAAAAATTTTGAAAGAAAACCTTTTCTCCAGCCACGATCCAGGCACCCTCTCTGCAGCTGGCTTTATTTACATCATCTAATTCAAATTCTAAATGCTTCAAAGTGTTATTACACTTTTTTCTTTGAAAACAGAAAATGACAACAACTGAAACAAAACTGGGAATGAGAAAATCCAAAGATTGAAATAATTACTAATCAAAGCAGAGGCCTATACATGGGCTGGTGAAGTCACTGGCCAGCTCTACCCAGTAATTTCTCTTCGTGTCGGCTCTGATGAGTTTTATATTTCTAACATTTCATCAATTTGAATCACTAAATTCAATTTGCATTTGCAGATAAACAGAGAAGGAATAATAAATATTCTCATCTGACCTTGAAGTGTGACACAGAAAATTGCCCTCGATGATTTCATTTCACTCTGAACCAGAATGAATAATGCAGTTGGCCCCATCAGTTACCAATCTATAATCACACTTGTGGGCTGAGGAGCTCATGGCTGTGCCTAAACATCACGGAGAAAATCAAAACTTCTCCCTCTTTTTTGCACTAGTCTTTTTCTGCTGCTCCCTCCCTACAGAGGTTAATCCTCTACTCCGTCCTTCCCCATCACACCCACTGACTCCCAAATACACATCCCAAGGATTTCAGTTCATTGCAGTCACAAGTGGGAAGAAAGAAGGCGGCATTGCATAGGTTTCTTAACCCAACCCAGAATTATGTGCATTATAAAATTCATATAATAAGTCTTTTCCCTCCCAGTAAGATATCAAGTCACTGGGCCAACTCTTCAGCACTGGTGTGAAGCAGAGTCACAGTGCACAGGCAACTGCTGACAGGAACATCACAAGTGACCAAGAATATTTCCAATTTTTGTTATCCATTCCAATGTCATGAGAGCAGGAAGGTCATCTGGGAATAGGCAGCATGAGAGCTGAGGAGCTCAAGAAAATAAAGAACTGATAAAGAGGAGTGAAAAAGGAAAATCTGCTTGAAGTGAGGAAAGAAATGAGTAGGAGAATGGTTGTGCTGAACCAACTTGTCAGCAAACAAATCTGCTGAAATTCTGGGCTCTTGACAGTTAGATAATGGCTTATCTTAATAAAATAAGAAGGGTCAAAGTGTTTAGATGAGAAAAACAAAACATTAAACTCTCCATTGCAATATAGCAAGTGAGTCCTCACAGACTGGTGACTCATTACAGCTTCGTGAAGGTTCTGCAGATCTGTTTCAAATTACCTTTTCCAATGAGACCTCATTTCCAATGTGCATTACTGTACTCCACAGTGAAATGAGGATTGAAATGAGGACTATATATTCCTGCTCAGTCACTTTCTTATTTTCTTTTTTTATAATATCTGAATATAAGAATACCTAGATGAATTTACAGAAACACAATTGTCTAAAATATTTTTTGCAGCACAATTCAGGGATGGAGCTCCATCATAACTCTCACTAAAATCCAATGCTATGGCTCAGCATTTCAGCATCAGGCTTTTGTCAGTGAAAAGCCCTCCAGGTTATGTGACGAAAACCTGTCTAGGTTTTCTCTGAGGACTCAGAAGAGAATTTGTAATGTTACTTGTTGACAACAAATAAACCCAAACAATTAAGTGCTACCCCCCAGCATCTACCCATGGGACACCAGCACAGATAACAGCAAAGGAATGGCTGCAAAGTCACTCAGCTCTCTGTGACAAGCATTCTGCCAGACTGCTGTTCTTGGCTTTTCTTTCTCACTAGCACCAATTTAACTCCATCTCAAATCCACCTCCCACCTGCTTTGACTCAGCTCATGTCAAAGCAGTCTACCAGGATCTAAGCCATATTGAGCACAGCATTGATCTGCTAGTCCTTCAGTCCACAATATGGAAGCATATGAAGTCTGCAAAGGCCTTGAAAATTCCATCAACAAATAACATATGAATTTTCCAAGTGCCACCATGTCCTTGGGCACAAACAACATGACATGGTAAGAGAGGATCTTTCCTACCACACTCTAACAAGAAATCAGGATTCACTGATAGCTGCATCTGTTTTCTGCAGGATCTCTGCCTCATTTGCTGCAGAATTTGGAAGATTAATGAAGCCCAGAAATTGCTTAAAGAGAATGGTCTCACATTAAGGCAACTGAGTCTCTCAAAAAAGTTGGTTCCAATTCTTGCCTATGCCAGAGCTCCCAGTGATACCATGAACTTTTCAAAGGTAGTCCTTGCTTCTCAGAGCTGAAAGCAGCTAACATCAGTAGCAGCTACTCATACCATATGAAGCCTTGGGTAATGCTAAGTGTTTTGAAAGAACAAGTTTCAAATATTCCACATTGCCATCCCCAAAAATAAGACTATACTTTCTCTTTGGTTTGCATCTGGTATTATAGGACTAGCAAAAGAAATAAGTAATAAATTATTAAATTTCTCTGTAGAAAAACATTAATATCTGCTCATTAAGTCAACATAATCCACCATCTCTGCCAAGTGAAACGGGAAAGCTGCATAGGACAGGAAACTAGACTCAGACTCAAGAGGCATCAGGTGACTTGATTTCTGGCATTTCCAACCCTCTCAGAACTTGCAAACCTGATGTTCCCTTCCAAGTAACTATTTTCCCAGTGGGGAAAATATTCCTTTAAAATTGAAAAAAAAAATTAGCAGCAAGAACATAAAACTAAGAACAAGAATGAGGAAAAACAGTAGAGTTAGCTGAAAGTGCCCCAAAAACATCCAGTGTGGGGTAAGCTTCATCCCAATTATATCATTTTACATTCTCATATACATCCATTTTGGGCATGTACATAAGCACACACAGACCCACGAAGCTGAGAAGAGCTGGTCCCCAGCCATCTGGTGTCAGATAATGAGACTAAAGAAACTGGGATCTTTCCAAGTTTGACTGTCACACCAGGAATATCTGCTGTTCCTTCTGCAGTGGCTCTGCAGCCCCTCTCTCTGTAAATCCAAAGAATCCTGTACAGCTGTACACCCTCACTGCTCAGCTCTGTCTGGGCAGCTGAGCAGAGGCAAAAGGTGTTCCCAGACCCTGTTTCCAACCTGTGATTTTTCCCCATAAAAAACATATGCCCGGATCAGATTTACTAAGAAGTCTTGCTAACCTCATTCCTAAAATATCCTGTGGATGTCTGTTTTCCCTGTTTCACTTAGAAATCCAGAGCACTATTTCAATCTTCTACTGGACTGTTGACACTACTAGGACTTACCTGCAGGGCACCTTCCTTTTAATTTCCATCCCCCAAATTAGCTCAAAGAACCCTTAAACCAATACAAGGCAAGAGGAATAAAGCTGTCACCATGGAAGGCGAACTGCCAGAACAACTACATTTACAGGCCTGTTACATCAGTTCTTCTGCATCAATATTTTTAAGTGTTTTACCAAACAATACTACATGCTTTCTGTAATGAATACTTTATATAGAAATCAGTCAGGTGAACACGTAAACAGCCTTTATACAATAGTTTCAGATTTCAAAGTCACTAAATGAGCAGAGAGGTGAGATCCTTTATTTTGGAGTGAAGTTGTGATAGTAAATTAATTTAAAGACATGGCAACCAAGTCCTTTTTTTTCTGTACCACTCATAAAAGAAATGCCCTGTTCAATGTAAGTTAATGTCAGCCTGTTGGTACCACAAATTACACATAAACCAGCCCTGTGTTGGAGGGACAGGATGATAGTCTAGTGTGGATTCAACAGGTACAGTGGGAAATTTCTGCCCTCAGCACTGCGGCACCATAATTCATCACTGTCTTGGTTTAACCTCAGCCAGCAACTAAGCACCACACAGACACTCACACCCTCAGTGAGATGGGGCAGAGAATTGGAAGGGTAAAAGTAAGAAAACTCTTGAGTTAAGAAGAGTTTAATAATTGAAATTAAATAAAATTATGATGATGGTGATAGTGATGATGATGACAACGATGGCATTAATAAAAAATTGTGATGAAAAGTGAAAGAAAAATAAAGAGAAATAAACCCCAAGTAAAACTAGTGATGCAAGTGAAAAACAATTCCTCAACACCAACTGACCAACTGACCTGTTCCTGAGCAGAGGGTCCCTGGTCAGCTTTCCCCAAATTTATAAGCAGAGCATGAAACTATATGGTCTGGAACCTCACTGAATCATAGAATGGTTTGGGTTGGAAGTGACCTTAACAATTATCCCATCTCTCACAGACAGGGACACCTTTCACGAGACCAGGTTGCTCAGAACTCCATCCAGCCTGGCCTTGAACACTGCAGGGATGGGGCATCCATATCCCCTTTGGGTAGCCTCTTCCAGTGCCTCACCACCCTCAGAGTAGAAGAATTTCTTCCTAATATCTAATCTAAACCTAGTCTCTTCCAGTTTGAAGCCATTCCCCCTTGTCCTGTAACTCCATACCCTTTTAAACAATCTCTTTCCATTTTAGGCCTAGGCCTCTTCAGGCACTAGAAGGCCACAATTAGGTCAACCTGAAGCCTTCTCTTTTCCAGGTTGAACAATCCCAATTCTTCCAGCCTTTCCTCACAGCAGAACTGCAAGCACCAAAGACACTGCTGCTGATGTGTTTATTTTTGTAAACTCCTTTATGAAAAAGAAAACCTTCTGTTAGACCTTATGTGGGGCAGCAAAACAAACTGACAAGTTGCCAAGAGCAACATTAAAGCCCCAAGGCAGTAGCTGGGTTGCCCATCAGCACAATTAGCAGAGCTGGTCTCCCCCAGCCCACGTATCTCATGTTCAATAGAGGCACTTTGGCAGCCAATAGATGGTCTGTGCTCAGCACACCCTTCGATTGCCACCTGTCTTCCCTTATCATCTCCCCTGCTGCCTCCGTTGTACCTCATTAATACAGTCCATTCCTCCTGTTTCTTTCCTTATTGATCCACCATCTCCTACTTGGGAAAAGGCGTCAATGCAGTTAAGGGCAAGCACCTGCCTGGAGACTTCACCCTTCAGCTGCTTTCTGAGAAAGCATTTTATTCTCAGTGGATAATAAGATTCTGTGGTTAAAGGAGCTTTTAGGTATTGGCATTGTCATAAAGTGTTCCTTGTGTCCTACTTCAGTGGAGCTGACAAACTCTCTGCTTGCTGTCACTGGACTAATGAGAAAAGAAGCACTTCTAAAGAGCTTTGGGTACTTCTGCATTGCAAAGTGAAAAGGAGAAAGTAAGATATTTCATCGATGTTCCATTTCATTCCAAAGCCCCATAAAGAGGAAAGAAAAAAGGGAACGTTTCTGCACAATCACTGTATCAAGCAAGCAGCTCACTTATTAATCTCTCCTTCCTCTGCATTCACTGGCTCGGGGGCTTGGAAAGTTGACACTTGACTTGAAAAATGCCAACTCTAAGCAGTTTATTTCCTCTTGAACTTTAAGAGCTGACTGAGACAGAAATGACCTTTAAAAAGGCAGGGTTAGTTCTTGTATGAATTGATAGAAGGATTCTTTGCTTACACAGCACAGCAAGGTACTGAGCAAATCTCCTATACAAACTCCCCTCTCTCACCAGAAGCAAGAACAACACCGTGTCCCACCAGCCACAAGATCCACAAACCTGGAGGACTTGGGACCTGGTGACCCAGGTTGTCTACATCAAGAAGGGAAGAGCAGGCTACAGCCATAAATCGATGACCTTATACACGCACAAGACAGAGACTACACCAATATTCATACCCTCAAGACACTTCATCTTCCCTCACACAGAAGCAGTGTAGGCACAACCAAAATTAAGCAGATCCACCAACCTGTACCCTAATCACACCACAACCTGCCCAGACTATAAAAGCAGCCACACAGGCCAGTGGGACACAGCAAGACACCAGGACACCTATTTTGGGACATCTCAGTGGTGGCTGTGACTTTGTTCACACCCATCTCCACTGAAGCTGCTGAAAAAGAAACTAATTTCTGTATGGCTCATTAATGGTCTTTGATGGAAGGCTGTTTGAAAATGCAAATCAATACCCAACAATAACTTCTAATAACACTTGCTGCCACACCAGTAGCCAGGAATGTAAGTGGGCAGAATATTCTTGTCTGAGGTCCATTCCACAATTAATACTACCAGATGTCCAAAGAAAGGCAACTGAAGGATTTTGTGGTAGCAGAGGATAACCTGGGAGTTTTGATAAAGGAAATTCACAAAAAATATCTGGGATGCAAATGAGAATGGGAATACAATGGGGACAAGTAAGTTCAGTTTGCCTGTCTGCTAATAATGACATTTAGTGGTACAGCATTTGAAGGTATAAAGTGCCCTGCTGATGAGAAGGTCTGTGTCTATACCTGCAGATCAAACCAAGATATCTAAATGGTACTTCATTTATCCCAAATAGTACAAAATTATTCACCTGTTTCTTACTCTGTAAGGAAAGTTGATGTAGCCATTCTGGTAACAGCGAAATATTTAAAACAGAAGGTAAGATTTCCACTGCTAGGCAGAGAAATTCCTGAAAGGTAGGATTGAAATTTTGCCTCCCCCCTCCTTTTTTCTTTTTAATTTATTTTATTTCTACCCTTGATCTTTGACTACTAAGCCATGCTGACTCTGAGCAGTAAAGGACTGATGGAGTTCAGAAATCTCCAGTGAAGCATGAAGTATCACTTTGCCATCAGCAGCAATGAAATGCTTCCAATCTACCATCAGCCCACTTAAGCAGAAGCAGACATCTTATAAAGAGAACCCCACGGCTATTCTGTGCAGGATTTTCCTTTTCTCTGGAAGGAAAATATACATCAAACCCACCAAGGCAGACAGAAGAAGTCAAGCATTATATACTCTAAGTTAACTTATTAATAATGAATCATTTTTGTCATTATTCCTAAGGTTTAGTATCAGGCACTATGCCTCGAAACATATTCAGCAGGGGGAGAGGAGATGGAGAGCAGTGTTTGGCTCTCCAGTGCAAATGGAGGCATGAGAGGAAACAACAGCATCAATGGGATATTATTGAGTGGAAACTCTCAAATAAAAGTGTGGCATCTCACTGCTGGCAGAGACTTGGAACATTCCTGCACCTCAAATACAGAGTTATTTGTGCAGTGTTTATGTGTGTGAGTGTATATATATATACATATATATATATAAGCACAAGCACATAGTACTTACCAATGCACATTAAAAAAGAGTACCTGCCTCGTTTTATTCTACATAGTGTTGCAAAAGTTGCAAGTATTAATTTTTTAAATATTTTTAAATATTGACTGATATTTCTGATCCTATGCATATAATCACAGGAGATCTTGGAGAAACCTGTTTACTCCTGCAATCCATGTGAGGGACTGCTATTTCCAAAGTTACTGCACAATCTCTTCTTTTTAACAGTCAATTGAACAGTGTTTAGCCTCCAACTGTTGCTTTCACACAGAGAATGCTGCTTTGGGGGCTCTGACTCTTATGCATAAACAGGCTTCTTAACATCTGTAGAGCAATATGAAAATACAGACATAGAGGTTTATACAGTAGGTATGTAACTGCTGCAAAACAGATTTGCTCGACTGTAATACACATCAAACAACATTAAAAAGCAGTAAGAAACTGCCATCTGATTTACATGAAATGTACTTTGAGACTTGTAACTTTTGCCTGAAGGTTTTAATTAAAGCAATTCATGTCCCAGGGCATTTTTCTTGTCGCAAGGCGTCTTCCTCATTCAGCTGCTTCAAGGACTCTGCTCTCTGTGCTTTGGCACCATTTAATCACTCCCATGGGAGCAAATGGTAACATGAACACAGATCAGAAAAATAGCTTTAAACGAACCAAGGAAGATGAAGAACTAAATGTAAAAGAAGAAACAATTTTGTACCTTTTATTTGAGAATGTATCAGATCTTTGGAATGACAACAAAGAGGGGGAAAGACGCTGGTCTGAGTGAAATCTGAGACTCGAGTTCAGGCACTGTTTGCTGCAACACTTCTAACACGTGTGTTCCCAGATCTAACTTCCAGCACTGCTGATCTTCAGTCATTTCAGTAATTTTTCTACCCTATTTTTTTTTGAAAGAAGAAAGCAGTGATCAAGAATTCACATCTGGCAGCTCTCTACTTTGTCACTTAATTCAGTCAGAGTCAGAAAAATTTGCTGGCATCTACTTTGGTTACTCCAGGTATTTTAGCAGAAACGTGCCCAGTGACTCAGAATAAAGGGTGGAATTTTTCCTCAGATTTCAGGCAATGGTACAGAAAACAAAGTTTACTGAAGGATGAAGAAACATCGGCAGTCTAAGGCAAGACAAAATAAATATTCTTCAACTAGTAGGTTGTATAAGTCAGCTTCTAGCAGCATAAGGCAAAGCTAAGAAGGGTTTTTTGCTGAAAACGAGGAATTCATCTTTACCATAAGCACTTTGACTCACTGTATTTGCAAAATACTGCAATAACACATTGTTGGAATATTAGTCTAGGTGGACATATTAACTTTAAAAAGGAATTCAAGCAGAAATCTGATCATTTTATTGCAAATACACCTTCAAAATTTCACAAGAAGCTTTTAAGAATACAGAAAATATCTCGTTCCACCAAGAGCAACAATGTCACTCTTGAATGCCAGCAGTTACTTGTGGGTTGATGCTTTGGTGATGCTTTCACAGAACAGAAGTACCAGCTTCAAGTGATGTTCCAAACCAAAGAGTATTTGGAGGGGCTCCTTTGTATGCAGGAGTCAGCCAGAAACAGCCAGAAAGTGCTTCACAGACTTTCTAAATTGCTACATAAAGATGAGGTTATATATAAGAGATAACTTGCACAGCAACTATATATGGCCATTATTGATTAAAGAAGAAAAAACAAACATAAGAAAATGGAAATGATTTTTATAAAAGGACTAAGCAATCAAAACAACAAAAAACAACAGGACAAAATAGCAAAGATACACACAAAATCATCAGGTTTTTATGGAGGTTATTTTGTGCACATACACTGCCTGAACTGACAGACTGCTAACCTGGGAGAGGTTTTTCTTTGATGTTTTGGGTGTTCAAAGTAATTCTCAAATCGAATAAAAACAGAAAACACCAAAACCCCAATCTGTTAAAAGTTTCCAAATATTCTATACTGTATAGTACCATGCTATAATGGCACACATGCCTAAAAGATCAAATATTTTCTGATCTGTAGCTAATTTTATGACATTTTCAGCATCTCAAAATGAGTACATATTGACAAGTCTACTTGGAATCGCTTAAATCAGTCAAACAAACAGTCAATCAATTTTAGTTGAAGTCATTAATCTATTCAGAGATAATTGATTCCATAGCTCCAACTATTAGATACTGATAGCATTTATATCTTTAACAACCTGAGAATGATTTGAAAATCCATAAGCCTGTAATTACTTGTTACAAACTTCATACAGGAGTATTTTAAAACCCTAATCAGTCTGATTTCATCAGTGCTTTTCTGATCCTTCTCTATATCTAGACAACAGTAACCAATTCATTCCAAGGCTGTTCACGTTCTCATTTTCAGGATCTTGGTGTTCCAATATTTGTGTTTCTATTAAGGCAGGACAGTCTAGTGAAATAACTGTTGTAATGGTTTTATTAAAAATGTGTAGAAACGTTTCTATTTAAAAAAGGATCCTTTTAAAAAGAATTAATGTTTGTAGTTTACCAGAAATGTTTACAGAACAAAACCAGTTTCACAAGTTGATCTTTCTTTTTTTTAATTGGATTTGTGAAATAGTTCATCCATTTGTGGTGCAGTATATACACTATATATATAAAAACATTGGAATTAAAGACAAGGAAGGTATGATCCAACATTTACATTGCATTGAACTTTCAAACCACCACTGCTAACTACAACACAGAGAATTCTTACAAATATTATATGGGCAAACAGACAATTCTAAACCAGATCTGGTTGTCTGCCACCATCATCCACAGAACAAAGGCTGAGCAAAAAGATATTGTCTGTCAGCTCCTCAGAGTGCTTTTCAAGGCTAAATTAAAGTATTAAACTGAAATAAGAGACTGCATCTGAAATTAAAACATATCTTTTCCCAAGTTGATCACACAACACACAGAATTCCAGTGAAACTGTCGGAGAGGAGCAGTAACAGCCATGGCTGAATGCACAAAGTAATGCCCAACTTTTAGATACACTGCAAGAATAATATCTTGGGAAATACCAGCAATTCATGAAACATTTGTACAATACCAAATGTATTATCCTTTGGTTATCACATGCCTCCCTGAGCCTGCTTAAACATGGGCCTACTACTGGTTTATTTTGGTAATCAGTGTTTATTTACTCCAAAGCTTTATTTACTTTATTTACACGAGGTTTTAACCTAGGGCACACAGGAGAAATAATTTCAGTTTTGCTCCAAACTGAAGTTTAATTTAACCAAGTCTTCAGCATTTACTTTAAAAGTGGCCACAGCCTGCACAGCCCAGATTGCCACATTCCCAAATTTTATTTTTCATATGGGTGAGATTTTTTTGAAAATGCTTTTTAATTCCCTAAGAAAAGTGCTGGCAATTTGGTTTCAACAAACTAATATAAACTTCCTATGAGGTCTTACACCAGGCTGTTAAGGAGACAGTACTGGCTTTAGTACTTTGCAGGTTTCAGAGGCACAGACAGATGCACTGAATTCTCTCTGTCAAAAATACCAAAAGACAGAACACCAATATTTAATATTCAAACAATTTCCTGTACTTATTCCCCTTTTTCTTCAAGCTCCTATAAAAACATCGTAAGGAATCACATTAAATGACATCAAATTTATTTATATAAAGCTAATGGCAGTGCCTGTTTCCAGTGACACCCTGAAACAAATCCTGCAGCCAGGACAGAGCCCTGAAGAGAGACAAACTAACCCACACAGACACCTGAACTATCTTTGCTTGTCTTCAGGAGACTCCCTGCTGAACCTTGAAAACCCAAATCAATTTTACATCAACTAATTCTGGTTATTCTCACCATCTTTCCAAGCGAGGGCCAGACAGAAATCCTGGGCAGCACAAGTTACTGACACTGCAGCAGAGTTCTGACTTCAGAAGGTAAAATTTGGATTGCTGAGAAGATTACAGGTGCCAGACTTACAATTTCATTAGAAGAAATTAGTGTGTTTTTGCACAAGATTCAGTGTGCATTGATTTTTAAAAAAAACCCAATCTGAAATATTGAGTGTCATCAAATACAAGGCTCTGCTGGTAGCTCTGCATTTTTAAAAATCAATCTGAAAACCCAATGCCTGCAAAAACCAAGGTAAAACCACCTAATGATTACATTTAATAGCACAGTAGTAGATCTAAATGCAAGTGCAAGGAAAAAGAGACTACAAATAAATACGAGGCTGTAATAGCTGTAAATGTCTTGCCTTTAGGAATATCTAATATATTTTTTTAAAGGTAAGTTCTAAGTCTCCTGTTTGCTCTCCTCTGGGTCCCATAAACGGTGACTACATTAATATAAAGCTTAGTCTGCTCTTAAAGAACAGCTGAGCAGCTTAGTTTCCGTTCTATTCTTCAAGCAATGGTCGTATTTCAAGCAGGCTTTTTCCACTTTTTTATGTGTTGTGTACAGGGGACATGTAGGGATGGGCTGCCTTTCCTCCAAACAATTCAGATGAAGATTCAGCCCAAACTGGTTTGCAGGAGACACTGCCATTTCTCATCCAGCCACGTCTCTTCTTAAAGTATTTTCAAATCCATTAAATTCTGAGCTCATATGTTTGGGAGGGCCCCCTGACACACACGTGGCCTGTGCAGTTTTGCACTGCCTGCAGACACAGCTCAAAAACAAGAGTGAAAATTTCCTATTCACTTCATGTGCTTGCTGTGGATAGTAGTGATAATTAACCAGAGAGATGTAAATTAATTTCATAATGGATAATTTCGGTGGAAAAATCCAGCTGTCTTGAAACTGGTTTGTGCCTGGAATTGAGACTAGAACCTGGCATTTTCCACCCTCCATCCTGGATGTTCCCTAAATGTGTTCATTCCCTAACCCCTCTGCAGTGAGGAGATTGACTGTTGAGAAAAACTACTACAAAAATTGTGGCAGCTGACCTGTCCAGCTCAGAAACACACTACCTATGACTAGAGGGTTGCTGGCTGAGTGGCTCAAACATTTATTGTTAACTCAGTTAGTCATTTTATTCTCTAATCTGAAGTGTGCACGTATGTACATATGCACATAAAGTCATATTTTAAAGTAGCACATTTATGGGTAACAGTACAGCTTAGGAAAGAGGAAATTTAAATTTTCAATCATTTGTAAGCCTGCAATAACACTTAGTTAAACTTTACTACTCCATGCACAGAGCCCCACTGACAGCGTTCATCCTCACACATTTGTGTGCAAACACCAAAGAAAATATTATTTGTGTTTACACACAAAGAAATGATTCTTGCTTTGCTTCCACTCAAGGCACATTAAGCCTGAAAAGCAAAGGCAGACACCAACCACAGTGTGCTGACCAGAGAGGAAGCTTCCCAAACTGCCTCTAAATCACAGCAATTAACAGAATTAGGCTGACCCTTTGAGTCCAATCTGTGATATTGTTTAGATGTGGGAAAAATTAGTATGAAAGGGGAAATATCCTTTGTGTTATACCCACAGTCCAACAGACTCCTCCTGGCCTGGCTGCTGGCTGGGCTGTTACCATCACCTTTGGATTACCTCTGGCTGTGCTCTGTGCAGGGAAGTTTCTCCCTGACAATGCCCTTCCCAGACAGATAACCCCGCAGGCTTTGGATCAGATGGTCTGAGGCACACTTTTAAGGATATATTTCAAAACTCTGTGGTTCATGACTAAGGGCTTTCCCAGACCTGGCAAGATCAGTGCTAATCCCTGTGTTTCTGTACCAATCCAGAAAATTGAAGGGGGAGCTGTGTAAAGTGCTGCTCTCCCATGAGCAACCTGCTCTCAGCTGTCAGTCCCATAAAGTCATATTTTAAAGTATTACATTTATGAATGGTAGGCATCACACAGCTTTTCAGGATACATAATTTTGACCTGCCATGCAAGTGCCAGGAGAGTAAGAGCAAGATCCATGACCTCCAGTTAATTCTGTCCTAAAGCTTTATTTGTAGAACTTGGAATATTTTGCACCTTTTTCCTTAAGTTTTTCCTCAAATTGTTTTTTCTGTACATGAAAAATTATGAAGGGATTGAAACTGAAGGTAAAAAACTTCCAAACTTCTGTTAGGTCATAGTTAACCTGTGAGAAACAGTGCAGACACAATATTCTTACTTCTCAAATGAACAAAGAACCAGGTTTGAAATGAAGCTTTATAATACACAGATTCAGGAATTCTCTTTTTACAATTCTCATGGTCAGACAGTGCAGTGCAGCTCTGCTAAAATGAGAAAAAAAGTCATTCTACAGTGAAACACTGAAAGACCTTCACATTCACAAATTCCTCATCTCATTTTTCAAGGAGAATCTCTTGCAGAAACATTACAAAACCATTTTCTTCCCCTTTCATCTTTGTGAAACAGCATATTATTTCCATGCAGAGAGCTGAGGTGCAAGGGCATTAAAATCCAAACAGTCATTATGGTGACAGAGCAGCCAGGAGTCTTTTCTAGCTAAACTCAGCTCCAAATGTCTTGCTCCAGACCATGACATCTTGGAAGCTCCACAGACTGAACAGAGACTTGAGAAACTCCATCCTCTACCCAAACATAAATAATAAAGTACATAATCCCATTGTAATTTCCTTAAATGAGTCTGTACTGGCAGACTTTGATACAGAGAGAACAGAAATGCTGGACCAAACCAAATTACCTCTCGAGTTTTTATAATATACATGACAGCTGCTAGTAATGCTCATTCATATGGGAAAAGGATCTTTGATACTCCATTTCCAGTGATATATTTTTGACACACAGACAGTAATTATAAAAATAAGTTGATGCATAGGAACAATTAAGAAATTTAAGCCTCTAGCACCACTCTATTATATAAATTCATTCTAAACAGTGAAAACTCAGTACCAAAGCTCCCTATATTGCAAAATATAGTGAATACTTCTATAGTATTTTGAAGGCAGACAAACAAGCATCTCACCTGCCCTCTGAGCTGACTAAGAAGTTCTGTAGTGACTGTTACTAAATCCAGGAGGTCACATTCTGCTGAGAAGCAAGATATGTTAAGGAATCTCCCTGCAGTACTAAGTGGGTTCTGGTCAAAGGTTTGCCCATGTTTCCCTAAAAAATACCACAAATATATCCACATTTTCCTATCCAAATGGCCCAAATTCCATACATAAATTCCATACAACAGCAGATGTGACTTGTTTTAAGAAGCATTAAGACAGACCTATCACTTTTTTTGATCAAACAACTCAGTGAATCACAGAATCCCACAATGGTTTGGCTTGGAAGGGACATTAAAGCTCATCTCATTCCAATCCCCTGCCACGGGCAGGGACACCTCCCACTATCCCAGGTTGTTCCAACCTGAGCTTGGACACTTCCAGGGATGGGGCAGCCACAGCTTCTCTGGGCAACCTGTGCCAGGGCCTCCCCACCCTCACAGGGAAGGATTTTTTCCCAATATCTAATCTAGACATACTGTCCTTCAGCTTAAAGCCATTCCCCCCTGTCCTATCACTGCATGTCCTTATCAAAAGGATATAACAGGCTTTCACCACAGTCACCATGGGAGAGGGGTCTCTGTAAAGTGGTCACCTTCAATCTCAAGAAATCAAAACAGTAGATAAAATCTCCCAGGTAACTGGGTATACACTGTTACAAACAGGGATATCTTTAGCCTGAAGACAGACTTTAAGAGTTAAAAGCAATTTATATCCCACTTTCCATAATACTTTGAAAATATTTATTAGTGGTTGTCCAGTTCTTAAAAGCAAATTCTATCTGAAATTGATAAAACAACTCTTTTGTGTTTAGCCATTGAAATATTTTGCATTTGATGAAACAGTTATAAATTAATTGCAGCAGGAACAGATCTAAAAAGAAAAATTAACAGGTTAGGGCTCTTATCTGGGATTCAGCAGATCTAAGTTCAAAGCCACACTAAGCCTCAGGCTTTCAGCTTAACCTCAGGCAATTCATTTAACCTCCCCTGTACCTCTCTTACTCATCTGTACAACACTGTATTTAATAAGAATATTCACAATGCTTCTTACCTACAGTGTTTATATGATAAACATGCACAAAAATCTGGCACCAGGATCTATGTGAGTACCTACAGACACACAGAAGTCTCAAAACCTAAACATTTCTCAACAGAACCTTCAGGCACAAATAATATTTCCTCTTAAAAAGAGAGTAAAAAAACTCCACATCTCCCCAAAGCCCAGGGATTGTCATAAAAGAACTGTCAGAAAGAAAACACAGCAAAGTTTTCTCTCAGTATCAGTAGCCCCAGTGCAAGAGTACAATAAATGAGAGAAATAGGACTGCAGACAGCCAGCTCAGAGGGAAAAATCACCTTAATTTCAGATAACAAAAGAGAAATGAGAGGAGACAAAACCAATTGGTTCTGCTCCAGTGTTAGAGGTGGGGAATCAGCAATTCCCTGCCATTACAGAAGGAGCCATCCTGGAGGCCACACACAGTGCCTGTGGTTTCCAAAGGAGAAGCTGAGGGGGCAATCAGGGGGTGCTGGTCAGTGAAAGCACAGTGGGATCTTCAGGATCCACCTGTCCTGGTGCATCAACTTCTTTGCAAAGGGAAATCTAAACACAGTCCTGGCAGAGGAGCAAAGTACACAGAGGGAGGAGGGGTGGATTTTGGACCGTGATGACAAAGGCAAAAATAACAATCAGCAGCTTTCTGATAACCTTAGCACTTTCAGTAACCTGTGGTCAAGGTTGGCAGGTAATAACACACAGTGTATTTTATCAGATAAAACAGATTAACCTTATGAGGCTGAGCCATATATTAGATTTCCCAATAAACTGTGATTTAGCAATCTCCTAGGGATGAGGAAGGAATGCAGAGCAAAGAACTGCACCTCTGCTCCTTAGAGCCCTTCCTCAAAGCAACTTCTGCCCAGAGACAAGAGGGACAGGCAGCAAAGAACTGATCAAATGAACCCATGGAAGATACTCAGACATGCCACTGACAACAAACCACTTCCCTAAACTGAGCTGTGCTTCTTTAAAGAGAGAAATCTGAACAAATACCAAGGCATTTCAAAAGAAGATACTTCTAGCAGACTCCATGAGCAGTAGCACAAGCAAGTTGGCTGATAAAGCAAATGGAATTCACATTTAGTTAGTGGAAATCTACTGCATACCCAAGGGTGATGAACATTAAACAGTGTGAAATTTTATTGCATTTTTCTGCTCCCCTCCTGGGATTTTTATGACGATAACCATTTTTTGCATATAAACAGTATGAGCTCCAAAAGCTTCATTTTAATCAAAGATGTCCCATTAAAATTTAACATGTGCAAAGGTTTGAGTGCTGAGGCTTCTTTGTGAAGAATGTCATATTTAAACAGTTAGTGAATTAAACCCACGTTCATGTTGTGAATGGTAAGGTGACTTACCCAGCAGGTTCTGAAGTACATTGAATTTGCTCTGGTGATAATTTGCAATGTATTTGAATATTTCTGGTGCACAAAAACTTAACTGTCTTGTCATGCAGAAGATGGATTTCCTGAACACCTACCTACATTATTAACATTTATACACTGCCACACTTTGCACTGAGCATACACATGTTCCATTTTAAAGACTATTGCTATTCCCCCTCAAAAAAAACACTATTCAGGCAGTCACACTGGGTCAGACCAAATCTAATCTAGCCCAGCCCTCTGTCTTCAATTGCAGCCAAGGCAGATGCCTTTGGAAAAATACAAGAGCAGGACAAAGGCACAGCAAAACTTTTGCAGAATATTCTCCATGTCTCCAGCAACTTCTAGCTCAGACTCTTTTTAATCAAATGTGGTTCCTTTGTAATAATAAATTGAAATGTATTTTTCTTTCTTTAATGTTCTCACTCCCTTTTTTAAATTCTCCACCATCCTACAGCATGGTATCCCAAAGATAATCCTACTCATCATGATATGCTGGCTTACACATGAAGATTTTATTTGCTGGTCTCCAGTTCCTGCAGCACAGACAGACACTCAATATTAGAGAAAATGGTGAGTTTTCCTGAACACAAAAAGACAGTAACAAGAAAACACACAAAGGAAGTGGAGGTGATAAAGATGCATGTCCACATGGTGAAAGACAGACAATTCTTCACTAAGTAGATATTCTACCCAGCTGCAGGAACTACTGCATAGAAATGAACCAAAATTCATGACAAATTAAATTGTTTCAACACATTTTTTACTGGTAGCACACAGATAACAAATCTCTAAAGAAAACCCCAAACCAGACTACAACTAGGTTTTTATAGCCCCAAGGATCAGAGAAGTTTTATGAGACAGAGGAGAGAGACAACAGCTGCACAGAACACCTTTCATTTAAAATACAAGATAATAAATGAATATAAACACAATGCAAGGAACAAGGAAAATAAACACTGTCTTATTGTCCTTAGTCATGCTTACAGCTTAAAAGGCAGGTTGGGGGTTCCAGTTATGCATCCAAAAACTAATCAGCACTTGGATTTTAAGCAAGAGGGACTACATGAATAAAATGTCTGTGTGTAAAAGGATGGGAAAAACAGGAGAGAAGAAAAATCTCAGCATTACAAGCAGCTCAAAGACTTTAGGGTAAATGAAAAGTTGATAATAAAAAGGAAAGTGGCCACCAGTGAAATGTATGTAAAACATGAACCATAGTTGGTGCTGTAATTTAAGTGCCAGTCAAGAAGTAATGCTGCAGACAGGAAGCTGCAAAAACCTCTCTGGAAAACAAAAAGTCACTCTGAACTCATGATATTTAGAAGGACATGCTCTAAAGAGAGACCACAAAGTGAGCACAAATCATACCCAGTATTTCCTGTCCTGTCCTGTCCAATGCCTCCTAAAAAACATTGTCTCAAAGTAAGGGAGCACTGAAGGAAGGGAACACAGCTTCTTCTGCAACATTATGAAGGGAGACTTGGGAACATACAACAGGGAATGAATGACCTTGCATCAACAGAATGTACTGACACCTTATATTGAAGCCCAAGCACCAATCTTAGCACACTGTGAATTTGCAGGACATATGAGAGAAGCAGCTTAAGAAACCTTCACTCCAAACCAAATGAACGCTCTCTCACTTGCTTAAATAAGACTCTAAATAAAAGATACAAAGCAAGATTCCACTCCCACCTGGGTTCCTTTATTCAAAAGAAAGTGTCTTCTACTGCCTTCTATCTCTGAATTCAGAAAAAACACAGACCATTTCTGGATGCTCTAAGAAAACTCAGAGCAAAAGTGATCAGAAATCCATGAGCAGATGGAACCACAAAGTTTCTGTACCAGATCAGTTTCCTCTACCTCAAATTCTCCCCACCACCTTTTTTTTTAACATTTTATCTCCATCTATTGATTTTCCTCCTCCTCCTTCAGGGAATATTCACAGATGTGCAAAGCCACCTCTAACAGCAACATTAGCTGAAGCAAAAAATGAAATTTACACTTGACTGCCTTCTTCAACAATGTGCAATCACCATTTAATAGGAAAATGGAGCAGAGTGCAAACAGGAAAAGGAAAGGGCTGATTAAAACCCACCCATCGCCGAGCTGACGATACCCCCACTACGGAAACAAGGCACACACTGAGCTCAGAGGAGCAGGAGCTCTGCACTGATCCACAGCCCCTCCCAGCACCAACAAACTCAGAACTGAAGGAAAAGTGCCAAGGGAAGTATTTTTCACTGAGGAGTGAGGTGATGGCTACCATGATACATCAATTTGCTTTCCCTTTTTCTAAGGAAAGCAAAGCAAGTGCTCAAGACACATAGTCATGAATCCCTTTTGCTAACTAACAAAAGCCAACCCCATCAGGAAAAGGTGAGAAAGTTTGAGCTCTGAGCAGTTGCTACTCTCCAGCAGTTACACAGCACATCCTTCTCTACCCAAAGGAAAAGAATTTGGGCTCAGCTCCACTATCTGGACCAAGATTTGGGGTTTCTGGAAGGACAGCACTGGCTTGGCCTCACAGGTCAAGCTGGGTTTTTCTAAGAGTATTTGACTTACAGGATTGACAAAAAAATTCACCTTCACACTCAAACCATACTTGACAGGTTGATCGTGTTTGTTGTTGTTGTTTTCATTTTTATCATTTATATTACAGGTCTGTTATTAATGGATTCCCATTTACACATGTCAGAAAGTACAAAAACCCCACCTAATTACCTGCTTTCCCCATCAGGTATGGAACAGGGCTACCAATTTGCTTTCCACTCCTTTCTCTCCTTTCTTTTTACATGTGTGATTTACCATTCCCTGTCAGCTGCAAGCTGGAAGAATCATTTTCTAATTATCAAGATTTCTCACACACCAACTTTGAATCATTAAGCTTTTTTTTCTTCTTAAATTAGGAAAATATTCCTTTGAAACAATGTTTCATTTTCAACTGGCTCTGAGAAAAGTCTGAATTTCTGCTTAGCTTTTAATTGATATTCACAATACATAATTAATGACAAAACCAAAAGAATGTGACTAGAGCAAACAAGTAAACAGCTCCCTTTCTGTAATATTCTGGCAATGTGAATAAAATTATTAGAAAAAATCTTTTATTTTTCTTAAGCTAGGTAGAAATGTTACCTCTTTATTTTGCCAAGTAGAGTTTTATTTTTAATACAAGGGATCTTTAAAAGCTGCATTTTGTTGTTGTTGGCTTACTGTATCAGAATATTAAATTATACCTTTACAAGCAGGTTGGTACAGTGATACTACACAACCAGAAAAGAGTAAGATCAACACCAGTAGGGGATGAATGTCTCCCACAACTATCCACTGCTCCAACCAGGACTTTGTAGTTAACCCCAAATATTCCAGTCACTCTGGGTTATCATTTGCCCCACTGTGGTTATTGAATATTTTCATGGCATCTGGTTCTCATAAATCTGCACATTCATTGCACTCCACCTTCCTCCTGGAGTTATTCTGAGTTGAAGGCATCCTTTGACTGAACAAGTGGGAGACATTTCATGGGTGAACCCAGCTAGCAAAGCTCATACATACAACAGGCTCTTCAAGCAGCTGTCAGAGTGTAAATTATTAGTAAAGGAAACTTGCTACCAAAATGGGCTTCTAGTGCCACTGTTAGAAACTCCACTGTGCCTGAAAGATGCCAACAAGCAAAGGGAGCTGCTAACTTCAGTCTCACTCCTGTTTGCTCTCACAAACTGAAAAAACTGGCAACACCTCACTCATGCACGTTGTGAAGGTACAGTAGCAGCTGCAGCATCATCCAGGTAAACTCATATTGCAGATCCCTTCTAGATCCTGGGACTGATACAACACAAGACCCAGTAACCACTATAGACAGTCTTCAGAGCAAAAGCTTCCAAGAGACATATCACAGGGAAAGGAGTACACTGCTTACATCTAGAAAACTAAAACATAAAGATAGGAATTTATCTAACCAGCTGCCTGGGGCAAAACATCTATGCTCAGATAAGTAATGATCAGAGTTTCACTGCCCAGCTGCATGACAGGCAGCATCTGTTATTACAGTCACTGAGGCCTGATTACAGGAAAGCTGTATTGAACAAATATGGATCACCCCCCATTTGAAGTGAACGTGGGAAGAACAGTAAAAGGATAACAGGGTCTGAGCACTCCAGAGCTCAGGGATTTAACCCAGCCCAGCAGTAACAGGTTCTAGCTCTGCCTGTGAATATTATGTCCAACGTACAAGAGCAAAAAGCAAATCCGGGAAAGATTCTACTTGCCAATAAAATACAATTTGTTTTCCTCATCTATTAAAAAAGCAGAACAAGATTTACATCGAAGCACTGCTGGAAAATTGAGCAGAAAGTAAGAAGAGAGGAAACACAAGGCTCGGGAGCGTGACCAATGTGGTCACATGAATACAAAGTCAAGCTGTAGTCTTTACCAGGAGATGGTTGTTCCAGAGAAGAAGAAAATTAAAACAGCTACAATGGAGCTCAGAATCATTTCAACCATAACTTATTTCTTGAAAGAGCTTTACATTAAATAATTAAATGCATGTCAGGAATAAAGCTCCAGTTGTATATTTTATAATCAGTTCTGTTAAGCCAACTGTTTCAGTAATTGACTTCATACCTGGTTAAGTTCTTAACTTAAAAATGTCCTTACTTTACTTTTATACCTCTAATTCCAGCATTCCAAATACATTCAATATAAAAGACAACTTCCAAATCTCAGAAATCAGACGAATCCAAATCAGGATGGCTATTTCTGATCAGCAAAATTGGACAGTAACCAGCAAAATCTCTTTTTGGTTTTAGGGGAGCTTGAGGGCTTTGGTTGGTTGTGGGTTAGTTGGTTGGTTGGTTTGGTTTTTTTTGTTTATTAATGTGGTATGGATGCTGGAAGGTCCCAGCTACTGGAGCATCACAGAGAACCAGTATTCCAGAACTGGGACTCCACCCTTATCCCACTCACAGGCACAGGCAGCTGCCACAGGCTGCAACACTTTGATGCTTTGCCACCCAAACAGTAAAAGATTTAACCTAATCTGTAAAAAATGAAGTCAAAATGCCAGCACCTTGTAAGTGAAAAGATTAATCCTGCTTTGAATTGGATGCAGCCCAGTGACACAGGGCCCAGTAAATTTTGCAGCAGTGCATCCAGCATTGGGAAACAGATGATTTCTCCCTCTACAACATATTCCACTTGGGCTCTCACAGCTACACCATCACCATGGCACCAAGTGTGTTCCACTGCAGTGGCAGCATTACAGCTTTGACATGACACACAGCTTATGGGTCCATCCCTGAAGCAGCATCCAGTTTTAGTTCATCACCCATTTCTTAAACTATTTGAAACAGAATTGGTAATTGAATTGATAATTTTAACTATAGAGGATAATATCAAAATACACATTCAGGTGAGAAGGGAACAGTTGGATGTTGAGTTTTGATCCAGAGAGAGCTGGATTTTTTAACAACCTGAAGAAAGCGTTACCTCTTCAGAGTGATCTTTAACCTAAGAAAATTCTGTTCTACATGAACAGCTGAGATGTCATTACAAGAAGCCTTTTAGATATCCTAGGCACTGATAATTAGAGCAGTGAACAAAACCACTGAGACCTTGGATTCTCTGAGATGTGAATACAAAAATTTACCAGCAGATTTGATCTCTGTGCCACAGTCTGTGCCGAGGAACCTGAAACTGCTGCAGTTCGTAATCCCAGGTCAGACTCACTCTTCAGTACTGTATATTCTGTATATTCATATATTTGTACATACTGTATATACATTACAGTACAGTATTCTGTATATACTGTATATTCATTGCTGTATATTCTAGCCCAGGCAGGACATTACAGAAGTACGTATGGATGAAGACAGGTTACCATCCACCCGGACACAATACAAAGTAGAACTCAAGGCTTACCAAGGATGAAACAGAACTTTGGATTAAGAAACAGATCAGGAAAGTTGCTGTAGATACAAAGCAGCCCTGACATTCACAGGAGGCTGTACTGTATCTCCAGACTCTTCCCAGCAGTATCTCTAGCAATATTAATAATTCATTTTAATACTAGCTGTTAACCCAAGAGTTGCTTTGAGGCAAATATGGAGACAGACTGAAGACAAATGGTGCTTCCAAAAGGTAACAGATATAGCAAAAGAAAAACACACTTAATGAAGAGAACTCGTTCTCTAAGAGGCTCAATCCACTAATGAAAGACAGTATTTTTATTAATTCAAGCAGTTATTTTTCTACATATAGCTTTTCTGATCTGAGAGGTCAGCTCATCAAAAGATGACATGACAGGATAATAGTTAGTTTAACATTTCAAAACCTCTATTTAAAAAAATATGAACACCCTCAAAGTACAAGAATTATACTTGCTTAAACAACTAGTCTCCCTGCCACAAAGAGAACCCAAGAGTTTAATACATTTTATAATATAGGACAAATAAAAAAGCCCCAAGGGTTTCCATCTATGAGTAATACAAGAACAAATTAAACTGTACAGGAAGAATAGAATGGAATTTTCTCCTTTCTTTTCTAGTAGGTGTTTGAACCTTCCTTTTGTAAAACTACCCTGGGTGACTGACAATATGGTAAGTTCTCAGTCACGCAGAGAAAAAAATTTATACTTGTATGACAGACAAAATCAATCAGACACTGGGTTGGGCACATCACTGGCAAGTTGAAAATACCAAGCAAGGCCTTTTCATAGCGAGTCTTAACACACACCAAGGACCCCTGTGCAGCATTTCAGGAAAGCTTCCCTGGTGCCCTAGTTAGGATATAAGTTGACTTGAAGTGTCTTTGATTCAGATCCTGGCTAAGAAACCATGTGTCCTACACACACCTGTGCCACAGGAGTTCTTCATCTGTCCCCAGAAGTCATCTAATAGAAATACAGGAATCAATCACAGGTATTGACAAGGTATTGCATAATAAATCTGATCTGAACCTGAAGAGATGGTTTGATTGTGTTCCTAAAGCCAGATTGATCTGCACTAAGATCTATCAGAGACACGATAATTTTCCTTAAGATGCTCCAGGAGATAAACTACTGAGTTTTCTAGGAAATAGAATTATGTCTTCACAACTATGAAAAATTTTAATTACACAGCTTTCATGATTTTGGGATCTTTTTAATGCAGCTGATTAAGAGAAAACTATCTTCTATTCCTAAATATAATTGTATTTCTTCACTCATAGGTACAACTTACCAAGACAGCTATTACAAGCAACTGACATCTACACCTTGTCTCCTCTTCCTGATCACTGGCTGTGGGGTTACACTCAAAATAACCAGCAACCATCCACCCTGCTGCCAACACACCCTTTTAGATGAGCATTCCAAACAACATAATTAAAAAGCATCAGCTTGGTTTCTTTTGGGGCTTTTGGTTTGTTGGTTTTGTGTTTTGGTTCTTCTTTCACACACACTATAAAACAGAATAATGTATTATTTATTTTTATACATAAATATATTTACATGTGTGCACTCAGATATATTTACATCAGGAATTTCACATGCTCCACGTCTTGATCTCACAAGCCTGGGGGATCTGTAGTAAAGTAATATTTATAGATTGTGGAACTCCATGACACACATATGGAATGAATGTGCAAGAGAATTCTGTGCTGATAAAGACATCGAACAGTTGGAAAGTTTTCTTTCAATCCGACATGAGCATAGAGAACAAAACCAAGATTACCAAACTGAGCCCCCGTGACAGCTTCTGTAACCATATCCCCAAATCAAACATGTTTGGGCAATTTTTTGGTTTTTATTCTATGCCTGGAAGTTTTAATAGAAATGTTATTGTACATTTGAAAACAGCACAAACTTGAGGGATTATATCAAATCAATTCCGCTGGGATTTGTGTCCGCTCTAATCCCCTATTCAGTCTCAATCTCATTAACATACCAGGCTTAATTGGCATTTCATCCCTGCATTGTGTCTCCAAAATGAACAAGGTGTAATTATGTTAAAAAGAGCACTTCAACGGTTTTGGTTTAATTCATGTCATTCATCCGCGTCAGAATGAACGCAGATGTTCTATTGCAGGATACAGCAAGAGATGAGCAGCTTTGAAACCACACTTCTGAGCTGAAAACTTTATGTTAAAAAAGTTATTTAAGTGAAACGTAAAACACAGTATTTTCTTCTTTTGTTTCAGTGGCTATACAACATTAACTTTCAAAAGCTGGTTCTGCTTAATTTGATTTTTCATTTTCAAATGAACAGCTGTGTTTAAGTCTAAAAGCCCTTTGTTTAAGCATACAGAACCCCAGAAAAGGTTTGAACAAAGCTTCTTTCTGTAAACACTTGATTACCAGGAAAGGCCTGGCTTCCAAAGTAATCTCGGGGTGGTTTTGCTCTAGGTTCTCTTTTAAAGGAAAAAAATTGCATCACTTCTCAGATGTCAAACAACAAAAGCAACAAATGTTTTACTAATTGCATTGGTTTCTTGTAGTCAAGGTAAATAAGGGAAGACAGAAGAGGGTTTTCCAAACAGCCATTTTCCACCATTTTTTCCCCTTCCCTAGTTACAGCAACAAACTCACTTTAATGAAAACCACAATAATTGGCATCATATTTTAATTGATCTGAAAATCAACCACTGCAGAATTTTGTGGTCAGATGGGTCCTTTTAATACAGATAGTTCCCAAAGGGAATACTTGTATAAGATAATGCTATTTTAATTAATATTTAGGTTCAACAGAAAACAAGGATGTCAAGAAAGAGTCACTTAGTAGGAATTATTAACAAAATATTATTAATCATTAAGAAAAAGGCTCACTGGGAAGGCCCAAGTATTTGCCCATACTTTCAGTTTGAACATTTATTTTGGTAGTGCTTTACTCCTCATCTCATGATTCTTATGTGGAAGCAAATGCTTAAGTATAAATCTCTTTATTAAAATTAGTAAGCTTTCTTAAGTGATTACTGCTGAAAATACTTTGGATATTTAAACATATCCATTAATCCCCTTCCTATTGTGTGTTCTCAACTAGGAAACATGAAAAGTACACCATCTATTGTATAAATTCTGTAATTTCCTAATTACATGGCATCAGGTAAATATGAGACAATTTAGAGTATCAGGTAAACGTGTAATTAGGGAATTAAGATTTATTATTCAAAATGCATAATAATGATGACTGAATCAAAAGCACATCCAAACAATGCAGAAGCACCTCGATGGTTGCTCTCAATTCACACATTACAGGTGGCTGGAGGAAGATATCCAAATGAACCCTCAGTAATTCATTCACAAATTTAAATAATACTTAAAAAATAATGGAAAAGGTTCTGGTCAGAGTTAGTGTGATGGAAAATCTTTAATAAAAAATACACAAAAAAATGTCACAAAAATACTGGTGTCTTTTCAATAGAATATAGCACTTAATGCTACCTTTATCAAAATATGATGTAAATTTGGAAATCTTAAGGGAAATACACAACACTGTGCTTTTATCATCTTCAAGGAAAAGAACATGAAATGCTACTGTATTATTTTGTATGCAAAGGATATCAGTTCTAGATTATTCTCACCAAAAAAACCTCATAACTATACAAACCTTGAGTGAAAACCCTATACTTTTAGGATATTTTATCATTATTATTTAAAATCAAGATTAGACAATCATTCTGTGCATATTTTTCCTCCCCTACAATACCTGTTTACAAAATCATCGCAAGAATAACTCTCTTCCTAAAAGTTTTGAAAAAATAAGACAATTTGGAATTCACAAATTCAGCCTTAACTCCTTAGTCCCTGACCTAAGCAGTGGTGTTGTATAGAGCAGCTCACGTGCTGCTGTCCAAAATACTCCACAGGAAAAGAGGAACAGGGAGAAAAGTATAAAGGTTTTCCAGGCTAAAGAAAATCAACAGAAAAATTAAGCACAATTCAGTTTAAAGAAAGCTAATTAACCAAGACAGAGAAACCCATAGGAAATTAAAGCTGTTTCATTGTTTATGAAACTATTTGTTTGCTCGCTCTGAGAAGAGCTGCTGAAAGGTCTGTTCAATATTTGACATACTTAATCCAAACAAGTACTTTTCCCAGAGGAGCAGGCGAGCTGAGTTAAGAGATATTCAGGCATACACTCCATCATCTTCTTCAGCTTACACCCAAACACACACCTGGTCCAAGGCTTCTCTGGACTGAGGCCCACAATGCCTGGAGACACTATTGCACATCACTTATCACAGAATCACAGAATTTTGAGTTGGAAGAGACCATAAAGTTCATCCAGTTCCATCCCCTGCCACAGGCAAGGACACCTTCCACTATCCCAGGTTGCTCCAAGCCTTGTCTAACCCAGCCTTGGACACTCCCTGGGGTGGGGAATCCACAGCTTCTCTGAGCACTTGTCTTTCTCTGCTGACACAAACAGAAAAAGCATAAAAGCAACAGAAGCCGATCAAGGAAAAAGTAATTTCAGGTTTATCTTCAACGAAGCCATATTTAATACAAAACAAAATGTATTCACTGATTGCCAGCAATAAAAGTCTGTTTATTTCACGCTACTGCAACTTGGGAGCTAGAAATTATCTCCAGCAATACAATTATGTTTAGTATTCAAAACTTATAAACAACATATGACCCTCTGGGCTTGGAAACACATCCAAAATCTGATCTGCGTTTTTACTACAGTATTGCATTTATGACCACACAGTGCAGTTTGAATATGAGCAGTTTTAAAGCCACCTGCTGTTGCAAGAGTTATTTTCCATAATTAAATATCTTCATATCCAAGTCATCCAGGTTATCTAAAAACATGTGTTTTTCCCTCATACATATAATCAAAGTCAGCATATGCAACCAAATAAAACCATAAGAATACAGGCAAAATAATGTCACAAAAATGATGAATGCAAATCTCAAACCTCAGAAAAAACAGGACCTTATCTTACATCACTGTCTTCATTCAAACAACACCTGCCATAAACTTGAAATTATCCTCAATGCCACTTGCATACTTTTCTATCTTCTGTGACTGTGCTTTTCGCCAGGGTCAACTGTTGCATCTGTGGAATGTTCCAGGCCAGGTTGGACAGAATCTTGAAGGTTCCTCCCAGCTCAAATCATTCTATGATTCTATGATCTATCCTGTTAAAACATGTTAAGTTTTCTTAGCAAAATCCCATATACTTGACCACACATCAGTGAAGGGGCACTGGACACTGGACTGTGCACTCCTTATCTCTGGATTCCATCACTCTCAGCAAGTTCTATTTTGAGTTCCCTGATCAACATTATCCCTGGTGCTGCTGTTGCACTGCACAATCTCCTGGTGAGCACAGGCCTCAGAAACCTGTCACAGAGACCTGAAGGCAGAAACTAAAATGTCTGTTGTGTCTGCTCAGGAGATGGAGAGCATACACAGCTCCCTGTGCAGCACGTCCCATCAGATGGAGAATGTGAGTCAATGAGTGACAATCACAAACCTTTGTGAAGCCCAGACAAAAAGCTGCCAGGAGTGGACCACTGAAATAATCCCTGAGGTTTGCAAACTCACATCTGCCATTGCCTGTAAGTTCATCAAGAGGCAAAAAAAATCAGCTAAACTTCCTAAATGCCACATCCCAAGTGACAACTTGCCATTTAAATAAAATTCTGTGAAAATCAACAGCCACGCAGTTCAGCTGCTAAAGAACTAATGAACTTGTAATAAGATTTAGGTAAGAGACTACACAGGTATGCACAGAAGGTACAGGGAAGTCATGTAAATATGGGCTTCAAATAAGAATTTTGAACCTGCTCTTTGAATTTCTAACTCTTAAAAGTCAGCTCATAGGGGATTCAGGGTAAAGTAAGTGCACAAGAAGTTTCTACCATACAAACCAGTCTGCTGTCCTGTAAAATAAAACATGCTAAACTGGCAGGATAAATCAATGAAGTGAGGGAGGTAAGGAACGGTACCTGAAAGCTTTCTTAACACAGAGAAAATGGAAATGCAGAGGACTGGGAACACCAGTGAGAGCAGACAAAGGAAAAACAGATAAGATCAACCATTATCTTCAGAAAACACTGAAAGCACAGGGAGACAGGAGAAAACAAACAGTTGTGTATAAAATGATAATTTTACCAGGGATGAGAAAAATGCTTCTTTATCTGGGCACAGAGTGCTCTACTTGTCTATGAGGAAGATAAACCAGAATACCACCTGTGTGAGCAATCAATTTTCCACCAGCATCAGGAGGTGGAGCTGGGTATTGAATAGGAAACAGAAAAGATTAGGGGAAAGTCAGATGTACTGAAAGCAAACAGAGAACGACATTTAGGTAATTTTCAACTACTGCAATCCCACTGTAGGTTCTCACACGTGACAGGAGTTGGAACAAGTATTTCCTAAAACTTCCAAAAAGCTCCAAAATACAGCTCAGTTTCAGAGACAGTCCCAGAGAATACGAGAAGAAAAAGAAAAAAAAGACATCAATAAATTATAAAGCAAAATATTTTGGCATCAGGTATTTTTAGCAGGAGTTGGCAGGAGATGACATTGAAGTAAATCATAAGTAGCAGAACTGAGAGAAAATTGTATGACTAAACAGAATTTGTGTTAATACTGCCTAGGATAAAAATTCAAGGAACTGGCAGAAGCTATTCCATAAGTCAGTTCTTGGCCACAATTCTGTGCTTATAACTTTTAAATCTTTTCCTGAAGCTTTCACTGTAAGTAACCAAATTATATCAACAATAGACCAACTGTTCTGCTTCAGAAAAAACACACCTATTGTCATTTGGGGATCTATCAAAAGTTAAATATGTCATCGATTGTGACACAGCCATATTGGTGTTTCCCTCAAATACAGATCAGAGGATGAAATGCAGCATTCAAAACCTCAATAAATTAATCAGAAGAATATGGTACAATGCCTACAAACTTGAGGACTGTTCTAAAATCCAAAAGGTCCTTGCCAGGTCCTTCATTTCCATGGAAGTCCTGACCAAGCTGCTGAGCAGCACCTGCCTGTATGTAACTACTCCATGCGCTCTGCAAAACCCCAGCTAAAGAAATGAATAACATTATTTCAGCAAATGGAAAGCACTGATGAGGAGACTTAATGTACAGAGTTGCATCAACGTGATAATCCCTTGGGATGCTCGGTCAGGCCTCCTGGTGTCTTGAGCAGTTCCTGCTGAGAGAAGCAGTAGGCTGGTGATTTATAAAGATTTTGTTTTAAATGCCATGTGTACTATGCCAGAAAAAATTTAAGGATTCTTTTTTAGAAATGCCAGGGAGAATTGAATATAATATTTCTTTAAAATTTAATGAAACATCAAAATGTTTGGGGTTCCCCCCGCTCTCATATGGAAATTACAGTACATTGTTGGGAAATAGGCTTTCATGGTAGTTCTATTATTAAGCCATCATGAAAAATGTATCAAAGACAGTTCCACAAAACTAGTATTTATTTTCTCAAAAGTGGAAATACAACACACACAAAAAAAAAAAATCCCAACCTATCAGTGTAAAACCATGCAAGAACACAATCTAACAGAACATTAACAAATAAAACCCAAACTGGAAATGCTGTAGAAACAAAAAATCTGACAAGCTTCAATAGATACATTCTCACAATATGAAAAATTGCATACATCTAGCCCAGCTGTTTCACTGCCCACTGACTTCTAACCTGGCCATTTTCCAGGTAACTCAACAGCTGGAATGCCATGAATAAATACTTTCACTTCTATATTACAGTTAAAATATTAATTTCCAAAGCTGCTTTTGGTAAATAGTGTTGAGATGTCTGGGGAGAACCAGTTTACAGGTTACATCTTCCCCTCATATGGATCACCTCAGTGTTCTCTGGACATTCCTCACTTGTACCAACCTTGAACCAAGTTCTGTGTCTAAAATGGATGACAGAGTAAGCACTGCTGGGGAATATTTTTCTCAAAAACTTTGAGGCCATCAGCAGTGCCAAAGCCTTCCCAGTGTTCTCTGTGAGGCCTTGAAGAACATCCATTTTTCACCCAGGACCAAGGGACCCCTGATTCTCAGAGAGTATAATGTCATGATGTTTCACCTCTGACAATGCTAAAATTTTCATGACCTCAGAGCAGAACTCATTTAAGGGAAGAGACTGATTAATCTTTTTGAGGTATAAGTCACAATGGTACAATTAAAGCAGTGGGGAGGAGAGCTGCACCCACTGGTCTCCACTGACAATGCTGAATAAAGTCACTAAAAGACTTCAACACCTGTTTGAAATGCACAGGATCAGGGCATCTGACCCTTGGAATTGAAACTATGGTAATTTCAGCAGGACCAAGTGAAGTTTGTACCTCCACATTCCTCCTCCCTATATAAGCAGTCCTTCGGGAGACATTAAATCATCCCATTTCTCCCATGATGGAGCCTGGGCTGGATGAGGTCTCTTGTCAGCAGCAGACAGTTCTCTGAGTGTGCCCATTTCCTACACAGGCTGCTCTACCTTCACCTAACAGGAACAAAACACATTTCAGGAAGAAACCACAAGGCTAAAAAGCAAGATGCCACTTCTGGAATAATTCCTCCATCTCACTGCCTGTAGGGCAAAACAGCCCTTTGAGGAAAGCACAGCCAGGACCAGGCTGCCTGCTGGGTCTGAGGAGCTGCAGAACACACACGACACTTTATTTCAGGAAGAGATATCTCCCACATTCCATTTAATAAGTCAATGAAACCTATTTACAGAATATACTGATGACACCAGAGTTCCCAAATCTCCTGACACCCTCTGATCAGTGAGGGCTTTTATACCTTGCATTGTAAGTACAGCATCTTAAAAATTAAATAACAAGAAGCCCTTGAAAATTTTAGTGTGCTAGAAAAAAAGAGTTTTCAAGAACACACCATCAAGTTTTAGCTTCCTGAATGCTGCTAAGTTCTCATTGCCTTTAGTTTTTTTCCTTTTTTTTCCATTAGCTTTTCTGTTGCCCTCCTTTTGCCTGGGACAAAGTACCAAACTGGATTTCACAGCACAATGCACACCCATTCCTTATCTTGACTGTTCTCCTGAGACACAAACAGCCTATAAAGAAGAAGAAATAATAATCATAATAGAAACAGCTGGATTCACATTCCCCTCTACAGACTGCAAACCCATGTATTTTCTGTACAAAGAGATGAACACTGTATTTCTTATGGTGAAATGGTGTTTGTGTAAAGGATTGCTCCATGCTGGGCTGATGGTTTCACTTCTTTAGGGTATTATTTTGTAGTAATTCTTCTCTTAACAAACTTCCTTTTTTTCTCCAGATGAGGAAAGGACAGCATAATAGCAAGGTAAAGCAGGAAACAAAAATATTTTAGACTTGCAGATTTAAGGGTTAAATACAACACCTATTTGTTCTTGTGAGATTAGGAAGTGCTGGCTTGCTGCAGTCACCCTTTCAGTTTATATTAGAAATTCCCAGTGTCTGTTAATAATGTCATGACTTTGCTTCCTAAAATATTCATCCATCCTGCATTGTAGCCTCAGTTTGTAAATGACATTTGATTTTTAATTCTACAAATTATATAAGCAGTGACTGTCACTCTATTTTCCTCAATAATGAGCAGTGATTTAAAAACAAAAAAGCACATCAATGGAAGGCAGCTTGCAGACATCACTTCTCATTTCCCAGGTCAGACAGAGCACAGCAAGTCAGGCCACACCACTAAATCTCTGTGCAAACCCTTAAAAAAAAAAGTCAACAACCATTGGGAGTATAGATAAACTCTGTATGGATGATTTCTTCCTATTCTGAAAGCAAGTTGTTCTTGATTCACCATGAGAAATTGTACACAGATAGCCTGTACTCACAGCACACCTCGTGCCAACGAAATTAATTCAGCTTATTGTCTGAGCTTTGATATTTTCTCTTCCTCCCTACACCTTATCCCAATTAGCCTTTTCAGTTGTCAGCTTCATGGGTGGCAAACAGAGAACTTGGAACACTAAAGCACTATCAAAATGCACTGTCAAAGCAGTGGCAGGCTGGCTGAAAACCCAAGCTGCTTGTAGGGAACATCAGTGGTCTTTGAGACAAGGCTGCCTACATGGCCCTTCAGATAAACTTGAGCTGGTGAATTAGTGCCAAGGAATTAAGGAACTGTTTTCAAAGTGCAACAAAATACTTGAGGAGAGCAGATAAACAGATGAACACACTCCTTGGTTGATATAGTGTTATTTTAACTTGTTTTATTTATTTTTTTACACAACAACCAAAATATGTGACTATCAACACAGAAATCCCTGATGTACCACCTCAACACTAACCCTGTCTATTTACAAGCACTGAATTATTCATGTTGTATGAGGGCATATACAGAAGAGATCCATATATGTAGGAAGACAGAGAATGTCAATTCCCAAGCATCAGAGCCTTTTCTTAGAAAACTATGACAGAGAGTCACAAACTGTTTCAGCATCACACAATTTCTGTAAAACTTCACTATCTAAATTACTTTGATACTTAAAACTTTACCTTATGTTCACAATCTGCTCTAATGCAAATCGCATTACTCTAGGCTACAGCTCAATTTCATTATTCTAGTGAGGAACTTTTATTGGCAGTAAAGCCTAAGAGAATAAAATTTGGCCTAATTAGATTGTTCACAGTGCCTTTCCTCCAGGAGAAGCACGTGCCATACCTGACAGCCATGGAACCTCGGTGTGTTCACCAGCACTCCACGGGGAAGTTTCACTTACAACCACAGCAGATCAGCTGTATACAGAGCATTTTATGGCACATGAGCTCAGCAGTTCTTAATGGCAGAAGTACCACCAGCAAGAGCCCAAGGCTTTTCTTCACACAGCTCTGACAATGCCTTGTAACCTCTGCTACACCTGGGCAGCAACTGTACCAGAGCTGTGAGATGGTCAGCAGAATCCTCTCAGGACTGTACTAAGATTATTTTATTCAGATGTTTGGAACTGATAGAAAAAAAAAAAAAGTTTTCTTGTCAGTTGGACTAGATGATTATCGTACTTCCCTTCCAACTGAACTACTCTATTTTATTCTTTTTACAAGTCTATTTTCTTGTAATGTACCTCCTAATAAAGTGTCGTCACTATTCCAAAACTATCCCACTACAAAGACTTTTCAGTGCATCTGCTCTAAAAATTAGTCCCCCTACAGTTATTCTCCCAGTTTATTAAATTCCCTCTGCTCTGCAGTCAAGTGCAACGCAGCTGCGCAGTCAGAATGATAAACACCCCAGAAAAGCACTGAAGAATCCAAGATACAATGCTTAATTTTGTTTGCTCCTTCGCCTGAAGCCACTTCCTCCACTGACACAATATTTGATATTGGCTCAGAAACCTCGGATTTCTCCAGGCCATTGCAGGAGGCTCATCCAAGCACAGCCCTGACAGGGGACTGAGAGAGATCAAGTGAGGACTGTAAACAAACCACATCCTGTTTATGACAGTCGGCACAGAAGAGCCATTTCCCTCCTGCTTGGCACTTCCCAACATGTCACTTGGCATCTTCTCGCTGCTTTGGAAGGAAAGCTCATTATGAAATTCATTTGCTGCTAAGAAATTCTCATCCTGGAGGACTGTATCTCAAGTGGGAAGCATCAGGAAAGGATTGCAGCGCATCCAGGGGGGTCAGGATGCTGGAGGAAATTGTCAGTTTTCCAGGTAAAAGAAATCAGATGTTTCCAAATCGCTGCATTCCCACATGAAAATAAATGGGAGAGAAGCTGCTGCTCTTCACTGGCTCCTACCACAGTCTCCATGGCAGATGCTGTGTGCTCCAAAGGCCATTTCTAACTAATGGATCTTTCTAAGATGCATTTTAGTCTTATGACTATTCAATCCTATCTTTCTCTACTAAAATATAGATGGCATAACACAAATTCACCTCCTACAGAACTGACTATTGTTAGAATGTCCTTCTATCAACCTTAGCAGGAGCCTGTCAGAGAGAGGAGGAAAAAACTGCACACATCTTCCTGTTTTCCAAACTATGTCATCCATAATGCCCAAGATGGATTGAGTTTGGCAGGTAAAAAGTTGGAATTTTCTCTAACAAACTACTTTATTCTTTCCATTACATAGCACCAGCACAAAGGGTGCAGACAATCAAGAATGTGATAATAAACCACTGGATCACATTGGACCTGGGGGCAGGAGAAAGGAGCAGCAGCCCATAGATCAATCACAACAGTGCACTCTACTTGTCTAAAGGTGACTTGAAAAAGGGAAATAATACCAGGTGAATGCTGCAAAAAAAAAGAGAAGAACTTCCAGCTGACAATAGCAGTTTTCAAGGTTGTTGAAAAAACCTGCAAATTTGGATGTTTTTAAACTATACCTTAGGAGCAGATCTTTGCTGCTATGGAGGGCTTGAAGACCGGCAACGAGTGAAATTATGACATGGCCACAGTCATGAAGTCAGTGCCAACCTCACAGGATCACCATGGCCAACCCATAGGATGCCACCACTCAGAGGTGAGGCAGCAAGGGAAAGGCAGAAACTCAACTGACTCCACAAGACACTAAACAAGTTATCAGACAAGGCTTTACAGCAATTCCTCTAAACAGTCATCTGTTAACAACATTTTAAAACTATTAGATGACTGTGTTGAGCCACTACAAGTTTATAATGCAGTTTAAACTCCAGATATTGTGCTAATCATTTCACTTTGGCACAAAGCAAACACACAAAACAACACTCTTAAACATTCAATATTCTTTCAGCCTTATAATCATTTATCATATTGACGTTCTTCACTAAACCCAGAAACATTAGTTTTAAATGTAGTGTGAAGTGGGGAGTGAGGGCTGTCAGTCAAATAGCTGAAAACTTACTAATATTTAGACCTATTTCCAAACTTTTCACAAAGTAGAACACAAACTATACAAATTTGTTTATTTACAGTTTTCCAGGTCATGATTTAGCAAAATTCTATGTCTGGAAATACTGAAGTTTCAAAGCCTATGTACAAAGAGACCTTACACAAATTAGATCTAATGAGTTTTCTATAGGAGGTACCTTAATCTCCATAAAGACGAGAAGTAATCCCAAATATCAAGCAACAACACTGGACAAAACAGAGACTGCAAATCTGTAACTTTGGCAAAAGTAACTCGATAAAAATAGTTAAATTCGTAGATCTGTCTACACAGACACACCACACTGACAAAAAACAAGGACTGAGAACAAACAGCAGCTGGTCAGAAGGTGTCAGAGCAAGAGAAATGGTGCAGTTCAAGTTGGAAAGGCCAGTCTGAATAAACAATCTGGGATCTGAAGACAGAAATATCAGATGGACAATGGATGACAAAGAGACGTGGCTCAGCACTAGTACCCGTTTCATCTCTGAAACAGTTAAAACCAGCAGTAAATCTGCCATAATACCCACATCTTAAGTACTACTGCAAACTCTAAAGTTATCCTGGGCAGAGTGGAGTCTGTAAAAGAGCAATTAAGTATATTCCAGAACGGGTTCAGCTGCCTGCAGGGAGGCGACAGGTCCCGTGTCACTGCAAGTAACAAATCAAACAAGTGTCTGGCTCTGCTCCCACACAGGAAGCAAATCTGTTTACAATCCTGAAATGAATAAATAAATGAAACTCCACACTAGTTAACACCTAAAGTTATCCCAAGTGCATGGTACCAACAGCAGAGGAATGATTTGCCAATTGCTGCAGTCCCACTCCACTGAAAGAAAAAATGAGGGTGAGTCTGATGTCTATGTGTAGCAGCAAAATGCCAGAAACATTCAAACAAGTAAACACATTAAAAAAAAAAGCACTTCTGGAAGGCAAGAGGAACACAGACAGAGCAAAACTGTCTTATATGGGAAAAGTTAGATAGAACCTAGTTTATCACTGCAAAAAAGTAAACTAGCACCAATCTGTTCCAAGCAGTGGACAATGGATGACTGGAGACCTAATCTGTCTGTATTAAATGCTGTGTATTTAAAGAGTTGCAATTTCAATCTTCAGAAAAAAAATGCAGTTTGATTGTTGTGGAGACAAATATATTTATATACAACTCGCTGACTTCAATTCTGCACTGCATTGATCCAACCTGCTCTGGACTGGGTCTGCTAAATGCCAGCTTTTGATGCAGCTGAGCTACTGCAATCATCTAGGGAATAAACAAAGCCATTAAATACATACCTTCTGTATTGTTATTTTTACTCAAAAGCAGAAACAGAGGCTTAATTTTATACAAGGCTTTCACATCTGGCAAGGAAAGGTACAATCTTTAAAGGGAAAAGAAAGGAGAAATACCAAATTGTTCTTTTTATCGTCAACAATCTTTGGAATCGTTTGGCAAGGAGTCAGTTCTGGACTTCTTCAATCCTGTGAGAGAGATTAAAAAGGAATAAAAATAACCCGAATTAACTACACAGGATTAGTGAAATCCAACAATCTCTTGGGAGTTGAGCCTCAGGCTCAGAAGAGGTGCAAACAAACTCAGCTCCAAACACCAGCGCAGGAAAAAGTCTCTTACAAAGCAACAACTCTCCAGTGAAGAATCTGAATTTAGGCAGTGCTACTATTACTATCCATCACCCTCTCAACCTGAGGGAAATGAACACCAACACAATAAATATGTCAGTGCTTACCAAGCACTTTAAGAACTGTGTGATGTTGTGATGTAAAATGAAAACCCAGTCTGTACTGCTTGGTCAAAGCCCTAAACCTCTTATCTCACCTATTTAAACTATCTCAGCTGTCTCATCTACAAAAGAGCTTTTGCCAGATAAAGGAATGTCAACACTCAAAACTGTTAAACAACTAACAGCCATCATCTGTACTTACTGGAGTCCACTCAGCAAGGCTTATCATTCCCTCCTGTTTTTCTCCTACCACCTGCTTTTATATCCACTAGTTACAGCTTGAATGAAATTAAATTCAAAACTAATTAAGATAATAATCCCTTTGTGGTTTTGTTATGCAGGTGAAACAATGAGATCCCTCTTGTCTCTGATGGACTCAGGGTAATAAGGAGCCAAACAGTAACGTAACTCCCCCCAAGATGAAGTTTAATGTCTCTAGATCAGTAACACAGTATTAAGGAAAACAAATACAGAAGAGAGCCAACATGCAGCTGTGTGATGTACAGGGCCTTCCCTCATTTCAGTGAGAGCAAGTATTTTTCCAGTGAAATGGAAAGGTGATCAAGGCACGTACAAGTTTTCCAAGACGTACGATGCACCCAGCACCACTTCAGGAAGCTCTCATGCAGAAAACCAGAAATGTTTCATTTTCATCACCTTTCATGGGTCTTCAGCACCAAGTACAAACATGATGCTGAGGCACCAGCAGCTTTGAGGAGGAACAGACAAGCACTCAACTCCTTTGGTCAAACAGCTTCAGCAATACCCACATTCACTCTGCTCCCACTTTTCCGAAACAAATTAGATATGAATAATTAGATGATGGTAAATAAAATCCAACTCACTAGTGAGAGCAGTGTTTGAATGTCCATCTTACAGCACACCCACTGCAATGACTGAGTAGTATAACATTTTCACACAAAAATGCTTTCCAAGAAAAAATTAATTGAATTAGAAAACCTGTCTCAATAGATCCAAGTGAGAAAGGTATCATGCATGGACTGGGCATCTTTTAGTAAATAAAGGACAGATCTTCACAGATCACATTTTATTTACTGGTTTGCCCTGGGCATGACTTCAAGAAGCATAACTTATTGTTTAGGGAATTGATCTGAATTCTATTATTCATTACATTTCATAAATTGCTATTCTGGGTAGAAGTGACTAATAGAGATAATTCTATGTATCTTCCTCCAGATGTTTTCCAACAGAACAATCAGAATAAACAGAACAGCAGTTTCATGGCTTCCTATATTAGTGTTTTCTCCTCTTTTCTGAAACAGTAAAAGTTCACTTCCAAGGTAACATTTCAGTCTCCAGCAGGCAAGCACACATTTACGAGCTACTGCAAGAGTTCTGTAGCCTTTTTTTTTAAACAACAAAGTTATATTTGACATCTAACAAAGCCATATATGTTATGGGAAGACATGGCAGTATTCAGCACTTATTTTTAAGGGAACAGTCTGACTTTTTAAGAGTCAACAGTTAAAACTAGAGGTTATTTGGGGTCACTGGCACTTAGTTCAGCACTAATTTCTTGTCACTTTAGCCTCTCATTCTTCCACAATGGAAAGGGCAGCAGCCAGGCCATCAGAGGAAACCAGAGACTCTAGAATTTCCCTGGAGAAGCAAGACAACCATAAGGGGTGCCAAAGCAGAAGAGGGAAGGAAGCCACAGAAGAGGGAGTATTTACCAGAAATTATAAATGGGTAACAGGCAGTGCAAGATTTTAATTATTAAATTGAAATCAAATCCATTCAATCCCAGTTCATAGGCCTCTCCAAAGGATCAAACATTACTTTCTTCAATGCTTGAATTTTTCCCCTCTCAATTCTGTCTATGTATCAGTCCCTTCTTGGCATTAGTAATACTCTTGCTTGGAATAGAAAGCAAATGCCTGACTTTCCTACTGTGACCACAAGCTCGAGATGGTCAAGAAATTCATGCAGACATTCTAGTCCACAGCTGAATTTGCCATTTAGAGCCAAAGAGATAGGAACTCAGTATTTAAGATAGGAGTTAAAGCCAAAGGAATTCAGTTCAAAAATACAGAGTACATCTGAGTCCACCCACTGCAATAGTCTTTTGCAATTTTCTGCCACAAAGTTCTTTGTAATTAGCACAACACCAAGCCTGTTAATCCTCAGAAAAATCAATGGATTCAACTTTGGAAGATACAAAATGAAATTCCCCATGCTGAAATGTCTCTCTTTAGCTCCACAGTCATTAGGAAAAAGAGGGTTTTAGAAAATCAATTATGGTCTTAACCTGCTCAGTCACAAAATGCATCTCAGGAGAAAAATACAAGTGTTTTTAAACTGCTGTTATTGAGCAAGTCCCCTCTCACAGGCAGCCTTCTCTGACCATGTTAAATTATCTTATGCACACACACAACACCAGATACTTCTGTAATCCACAAAACTACCTCGCTAGTAAAGGTCAATTTCTTTTGGATTGTGGCTGTACATCTACTAATTCTTCCCATACAGTAATAAATCAAACGTCCTCCCACATCACCCTCGTCACTCCCCACACTTCCTCTTCTCTCCCCTCCTCACACTTTCTTTCCAAATTCTCTGTTACTTATGAATGTGTGGGCTACAGAACACACATACCCTTCTCTCCTTGCCACTGTCAAACCAAATAGAGCAAACCAGCTGTCTCTGCATTTGGCCTGAGTGAAAGCGGCATCCTTGCTCCTTCCTTTGCTGGTTTGCACAAAACTGGCTTTAAAAGACCTGCCCTCCTCTCTGGTTTGACAGCTTGGCCTAGAGTTTCCATAGCTAGTCACATTTCAGATTTGTTGTGAATATGAAAATTACAAATAACAGTTTTGATCTGGTTTCTTATCTTTACCAAATATTATGTGACAAGGTGTAGACTGGTTGATAACCCCAGTTAGAGACAGGAGAGCCAGAAGAAGTTAATTCTTTTTAAAAAACCCATCAAACACAACCCCAGGTAAAGCCTTGCTCTTGCACATACAACAGGTAATAGGTTGGAATATGCTGTGACTATAATAAGGCCAAGTCTAACAAATTTTTTCTTCATTCAGAGCGAAAACCAGCACTTAAACTTTTGCCAAGAAGGGACAGAAGGAAAGATTTTCCTATTGACTATCATATTTCTGGCATAAAATTAAATTGAACCACTACAGCAATATCTCCATCACTCCACACTACATTGTTACCACGGTATTCAAATTCCTGCAGGAGGGCTGTCCCTCTAGGAATCTATTACCTTCCAGCAAAGTCTATCTTAACTTGCCAGGAGCTTGTTTTTAAGTCAGCGTCAGATGCAACCTCATCAAAATGCTCCCCTATGTCCTTTACCAAAGGATTTCATATTTCCAGAACAACCAGGCAGGAATATATTTATTGCATGTGTAGGTATAGAGATTTTAAGCCAAAGAAAAATAAGATTTGAAGCAGGAAGGGAAAGAAATTTCCTTTGTTTCTCTTCTCCTAAAAAGGTCCCAAAGGAAAGGTTATTTCTATGGAACTCTCCATCTTATGCCATTATTCATCTATAGCATGGGTTTAATATTGTGGCCTGAAGTGCACTGAATTCTGCTTTTTCCTTCTTCTAGCTCTATCCATTGCAGTGCAAAAGCAGAAGAGCTTTATGAGCCAAATCTGGCAGGGCCCCTTTAGAAATGCACACAGATGCCCACTTTCAAAGAACTTTAAAAATACCACAAACACTAACCAGCTGAAAATTACAGAACATCCTTCTCTTAAAAAAGAGCTCCCAAACAAAAGGCTAACTGAAAACTTATCCCAGTAAATATCCCTTGATGTTTTTTCCCCTATACCTATAGCACACATTTGTACATAATTAACTTGGTCTAAGAACTCTCATTCCTTTCTAGCTTTCCAATATTTAAATAAACTACTCATTTTTCAATTGTCAACCCATCTAAATAACTTTGCCAGCAGCACAACTCATCTCTTTCATAATTATAGGAGATACTAAGAGCCTCCTTTCATCTTTCGCTGAACAAGTATTTAGCCAGCTTCCAAATACCTGCTGCAATTTGTTATCCAGGGCTGCTTCTTGCCCCTGGCTGTCTCCTTTCTGTAATTTAGTGACATCCTAAGAATCCAGTAATACCCTGTGCAGCAGCAGCACAACACTTATTTTAAGATATTCAAATAACTTCCTGATACCAATGACAGTATTCCTTCAGCCTTTCAAGCTACTGCTACATATCAGCAGATTTTCTTTGAACCACTGAACACAAGAAGACCTAACATGGTCTTTTTTCGTTTGGATGTACAGCCACAGTATCCTTCCAGGGTGCTTCACTAACAACTGGTTTAACATTCTAGAATACACACTCCATTTATTAAGTAGCTTAAATGATCTACAGCCTTTTGAGGCTGGGTGAGCTAACTATTATTGCTCAGTCAGAACTTGTTCTGCCCTCCATTTCCAATCACCTTCAAGCTTAAATTTCACTTAACACACTCATTTTCACCTTTAATATAGCTAAATCAAGGCACCATATGGATGTAGTAGTAGCATTATTAAAAATGGAGGCACTCCCCTCTAGTAGCGTGATCAACTAATCAAGCAAAACCTCATAAAGCCAACATAATGAAACATTATAACAGCATTATAAAACAAAACAACCCATCTTTCACCATTGACAGCAGCAAAAAAACCTAATTACTAGTATCACATCCCACCAAAATAGAAAACATATTTTCATTGAAAAAGAGTTTACGGCTCTTGGTCGGTGTCCTTCTCCTGTTGACACACTGAGTGGTTTGTTAGCTATTAACCCTCCTGTGTATTCACCCTTAATGCTGTATTTCTTATCTTACAAACCCTATTGACATAAAATCTGTCTCCACTTTGTACCGAGTCTGTCTTTCACTTCTGCCCTATTAACTCATGTCAATACAGCAAAGGGAGCAAAAGAAAGCAGCAAAGTCAATACACATTCATCACATTTTTGTGCAACTGCAATGAAGAGGAACACACAACAAAGGAAGTGGCTGCACAGGTCAGAAGTTCACCTACCAAATTAATACAGAGCACCCCAACTATTCAGAGCAAACACCACGTACCAGAGCAGAAGTTCCTCTACCTCTACTGTGCTTTTGCAAATAAAAGTCACTCACAAGACATGCTGTCCTTGTTTTAGGGAAATTACAAGGTGTGGTGGGATTTGCCAGATCATCTCAACTCTTTCCTATGCTTTTTCTGCCCTTCCTGAAATTGCATTTCTTTAACTAAATCACGAAATACCTCTGGGAATAAGAGAAGGCATCATCACTGAACATTTAACTGGACAGGATCATCTCTTTTCTTCCCCAATCCCTGCGACAATAGGAACACTAGAGATCTGAATTCAGAACAAAGGAGAAAGCATTTATCAGACAGAATAGCAGAGATTAAAGCATTTCTCCCTCTGATTGAATGACCACAGTATCACATTCCCTCTGCTCCTGCTGCTGCAGAGGAAGTGATTGAGCCCTGGCACAGAGGCCTTGCTGAGTGAGGAAGGGGGCAAATCCTCTCACCAGAATTTTAATCTCTTGCTCCTGGAATCAGGAAATCATTACCCAATGCAGCAGAGAAATGAATGCTACATCACGTCCAATGGTCTCCCTGCTGGCAATTTCTATGTGAGAGAGTTTATTTCAAAGACACTGGATAAGGTATTGCAGACCTTTAAGTTACATGGGACCCATGAAAGACTAAAAGAACAAAAAAGACAAAAAATAGGAATGAAAAAAGAAAAAATGAAATTGTGAACATCATTTAAAGACGGATGGAAAGAGCCTGAGTGAAATCTGTGACTTCCACTGCGGAGCAGTAAAACATATTAACTCATCTTGCCAAAATACTCACTGTAAAAGACATGATTTTAGTGCCTTTTACACACTCCTGGGCTTAACTCAAGCCTCATTTCTCCTTTACAGTGGACAATGTTGGGGATGACAGGAAAAGAAAAGGTAAGATTCCAAATGCTGGACTGATTTCAAGATGAAGAGCCTTGTGCCTCCCTTCCAATTCACACCAGTTCCCTGCTCAGCAGAGCCTACCCCTGCACAGCTCTGCAAGGTGGGAACACACCACACCTCAGAGCTCGCTGAAAATTCAAAACTCATCCAGCACCAGGAAGGGAAGTCTGGGCTTTCCTTTGCACCCATATGTGCAAGGACAAACTCCCCAAAAAGAGGATTTGTTCTAAATTACAGAACTATGTAGAGATAGGCCTATTGAGACACATAACCAGGCCATCCTCTGTTACAGAAGTACCTCAGGTACAAGATTAGAAACTTTTAACAACTTGTTTATGTAAGAATGCTTGAGATACTATCAGGAAGTTAATTTTTTTTCCTGAGGAATCATATCATGTTTACTTAAAGGAAAAATGCTGCATAATGCAAATAAAAGTTGGCTATTGTTATCACAAGTCTTGCAACACTTGATGGTTTCTCTAAAACTAACAGTTCTCAGACATCAATTTTCATCATTTCAGAACCAATATTCAGGACCTCCATATTAGGGGAGAAGAACCTTAATAAAATGGCAGCATTGGCAAAATGAAAGCAAATAAAATCTGTTAACTTTAAATGCTGGTGGTTTGATGGTTTTTGCACTCCTGAGCTGCCACATCAGCTGGTCCGTTGGGCAGAATGTTAGTGCTGAAGAGATGTAGGGCTTCCCTGAAATAAGGACAGATTTTGGTGTCCAGTTCTGGGTTCCTCAGGACAAGAGACCTGGAGCTCCTGGAGTGGGTCCAGCAGAGGTAGAAATCAAGAAGCAGTGGGGAAATTATGCAGGTTTCAAAAAAGGAAAAGGTTAGCCATTTAGATATTTGTTTAGATGCAAAGCTGAATGAGTGATGGGATACATGGGTTGCACTCTTCAAAATAAATCTGCTCTGGCTCCCAAAATGATTAAATGGATGCAATAAAGGAATTATTAAAATAAATTTAATTAATGTTGTTCTATGTCCAAGTTCTATGACCACTAAATCATTTGCACAAACAAAAAGCAGACTGATTTATCATGGCCATTAATGCCAGCCTGTAAAGTCAATAAAGTTTACATTGAGGTTTCAGGTTAGTGGACAGAGTCCAACAAGCCAACTGTGCCTCAGGTAGACACTCTGTTTTAACTCATTCTCCATTTGTGACATCTCAGACAAACAGGTGCTGCTTTAATAATTCTGATGGCTTAAGGGGCTTTTCCTTTGGTTTTACTTAGTGGGTTTTTCTATAATGGAAGCAGCAAAACAAATGGTCCTGGTTCCAACACGGTAAAGGACCCAAGCAAGTGAGCTCAGCCCCCCTTTTCTCTGTGGCTCCCAGTTTGTGCTCAGTGTCAAGGCTGGTGTAAAGAGGTATGAGTTCAGGATGTGGGAACTGAATTTGTCACTTAAAGAAATCACCACAAACATTCTACAGGAACATTTACTAACTGCTAAGCCATGATGAAATCAGAACAGACAAAACCACAGGCATCAGTTCTCAAACAGTTTTAATGTCAAAAGGTATTAAATGAAGCCGTGACCCATGTGGAGATCACAGAAACCAGCCTTGCCACTCTCTGAAGGAAGTTTCAAAGCCAAATACCCAACAGTTAAGAAATGTCAAACACATTCATGGAACCATCCTCCAGTAACTGCCTATCTTCCCATGCTATTTTAGCTTTTAAATACAGTGGGAGTAATTAACCTCCTGGAAGCAAATCTATGAAATATTTTTGAAGACCTAGGAGTTGCAGATAGAATAATAGCAATTCACAGATAAGCTAGAGCTGCTCCTCAGCCCTAGATTTGTAACCCAGCCCTGGGCTGGGCAGAGAATCCAGGGATTGCTTGCTTAGTCCTCCTCTAGAAAGGAAGCCAGGCAGGAAGGTATGAACAAGCTTCCAATGGTTTTCACCATCCAGGTCAATTTACAAAAGGAAAAAAGTCTTTAGTGATGGCTTAGAGCTTGGAGGCACAGCACCAGGATATGCAGATGGCTCTCACAGCTCAGTTATAAAGACAATTCCAGTCATAGCTTTTGGTTAGAAAGGAGTAGTCAGCTATACTGTATTGTACAAATAGATACATATATAATATATATACAGCTATACAGTGTACAGAACTTGCTGAACCTTTTTATCAAAAGGAAAAAAACAGAACCTCTCTTCTCTCCTTGCATTTGGATTGATGCCACAAAGCATAAACCAGCTCCTCAGATGAAAGGAAAAGGAGGAATTTTTAACAATGAAATTCATTCTCAGCTGTGACAGGTTGGATTTTTTTTTCTATTTCTGCAGTGACTTCACTAAGCAGATGATCCTGGGGTTGCAGTTTAAGTCTTTCAGTGACTTGCAAGCAGCCTCCCTGCACTAAAAACATCACTGCAGTGGCCACTACCCCTCATTTCTTAATTTTTATGACCTAATATATTAAAATCAGTTTAAGTGTAATAAAGTCTGCAACATTTACAGCTACAAAATATGGGAGGACTGTAAAATTAGCCAAGCATCAAAGTAAGGGAGTCTCAAACATCCTCAGTTCACTTTCCAGGGACAATATACATGGAATTGGCACAAACTACAAAATCAAAAGGAATTTAAATCAAATTAAAATTCAAACAATCTTTTCTCCTGCCTGCTAGGGGCTCAAGGGACACTAACACATAACAGATTCACTCTTCTGCATTGTTTCCTCAGGTTCTCATTCTCACTTTCTAAAATTTGTTTATAAAAGTGGTGATCTGAAATATTGATGATTTACTCTCATATGTGGTTTTGCTCAGCTGCAGCTGGTTTGGCAGTAATGACATACTTTTTCTCTCTACCCCTTTTCTGTAGAAGATGGAGTTGGAATACAGGATTTTTAGATCACAGAATATCCTGCGTTGGAAGGGACCCACAAGGATCATCCAGTTCAACTCCTGTCCCCACACAGGAAAGACCCAAGAATCCCACCATGTGCCTGAGAGTGTTGTCTAAATGTTCCTTGAACTCTGTCAGGCTTGGGCTGTGCCCACTGCCCTGGGGAGCCTGTTCCAGTGCCCAACCACCCCTCTGGGAGAAGAACCTTTTCCCGGCTTCCTCCCCTGACTAAACTCCAGCTGTTCCCTGGGAACCACAGACCTGTCCTCAACTGTTCCCATCTCTCTGTCTCTCCAACAGTGACAAGTACGAACTGTACAAGGCATGAAGGCAGGGTCTCTTTGCATTATGGTCTGTTCTAGAACCACAGAATACTTTCTTTCCTTAGGAGGGTTCCCATTGTTTTCTTAATAGGATGTTATTTGATGAATGGGAGACAAAGCTGACTGAAGCAAAGCAAAATATATCTGCTTTATCACATGTTTATATTGAGCAGAATTCAAAAAAATCTGTTTGGGGCACAGACAAAAGCTTAAGGATTTCCAAGTGACATGAGTTGCTCTTTGGGAAAGCCCTGCTCAAGCAGCGACAAAAACATGTTTTAGTAAACACTGTCATAAGGTTTAACTCCCACCAGCCAGAGGGACAGATTGCTGACTTGCTTAACATCACACACAAGTCTCAGGTCAAACAAAGAGCTGAAAACAAAATTGCTTCCTAAGGTTCAGTAAGGTTTGAATATTTCTGCAGTCTTGTCTTACACAGGTCAATTAATTTCCATTCAGCCTCTCCCTCATGCTGTTTACCTGAAGCAGCTTTAACACACTAAAGAAGCATCACATCATAAGCAGAAACACATATCCTTGTACATACTTAGAAGAACACAAGCAACTTCAAAGTGTGTAAATACACAGCAGACATACATTGCTCATACCATCTGCCTTCTCCAGAAACAAGTCCTGGTTCATCTCTGCTTATAAGACTTCTACTGGTCTCAAATTTCCTGCACACTCCATCCCCCACATAAGCTTCTCCCGACACAGTGATGAGTACACAGTCATATAAACCCCAAGATGGGAATATATAAATGGTTCTGTATTAGTAACAATCAGCAAAGTGTCATGGATTTTATGACATGTCCGATTCTTCTCACCTTCATGTTTCAAAACTATGTCTCAGTATCTTGCAGCAGAGACCATGATGGGGAGCTACTCCTTTCAAGTAAGGCAACTAGGAAAGGAACTTACTTCTTAAAAGTGCTGTGGAAGAGCTTTCAATTAAAAACTAGCCTGATTGATCAAGCATGGCAGCATCCACACAGGCTCCTGTTCTTTCATTCAGACACAGGAACTTCTCTGGAGTCCATACACATTAACCAAAGATGCCACTCACTTTATTTTTAAAACATCAAAACCAGTGAAGTCTGAGGCTGTCTGACCAGGATTGCCAGGTTTGCAAGGAGAAAGACACTGACTTCTGTCAGACTCAATGACAGCTACATTATCCATGGGAGCTGCAAGGACTCTTCTCTCTTGTTCAGTTCTCACTCAAGAATTAGACAACTGTCTCTAGAGGATGGGAAATGAGAAGCTACTAAAACTTCATCCAGTCTCACTGTCCTGTGCTCAGTTCAAGACCTTCAGCATTAATTCAGGGAAGAGAAGAAGTAACTACTTCAACACAAAATTCTGCTTTATACTTGAAAGTTATGCCTGAAATAAGGCCTGGAGTTCATCATTCATAAGTCTGCCACTGAGCCACAAATTTCCCAAGGGAGTCAGAATGAATTTCAAGTCTCCTCTGCTTTCAGTATTAATGAGTATTTCCTCTGTAAGTTCAAGAATGTCCCCCATTGCTATTTATACACAGAACCCCCACCTTCAAGCAGCAAACTGGCAAGATGACACAGCTCAGGTCATCTTCTCCACCAGGGAAAGCTCTCCCTAAAGTTCAGAATACGCATGTTGTGAAGTTCTTCTGAGAAAAGGCACATTCTACAGACAGCAGACCTGCATTCTGGTTTGAGGAGACAACTGAAATGTGTTTTCTCTTTGCATAAAGGCATTTCCTTGGAGGCATCTGCAATCCATGCAAATGAAAGGTTTCCAAAAGGTCACTGGCAATATAAATTGTAATTAGCTTAAAAACATCAAGTATTTTTGGCAGCACTCTGCCCCAGGTTATCTTACTCTTTCTTGGGGTTTTTTATAATCACAGTTATTATCAGCATTTTTTCCCCCTTTTGGATGTAATCAGGAAAGAAAAAATCTCATATACACACTGTTAAAAGGCATTATACTACTCTCAAACAGGCAAGTTAGAGACCACCTATGGCTGTACAGTAACTACACATGAGGTAACACAGCAGCAGGTGCACTTTTATTAAACAGGACACAGTTAAAAAAATTAAAAACCCACATTATGCTGCTCTTAAGTCCAACCAGTTACTCAAAATTTACAGCAGATTTTGCCATGAGCACTGATACCACACTTGGTATCTACAGCTGCCCTTTTCCAGCATCAGCAGAGCCCACAGCACTTAAGTGCAGGAGACAGGAACACTGTAGCTCAGGGAACACAATTGATCCTAGAAAGCATTTGGACAAACAAAGCAAAACTCATTCAGCAGTCACTGTATTGGCAGTTCAGACTTGCTGCTGCACCCAAATGCCCAGAGGAGATAAGTCAAACAATATAGCACAATTATTTTATTGACAGTCTAGAAAATAATATTTTTGGTTAATATAAAATTGAAGTTCTAGCCCCTTAACTGCAAGCTGACATCCCAGTCCTGAGTCAGTGAAGCACAGGATTTACTGGTATGTGGCTTCAATAAAAACCTGACAGACACTATCTGCTTCCAAGTTCCTTCAATACAGAAGAAGCTCACTCTGCTGATTGTCTTATCCAAGTATCCAAACCCTGGTCATGTATCAGGACAAATTAGATGGAGCCTTTTCCTCATAGATGTGAACAGCCCTTTCATCTCTTCTGTCTGATACCTGCCCCTGTCCTATGTCCCTTTTCTCTCAAATTGACCAATTGATTAATCAAGTTAAACTCAGAGCAATTGTTCTCAACCTGCATTTAGCTTAAAGCCTTTTGCTTCTCTATCAGATCTGAGCATTGGCTGTGTGCCCAACCTCATGTCTATCTGCTAATCCTATCAGAGGGTCTAATAAAAGGTATTACTTCTCCTTACAAACCTGGCTCTGCTGGTTCTTCTGTGAAACATCAAAATGCACTCTGACTTCAACAAGCTCCAATTCTTACACCAGAGCAAGATTTGTAGAAAGAAAAGCAAGGCCTAAGACCCAGATGAGCAAGTCCACTCAATAAATTATGTGACACAGACAGACAACCTGTGTTCCAATTCTTTACCTGGTGGCACAAGATTCAACAGGAGGGGATGGAAGCAGCTCTACTCCACACTCCCAGCTACAAGTGAAAGGGCTACAAATTGACTTTAGTCTGGATCTTTAAGTAGATAAAGATGCATCAACATAAATGATACATTCTGTTTTCAAAGGTCAATTAATGTCTTGTCTCAATGGCAATTTTTACTTCAATGCGAGGTGCAAAAATAGGGACTTTTTCCATGGATATGTGCTGCCTTGTCAGCAGGGTCACATAAAAAAAACCTCTCAGTTTTTTCTTAAAGCATACACTCTTTTTTATTAGTTGTAGATGCTTTGGACTCTATGTACTGCAACTGCCATAGGCTAGATCTGATAATCCTTTATTTGTACAGTCAGAAAGGGACACATTTTGGTTTATTTCCATAAATATTTCAAAAGCTTTTGCTGGCTGAGAGACAGAGAGACTCTTCAGTAGTTATTCCACTCATAAGAATTTGATTGTTGTTGCCTGAATAAAAGGAAAGCTTGGGGTGGGGTGGGGTTGTTGTGGGAGTTTTGAAGGGATTTTTTTTGTGTGGTGTTTTTTTTTTAGTGATTTCCATCTCTTAACAGTGAGAACATATTTCAAAAGTTATGAATATGAACATTGTTTTAAATATTGAAAATATGTAAAAACAGTCCATACATAAAATATGACAAGGAAATTACATTTTGCTGAAACACTGTTCTAAACTCCAACAGAGCAACATGCCCAAGCCTTCCTTCTGACCACACATCCAGCCCCAATGGGCCTTCTGAATGTCACATCCTACCATGGTTTCTCTTGTGTGGCTAAAGGAGCAAAAACCCAAGTCACCAGCAACAGAATAACTGGACCAGTTACCACCCCCCCCCCCTCCTGAACCCATCTCACACTCTATCCCCTCTCCCTCCTAAGGAAAGACACATTGCTGCAACAGAATGAGTGCACTGAGAAATCATCAGAATGTCATTTAAGCAACAGGGCATGGCTGAACCACTACTGCCCAAAAACACACCAAATACTGTTTCAAACAGAGACAGAGATAAGGAACTGACTGTAAACACATTTCCCTTCTGTCATGCAAGAACTAAACAATCAGTCTGACTTGGGGACTTTAAAAAATGCGGGTTTTTTTCCAATGCATTTTCTTCAACAAGAAGTCTTGTGGATAAGGGTGGACAAAGGAGGAAGCACTGGCAAGGCACAAACACACCCTTGGGAGTTTTCCATGTTTTACAGAGAGATCTTATTTATCAGCCCAATTTCCTGAGAAGGCCTTGTAAAAAGGATGGAGAGAGACTTTTTATACAGTGACAGGACAAGAGGCAATGGTCTTAAACTGACAGAGGGCAGGTTTAGATCAGATGTTAGAAATATTTTACTCAGAAGGTGGTGAAGTTCTGGAATAGGCTTGTCCAGACAGGCTGTGGATGGCACGTGCCTGGAGGTCTTCAAGGCCAGGCAGGATGGGACCCTGAGCAACCTGATCTAATGAACGGCATCCCCTGCCCATGGCAGAATGGAATGAGATGTTCTTTAAGGTCTCTCCCAACCCAAACCATCCTATGATTCCATGATCCAAAGTCTGTGCAGGAAGAGTTTCTGAAACAGGCACATTCACATCAAGATGCTCTGCAGCTTCTTCTTTCTTTCCCTTCACTTGGAACACTTTTTAGCTAATTGGCTCTAGAATTTATAATCCCGGTGACAGCATCCTGGCTGTGCAAGGCAGAGAAGATGGAGGAGGAGGGGAGGGAAGCCAGAGCAGCTGCCAAGGCTGTCGGCACCATCTCCTGTTCTGAGCTTGTTACTGCAAAGCACCAGCTCGATCCAAGGATGCCGAGGCTCCTCTCGCTCACCCCGGATGATCAGAGTGTCTTATGCTTTGAAATATCACGAGACAACTTCGGAGATTTTATGCAGACTCCAGAAAAAGCAGGAATCCAAACATGAAGTGCAGCTAAAACCACCGAATTTGAAAAGGAGAAAATTAAGCAGCCCCGGGGGGAGAAATGCAATTACAGCAGAAAAAAAAACTGTGTTTCACCATTAGCATTGCACAATAAGAAGGTTTGTCAGGCACCGGTTTTGCCTACACATGTTCACATCCGTCAGCATTTCCATGATAAATCCTAATTTTCGCCATTGTTGATCACATTGAACTAAAACTTGGTATGCAAGTTTTTAGCACAGATGCTCAAATAAATTATGCACATTAGTCATTTAACTTTCAGAGCAGCAAGAGAAATCTGCTTTTTGGGAGGGGGGTTGACTGCAATTTACAACAAGTTCTTTTTTTTGCCTTACACAGCTAAAAAAGACAAGCAGCTTACTTTTTTATTAAACTTTCCAAGCAGTATGTCTTTTGTATAGATGATAACACTTTGAGAAGAGGAGAATATTTATAACTAATTAAAAATGCCCTCCCAGTACCAATGATACACTTATTTTGCTCTATACATTCACATGTGCATACAAGCAGCACAAAGAATATTAAAATGAAAACACATAATGAAAATACCAATAAGAGCAGTCTGAAGGTGGTAGGCAGTAAAGATGATGTGATCTAGATGAGAAATTGTTCAAGAAGTGATTAGTTATGGAGCTGAACAAAAAGTATGTGAAGATATGATCAACTGATTGACACATCCCAGGGCAGACAATCTATTTTTCAGACATAACCATATTTGAACTCACACCATTTCACAGCAGTTACAAAACCCTAAAGAATTCACATTTACCTTGGTAAAATGTCTCAGTGTATTCTGCTTAAAATAAACAACATAAACTGTACTCTAAAACCGTTTAGAAAAATCCATAGTCTTCTACACTCCTGTTTTTACAGCAACTACAGTAGGTGTTTGGGTAAATGAGTATAAAATGTCAGAAAATTCATTCTGTATTCTGCATTCTGCCACCAATCTTCCTCTGGCTTCCCATGACTGCTCAGGAAAGCTATATTGCAGTTTTAGCATTACAAATTAAGAGACAAAACTGTTACACACAGCCTTGTTTGACTGTTGACAACTTCTCATGAAACACTTCAACAGTTCAGGAGTCGTGGTCAGGACTATAATTTCAAGATACTATATGGGAAGAAACAGATGTGTCTCACATGCTTTTGGGGGAGAAGGGAACAAAAATTTCTTACCAAGTACAGATAGACAAGAATTCACGTATTTTATTTGCCTGAAAAATCAAGAGGTGCGGACTAGGCAGGAGGTATGAGCAGAGATGTTTCTTTTCATTCCTGTGGCTTTCTGGATCTGTGTGTGAGAACGTGAGAAACTTGGGTCACTGTATTAAGTGACCCAGCGCAATCCAGGGAGACACAAAGCTGCTCCAGAAACTAAGTCCAGACTCCTCAGCTTACATTTATCTGCCTCATCCATGGAACCATCCTGGTGACTTCAGGACTGATTCTAAAGATACCACCAAACCGACAGGCCCTTCTCTTTCCAACTTGTATCCAATTTTTCAAGGCATACTGCAGAGGCAATAAAAGACAAATCCCTAAGAACTAGAAGTCTTAAAGCACTACAATTCCCAGAGCTCTGTACAAAGCTTGGCAGCAGGCTGAATATATGGGTTTACATAATACCACTGGTTTCAAAGTAGAATATTTTTGTACTGCTGCCTACTGCACAGCTGAGATTACAATTTCTCTCTTTGTATTCATATCACAAATACAACAAGGATGTGGGGCACTCTTCCTTTGCCCATCAGACTCCTGTAAATCATTAATTTGATCATAGCATCCCTCCACTAAGAAGGAAAGAATATGAATAATGAAAATAGATAATAAGTTTTGACTTGTAATTACTTCAATAATTTTAAATATTCATTCTAGTTGCTGAGAACTCCAGACTAGTATTAAGATACATCTATTTAATCTAGAATTTTTAGGAATTTTAATCTCTCAGAAGTGAAAGATTTATAGCCCAGATGTGAGTCATGCACAGCAGAGATGTAAGGCTGACTTCTCCTCCCCTAACTTTTAGTGTTAAAACACAGTTGCCTGCTGTACAACACACTACCAGGAACAGTCTGTGCTTCCTATCAAATTAACTGTAAGAAACCAAATGCTAATGTTTGTACTGGTTTTGACTGTAAAGTTTCTACAGAGCTTCAGGCTGAAGAGATGGTACAGATGCCACTGTGTCTGTCCCCTCCAGGCTTTCTCTACATACTTTCTTTTAAACAAAGAGTAATTCCATGACCAAAGTTGCCTGGTTTCCTATGGGTTTCTCTCTCCAAAGGTGACTGCTGACTCAAATAGACTTTATTTCTCATACCAAAATGATATGAAACAGGAAAAGCATCAAAATGATGCCAACAACACTATCATGGTACTATGGATTTCCACGAGCCTTTGGAAACCATGGCATAGCAGGAATTATGGATTGTGCTGATACCAGAGTACCAGAGGAGAGCTCCCTCAGTGCCAGGCTCAAGGTGGCCAAGGAGCACAAAGCCACTGACAACATGATGTTTGTGAGGATCTGTTTGATTGCAAGGCTCTGATCCCTAATAGGATATGATCTCAGGATATCGCTCTCCTGGAGATGGAGATCTGATTTCCTTAAACTTGCTGGAATTCATTATTTTTGAGACCTCTACCATCTGCCAAACTTGACAGAACACAACTTGCAAGTTCAAAAGTGTAGGGTAGGCACAGACAATCTCATCTACATACACACACAAAGCACAGTAATAAGCTTCACTTCCTCAGGAAATCAGACTAAAAATGGCACAATCATGAAAAGCAAAGGTCTGGGCAAAATCCCATGTTTTTCAAATTGAAAGCATAAGTCAATGTCTTGGCTAAATTATTTTTTGCCTTCCTATTTTCTGCTAACTATATGATAGCAAAAATTAGAAAAGCTTTGTATCTACCGAATTAAGAGTCCCGAATAACCAGATGTAGCTCTGGAAGCTTACTGTTTGAATATGTAGATTGGATACTTACAGGGGCACTGTGAAGTACCTTCTGCAATAAAAGTGCAGGAAAGATCCATTTTAGAGAAAAGAAAAAGCAATACCTACAGACATTTCTTCATAATCTCACTCTGTAAATGAATGCAGAACCTGCCAGCAGTTAATATTGCCCTGAAGCAATGTGAATAAACATTTGTCTGGTATTGGGCACACAGACACCTCCACATATAAATCAAGGTGCAATGTGCCATATAGATAAACAAAGAAAAAAACCTCCTACCTCATCCTGTATTAGACATTAAGTGCTTCTTTTGATCACAATATTACTCATAAAGCCTATTAAAAAGCTAGCACTTCTCTCCTTGTCAGATAAAAGGCACCTCACTGTAATTAAACTTCTGTCCAACTTTCCAGAAGATTAGGGGAAGAAGTGTGACAGGCCCTATTTGTTTTTCTGACTGACACTCCTTGGGACATCCAAGGGAAACAGAAGATGGGCAATAGATTTACAACACTTCTGAGATAAGAGCACTTAGGGAGATGGACGGATCTGGGTTTGTCATCACTCATTCATTGCTTTTTTTATTAAAAAAAACCAAAACAATCTCTGCTGCCCAACTCAAAAGCATTTGCTGTTCAGTTTGCAATAGTCTTCAGTGGTTTTGGGGTTTATTGCATTTTAAGCAAGAACACACACAGCAGGTTGTTTGGGTAAATCAGTTTTATGTGGTTTATATGAATAAAAGAGGTAAACAGCCATGACTCTTAACAGAACTCTGTGAGCACTTGGAATAAGAAAATACTTTTTCAAACACATTCTATGTGTCCCTTTTCCCACATGAAAAAATATGTCAAAACACATGGCTCGGCTTCTGACACCAGGTGATGGGAATAAGCCATCAGCTCCAGAATCTCAACAGCAGAACCAAAGATTTACTGCTTTTCCATTTTCCTTTGTGTCCTTCATCCTGCCCAGAACCAACTTCACAAGTGTTCCCTTGTATTTGACTTTCCACAAGACGTCTCAAGGTCCAACGTCAATACTGCACTTCGACAACAAGAGCAAAAGTAGAAATGATCACTTTGGGAGGGAATAAAAGTAATCAAAGAAATCCTTTTTCATAGCCTGTCTTTTAGAACTGCAGCAAAGCTCAAGCTGTAAGCAGCCTCATTCCTTCATGTTAGCCATCTTACAGGATAATGCTGAGGAGAAGGGAAGTTTTCCCCTACATTTCCAATTCTGGAATACTTTGCCAGGATTGTTTTAGGAAATCTCTCCAGAGACTCCAAATATGCAGCCAGGAAGCAGGCAAAAAGAAATATGCAGCTTTTCTCGCTTTAAAAAAATAGTGCAACTACTACATCATTTTTCCATAAGACATAAGCCTATGAACCACTTGGCTGACTTTCCATATTATAAACTACAACCATCAACACCATTTCAGTGTACAATGCCGAAAGCACTCACAGTGGGGGGGGGGGGGGGGAAATTGTGCTTTAACTAATAGTGGCTGCATGGTTAAATTGACCCACTAATTAAACACCTTCCTTTCATCACCTTTTCCTAAACAACAGAGCAGGTACACTTAGTGCTATCAAAGTGACCCTGAGCAATCTTCTTTTGAACCTTTGGATTGTTACCTTTGCTCTGCACTTAAAAAGCTCCACGATACTTCCTGCTGCTGCTGCTGAAAGGATAATTTACTCTATTTATATGACTTCTAGCAACACACTCCAAAGCAGCAGTGAGAGTCCATCACGATTAATGGCACTTTCAGCTACATTACTCAGCGATCCTGAAGTTGCCAAGACAAGTGAGTTGCTGCTCGTGTTCGGTGCTAAAGTGACCCTCTCCTCTCCCCCCGTGTCACACCACAGGAAGGTTTTCTGCCCCTGCAAAAATTCCAACCTCTGAGGGAGTCTACACAAGTCAAACATGTAAACAATCACTGTTAAAAGAAATTGATTTAAACCTACTGTTCAAGAAATTCAGTCCTGTGGTTCTGTGTCTAAAAGCATCCAGTGTGAGTGACAGAGCAAATAGGATATGCTTCATCATTTGACCTCTGGGAGGCCTCCAGACACTGGTAATTGCACAGGCTACACAAAACACAGATTGCACTGCAGATCCCCATGCAGGGAAACATCAGTGCAAAAGTGAGTTTGTAATGCCTCTGTGGTGGGATGGTCGCTATTGCCTTTTCAATAACACAAACACTGGCTCCAAAAAATGCACAGTAATGATAAGTAGGTTAAGAATGGAAGAATGAGATGTTGTCTATTTAGTGAAGACACATAACATTTGGAAAAGGTTGTTACCATGTGTTTATTAACCATAACTCCCCATTTCAGATCAACTAAGGGACACTAGAAGCAGTTGAGCTAGCTCTGTCTCCAGTTTTACAGAAATGGATGGGATCCTACGTAGCAAATTGTTCCCTTGTGTTACCTTTTCCATGCCTCCTTTGTTTTCTGAAGTCACATCCTGCTCATATACCCCTACATTAGCAATTAACTCCTGCTTTGCTCCTGAGCATCTCCTGTTATCAAAAGGAAACTGGGGACTAGTTGTCTCATTGTGAGACAAATAGTATCTGGCAAGTGTCTATCACAGGCACTAAACAGTGTTGGAAAAGTACCATCACTAGGAATTAAACCCCAGATAATTGCAGTGTAAAGACTGAGAGAAAAATAATCAGCTTGCAAAATAAACACCTTCCAGGCACTTTTCTGCCTATGTTTAAAATCTTGGTGATGACCAGACATTCAGTGTACAAAGACTCAGCCACTTAGAGAAGAGGGTCACACAATCCTCTCTAACTTCACACTGAAACCTCTTCTACTGAAATGAATTTTGCATTGTAGCAACAGGTAAGGCAGGACCATCTGTGATTCTCCATTGCATTGCCATAAAAATAAATTCAGATGCCAACTTCTGATGATGTTTTCTTAAGCATCTACCAACTCATTAATTTTAATGGAGAAAACTAATCTAAGCCTTTTAGGGCAGCAAAAATGTTTTGGTGTTTGTACAGCACAGTGCTCTGTAAACACACAACCACTGACTTTATACATCAAACACTGCACTATTAGCACTGAAAACAATATATTCCAACTAAGGGCAAAAGAACTTGTTGCTGAAAAGAAAAACAATAGAAAGCTGAATAAGTGCTGGGCTCCATCACTAGAGGGAGGCACAATCACATATTAAGTTACTGTAATACATGGACAGTCCTAAACACAATTATGAAACAAATAAAAGAGAAGACCATCAGCTAAATCTGGAAAAGATTCACAGAAAGGAGAAGATTAGGTTTTCTTCCTTAACAAGGTTTTATTTAAAAAAAAAAATCTTCTCCTGGGAACGTTGAAATCATCTGTAATGAAAGGTTTTTAAAAATGTATCTTATTGCCTACCTTTCATGGCAAAATAAAGTATGTGACAGAGAAAGCTGAAATTATCAGTTTCAGAAATGACACACAGCACTGCATCAGGAAAATGTTAGAATTTTAATTTAAGCAGCTTTACAGCCCATTTAACCTGAAATCAAAAAGTAATTTTAATCATGTTTTTATTTTTAAACTAAATTGGCACAATTACATCCAGATGAACAGGCACTACCAAAAAGCTGCTTTTTCAACAGATGATTCTCTTTAGCCATTAATAAATTCAGAAAAAGCACTTCTCTAAGAGGCTGTAAGAGGCAGCTTAAAAATCCAAATCAGTAACTCAAAGACTAACATAATTCTTTTGTTTGATCGTTTAATCAATTGTGGGTTTGAGAGTTTTCTTGGTATATTTTTAATATACAAAATCTGTTTTTTATATTGGTGAGGGGTTTTTTTCCCCACTGTAAACTTCTCAGCAAAAACCACAAACCAATTTGGCTGTTTCACTCATGGGAATTTACACTCAGATAACCATTTTACAAGTGACTAAACAGTTGCATTACCAGCAGCAGCACAACCAAAGCTTTTAACACCCAGCTTGAATCCTGCCCATCATTAGTAAGGAGGAGCTTGAAAGACAATCATCTCTTGAACCAAAGTGTAGCTCCTACCTCAGGAGACACATTAGCAAATGCTGCCCACGTCAAACTAAATGTGCTCCTCCAGTACTCAATCACACAGTGTTTGACTGCTTTACATTCAACACCTTTACACCAAAGGCTGAAATTCTCCACACTCCTGTTGCTTAGACAAGGGGCCTTTTTGAAAGGCAGAAGTAATGCTTTTAACAAGAACAGAGGGTTCCTAATGTGAGGGAATAAACAGTGAAGGAAGCAAGAGTATGTGTGCTGAGGGTGAGAAGCCCTTTGTGTCCCATTATGCAACTGTGTTCAGCAAGGCTGTGTAACCAAAGCAGTCTGGAAAGTTAAGCTCTGGCAGACAAATTCATTTCCCTGTTAGATATTCACTCCCACACCAGAGCAATGGCTTAAACACCCTCATGTTTCAGAAACATAATTCACTTCATAAACAGACAACTCCTCCCAAAGTCTTGCAGTACTTTGCCACCAAACTGTAAATATTCTTTTCCACCACCATCTCTACAAACTGGTCCTTTTAGAAGTCAAATCACAATCCTCAGAGCCCTTATTCCCTTTCCCACACCCAGATGGCTTTGCACATTTTGCTGTGACATTCCCCTTCCAGATGCAATGGCCTGGGAAAGCAACTCACTCCCCCTTGCAAACACTTTAGCTCATAAAAAGGCTCAATTAACTCTTTACTGCAATCACCCACAGTTCTCCATCTTTTCTTCCTGCAAGGATCTAAGTAAGCAAGATGCTCTTCATCAACATGGGAAAGAATACAAGACAGCACAGAAAGCTCCACTGAACAGCAAGGAAATGTAAAAAGCTGGTGTCTCAAGGTTTGCAGTCCTTGTTTCCTTTCTAGGTGCTTTAATACATCAGGGTCTTGCTACCGGCACCCACTACTGGTATCACTCACCTGTTCATGAAGGTGGAGTTCTGCTCTTTCAGCACAAGCTCCCGTTGCTGCAGGGCCACAATTTGCCTCGACAGATCATCAGGTGTCCTACACAATTAAAGCAAAACAGGAAATTTTAACAAATCATTGGTTAAAAAACCATGTTCCATACATAACCATAAAACAGATCTAATCAAAAGCAGCCAAGGCAATTTCCTGGGGCCAAACTTGCTGCAGGTCTCTCAGAACAACACAGGGCTGCATCCTGACCAGCTCGGGTAAAATCCTGTGTTATCAAAGCCATCACAGCATGACCACAGGATTGATATTAAGATGGTAAGAAAAGGAGGAAATAAATGTGAAAACAGACTGTACAATTCAACAACTCTTGCTATTGCTGAACACTCTCTGAGAGTGTAGCTGCTCAGGTACATCATAGGTGATTCAAAGCAGTGTTCCCATACAGTTACCAATGTGATGGACTTCAGAGTCCTTCATATACATGGAGGGGAAAAAAATTCCTTGAGCTCTAGGTAACACTTCAGGTATCACTGATAACCTTTTCTTGCCCATGAGACCAAATGTTCCTACAGACCCCCCAGGAACAACTCTGCAGTTGTCAGGAATAGGTTTATTTAGTCTATTTGGCAAAGACAAGCTCTAAGCAGACCCACCAATTTCAACAGGAACAATCTTTGTACCACATAATGCCAAGTCAACAAGGCTCTGAAAGATGTAGTTCTGAGCCTCTCTTAATTCACACAAATACAGCAGACTCATCACAAGGATAGTTGATATCAGGCATCTCACTGGCCATGTTGAGTGCCAGTCCCCAAAATAAATGTTTGGTCCCTGCATCAGTGAAATAATATCACAGATTTCTCTTTTTTAACATGCAAAAGAGTGTATTTATCTCAACTTTTTTCCCATTTCCTCAGAAATTCATACCATCATGTATTAGGACTGAGATAGGGAACTGAAATTAATCCAATAGTAAAAGAAGAGAGGACTATAAAAGCCAGATTTCTAGTAATGAGAGCTCCTAACCAAATTCCAATAAAAAACAATCATCCTCATCTGTTCAGCCATTTAAACCAACAATCAGCTTCCAATCTCAGTTCCAGCAATTGGCAGCTTTGGGTTTACACTTAGCTCTGGAGAATGTTTTATTGGCATTAGATGCCTCTTATTAAGTGGAGCAGCATAGATATAGAATAGAAAATAAAGACAATGGGTATTAAACCCCTATAAAGAGAAGTTCACTTTCTATAACACTAAATCATATCAAGTGATCAAAGATGCCCATTGCATGCACTCTGCTGTCAAATACCTTTATTGGGAGTTTCAAAGCCTGTTTTTGAGCTCTGCATCTTACCCTGGTCACCAACAGTTTGGCAAGAGCCAAATTTCCACAGTTCCAAGTAGAGGAATGGCACTGTCTGCTCACTAAAATTAAATTGGGGCTTTCAAATTGAAGGGAATTGGTCCAGTCCCAAAGCACCACAAACAACAACCAGCTGTAACCAGCCCTCATTCCATGAGTGTCTGGAAACAAACACCACATAAAAAGAGAAATCTGTCAGCATCTCAACACACAGCAACATGTTCTGGCCTTGAGAGCCCTGTCTGATGTACAAAATTTTTTCTAAGCTCTCTCCATTCCCTACAGAACAGTTGACATCAAAACCAGTATTAGAAAGCCAAGAAATTTCCTTTAAGAGCATCTGTATGACACCACAGTTTACCAACATCACTGGAATCACCGTGGCTTCTTGAGGGAAGGTTGAAATCCTGCCCTGATAGAAACACATCCAAAACATCCTTTCTGAAAAGCTGAGCACTGCCGCTATGTTTGCCTTGCCAACCTGCAGGCAGCTTCCTTCCCCATGGACTGATGGTGCCTGGAAACACAAAAGAAACACACCCAGGCTGGACCAGCCATGTAAAATCCTGCAAAGTGACACAGAGCAGGGTCAGATTCAGAGCAGTGTGTTATTGAACTGAGTCACGTGCTTTGTAATCATAAAGGCAACAAGAACAACAAGGGACAAAGCAGCTTCCAAAGTGCAGGTGCAGATGAAATCACTGAGTTCAGTTCCTTTCTCCTGGGCAAGGCACAAGGAGCCAAGAGCTACAACATTGTTCCTCCGTCCCACCGTCCCATCCCCAGACTCCATTTCCTTCTGCAATAACATTCATGCAAAAATCAAAAAACTTTTGGAAATGAGATTTTTTTTTTGCCCTAAACAAGCAAATTAGTCCAGCACAACTTAAGAGCACAGTAAAGCAGGAGGGGAACAAACTGCTGTTAGCCAAAGCTATTTGCCTTCCTTTGGAGCACAGGTAATTTGAAAAGGAACAATGAAGGAATGATAAAAACCTAAAACTGTCCAAATGAAGAGACAAATTAACTTAATGGGATGTCCAACCAAGTCCTACAATGATTTTCAGCTGGCATATTTTTTTAATTTTAATAAGGAAAATGGCTTTTGCTATTTTTTATTCCTTTTCATGGAATTTGGAGGAAAGTTCTGCTCTTAGTTAAGGATGTATTACCATTTCAGCATGAACTGTGACAGTTACACGCTGAGAATTAACTGTTGAAATAACATTAAACCAAGACTCAGAAAGCAGATGAAAATGTTATATTAAAAAAATATTAATTTATAATTTATTAGAATGTCAACTTCTTATTGCTTCTATAAAATGTTTCAAAATGCACAGCAAAGGAAGATTGTAGCTAGAGATCCAACATTAAATTTTAACTATGGAAGTGCATGACAAAAGTAAAACTAAAGAGAAAAACAGGCACTTTGTCAACTATGTTTGGAGGACTGAGTTCTTCATTGCTTTTTTCTTGATTAAATTTGATTCAAACTATGAAACTAATATCACATTTATAGTACTAAATTACTCAGAATTACTTATTTTTGGAAGTCTGCTGAATTAACATTTCTCCCTTTATAGTTTTAACTCAGTATGAATATACAATGACAGACTTTGTTGTCTCAACTAAGTCAGAATAAATTGAAATGGAACATTACCAGCATTACTAATTGCAAAGTATTTTAGGTTTTATGCTTCAGCACAATAAACTGACAAAGACCAGAGTCTTTACCAAATTGTCTGTTAAGAGAATCAGGCACAGAAAGGCCACATCTGCTTAGTTCTCTTCAATGAAAAACAATTTCCAGGAGTTTTTGCGGGGTTTGGGTTGCTTTTTTAAAGGCACTCTCCTAAAAGTAAAAAATGTCTATTTTGTTCCTTAGTTTTTGTATTATATATAAGAAACATAAGAAGATTCTGAAATTCTGCCCTCCCCAAGAAGAACCTCTTCTACTTTTAAAAAATAATTTAATCTTCTTCCTAAGGCAGGAAAACAACAGCATCTGAAGAACAAACACAGAACGATAACATGACAACGACAGAAGATTTCTGGAAAGGTAGTTTAGTCTTTTTAAATATTTCTGTATGGTCAGGAAGGCCATGGAGTGCCTTTTCCTGTATGTTTGAAGTGAGCCTCAAACATCCTTTCTGTATACTTGAGCTCCACAACTGCTTTTACTCCTCTATCTCTTGTTTACAAGACTCCTGCTTAGTTCTGAAGCTGCATCACGCCTGAAAGCAGCTCAGTTCCTGGGAGGACTCGCCCTTCAAAAAAGTTCAGCAAATAAGAATAATCACGACAGCACATACAGACTTCCAAGGATACAGCAACACAGAGTCCTTAAGTTTAATTTGGTCATATTAACCCCAAGTTTGGATGAGAAAGCTACAAATTGCTTAACACTGCTTTCTCCTCAAAATATGCATCATCTCCTTAGGAGCATTCCTTAGCTCCCCTTCACCAGTTTAGAGGAAAATATTGCCACTAAAATCCAGTGTCCAGATCTGGAAGTCCTGAGAGTTAAGTTTCACAACAGCACTTCTCTTGCAAAGAAGCCCCTTCAAGCTCCAGCCCAGGTAGTTACACCTGTTCATTCAGGTCTCCACACCCAAATCCTCTCTTTCCATCACTGAGCTGCATTAACTAATCCATATGGGCTGGAATCTCCTACTCACATTGGCCACTAAAACAAATTCTCCACGTTTCTAGGCAATTAGGACACATTTAGTGCTTTGCAACACTGATTAAAATGTTTTCAAGAGCAGTCACACACCTTTTTTCATTCAAATGAAGGTGCTAAGAGCTGTAAAACACACAAACCTAAGATATACCCAAGACTGTTTCTCAATTAAGTGCCTGCTTAATATTTTATGTACAAAGTAAACGGAGGAAATCTGAAGTGTAAGTGAAAGCAATAAGCAATCTCAGCCTCTGAGGTTCCATTCATTTAGAAAACTCTTATTTGTGTACAGATAGAATCAACAAATCCAATTGCTTTTTGCCAAAGCAAATGTCCCCATTAACCACTTGAAGCAGAAGAACAACTTATTTGTAAGAAAACATTTTAAGTGTTTATAAGTATCTTGACAATTCTAAAGAGAATTGATATGTCTCTTTTGAAGCAACTGCAAAATTAGCAATTAATCCAATCAAGCCATAATTTGAAGAGGGGAGGGGGAAAAAAAAGGAAGAAAACTATCTTAGATTCCAGCTAATAGACTTCCTTGGACTTTAACAAAGAAAGGTTTTTTTCTCACAAAGTTAATGATATGGCATCATAGCAACTCATCTTTCAAGTTTCATTTCTACTTTAAAGATACAGTTAAGGGTTCAATGAGATAACATTAATCTTACTTTTGAAAAAAAATTAATCACTTAGCATGCATTTCAACAGTCCAAACTTCTCTCTCATTCCTACCACTGCTCTAAGAGCAAACTTGGTAAGTGCACACATTGCACAGCACAGAACCACAAGTAAAAGGCTTCAACAGACCTCAAGCAGAGGGAATAAACACACAGCAGTGCCAAACCTGCTGATCTAGGAAGGAAAAGGAGTCAGCTTTTGGGGTTGTTGTTTTATCTTCAAGCAGAAGTCAGGTCATTGCATGCTCAACCACATGACATGGAATTTAGAGTTTTGAGAGGTCACGGTGCAACAGAAACAATTTTCCCAGAACCATCAATGTTGGAAGGGACTTTCAATATCATCCACTCCAAACACCAACCCAGCACCACCACAATCACCCCTAAACCACATCTCCAGGTGCCACATCCAGACACCTATTGAATACTTCCATCACCTGCCTGGGCAATTTATCCCTGTGCCTAATTTTCTTTAGTTTGACTGAAGAAGCCAATGTTGCTGCTTGTGTTGCAGAGGTCCACCACCAAGTCACTGTTTTTGGGGTGGATGAATAAATTCTGTGGTAGCTCTCATAGATTAGTTTTAGTACTGCCAAGTTCATTAAGAGTCAAATCCAACCTATGCTTCAAACAGAAAAAATACCTACTACTGCAGAGAAAGCACATAAAGAAGGGAAGCAGAGAGTTAACTAGAAAAACGGAATAAATCATCTTGAGCTCTTCTTAATGACAAGTATATCCCCACACAAGCTCCATTTGTACTGCTGCTAACCCACAGGGATGTCCTTTAATTGCTCTGCTGTTCCACATTACAGCACAAGGCTGACCACTGGGTACAACCACAGCAAAACATGCTTGGCTCTCCACTCAGCTGCCACTCTGGGGTTTTTTTTGGCACAAAAACTAATGATTTGTAGCATAAATATGAAATAAAAGTAAAATAAAAAACTGTAGTGTCTCTAAAACTCTTGTTTATGCTTGACATCTCCAAACAATCAAACCACACTTCGCCATGCCCTGTTCTTGATTGTCTCCTCAGGCAAAACCAAAAAAACCAGGGTTTTTGGTATTATGATACAGAAGAAATCAATTCCATTTTGCAGCATGCCTTGCTATGCCTCATCCCACGGGAGAACTAAGAAAAAAGGGAGAGGTAGTCCATGTATTTCCATCATGCTGCAACACAAAAGAATTTTAGTTTGACTTAAACTCACTTGAATAAAATGAAAATATTTATATGGCAACAATAAGGCATTTGACATACAAGCCAAGACACATGGAGTGTATCTGCAAAACTATGCAGTATTCTGTGTCCCATGTTTTTCCAATACAAGAAAAAGAGTTCTTAGGGTCTTAAACCAAACAGATTAGAGATTGAACAGGAAAAAAAAAAAAACAGAAAAAGAAAAAAAACCCCCCAAACTTCTAAAGCACCTTTCAGGTATTTACCAGCAGTAGCACAGAAGCAGTGAAGTTGGAAAAGATCAAAGAGTTTTTAAAAATGGCTGTTGCTGCTCTCATACTAACACAGATATCAGCACAATCTTTACAATTAGAGAAGCAAATGTTTTTACTCAATTTGCAATTTAGTGAATGTAATTACATATTAATGATGATGTTGAAAGGAAATTATTGTGGCATACAATTTCGTACCTACTGCCCTTAAGACTTCAAGCACAAAATGTAAACACATTTAATAATGTAATCTTTCATTTTACCGCAGCAGCAGCAAAAGCTATTTTAAGTGTTTTTCCCAATAATGAACTTAATTTGAAGAAAAAAACAACAGCTAAAGGGAAAAATACTGCCGTGAAATGAATAAAAACTTTTATGGAGCCACTAGTAGGGTTGTTTTTCCATAGTTTCTATTTGTCAGTGGAGTTGGAACAATCATTGTGGCAGTCTGGGGTTGGGCAGAGTGGACAGTGTGAACAGGGGAGTCAAGGGAAGAGTGAGGGGAAAATCAAACTATCTAAAGAACAGAATCACAGCAGGATAGCAATTATTTATTCTATCCATGTGGGTTAGAATCCTAAGATTTTCAAGGCATTTCAATAGCTGTAAATAGTAACAAACACAAAATTAATATCCAAAAACCACAGACTGAAATATAAAGAGGTGTTCATTGGAAACAAACTCAGATGTCATATCTTCCAAAGACACTTCATTCAACAGAGGCTCGTCAGAAACCCTGAAAACTATTCCAGGCCAATTACTGGGATTACTCTAAACTGGGAAAGCATCTTAACAGCCAAAAACTAAAAGTAATAAATGAATCTTCCAGAACATCAGGCAGAAGCTTCTCTTCCTAACTTCCAGTCAATGAATAAAAGTTCATTCAGAGCTTTGCTCCTTAACAAGCTGAAGGCCAGCAGGGGTGGTTGGTTACAATGGAAGGATCTGAAACAAAACATTTAACTCCTTAAGTTTCAAATTAGGCAACAATATTCCTGCAAATTAACAGTATCAGTTGGTAATCCTGACATAATTTTACTGAACCTCTACTGGTTCCATTCAGTGAGGCCACTCTCAAGACATTTGAAGACACTTGGACCAGCCTAAAAATTAAACATCAGCTTCTTCTCAAGGAAGGAGGATGGAGACACAGGGGCAAAACACTAAAATCCTCCAAAAACTAATAATAATAAAAAAACCCAACTCACATGTATCTAACGTGCCCTTCTGGCATAACTTCTACTCACACTAAAATTACTAACACAGACATCATTTTTCCAGATAGCCAGAGCTGCTGTCTGACAAGAGAGACAATATTGTATCCGAGGCTGGGTACTCACAATATACACACATTTGACTATTTTACAGATTGCACTAAATTGATTGTCTTGTTCTTTTGACACCTGTCTGAGATAATCCTTGCAGAATATTAATTTACCAGTGTTCTTGTATTGTTTTCAACATCTTTATTGATCACATTGTTTTCCCAGACTCTTATCAGCTGAAAACATTAGCCAGCAGTAACACAAACCCCCTAATCTTGAGCAAGAGGAAACACTATTAATGGCTGCCTACAGGTCCTTGAGAGAGTCTAGACCATATTTTCAACTGCTTTTATATAAAGTGATTTGACATCCCATAAATTATTCTTATTTACTTCTGATTACAATCACATACCTCCTCAATCTCATGGCAGGAACAGCCACTTTAAAATGCAACTTTAAGCTAGAGTACAAGTTATTTTAACTGTTTGGATTTTTTTAATACCAAACCAATAACATCAGTCACAGGTAAATTTATGATAACAATTTTAGAAAAAATGAAAAGCATACTGCTTGTATGTTCAGATGGAATACTAAGTTATTCTTTCAGGTTAAGCCTGTTGCTTTGATTAATTAAAAACTAGCAGAACCCAATCAAAGATTTCAAAGCTTTTCACAGCACATCTCGCCTCTGCCAGACATAAAACATAAAACATCCAAGTTTCAGTGAATGCAAGAGGTTAAAAACCTTATTGAAGTACAGAAAACACACTGCTGATAAATTATTATATTTATCATGAAAATCAATAGCGGAAAAAATAAAGTAGAAAATGCCCAAGGAAAATGCCTGTGCTGTCAGTAGCCACAGATTCTTACAAGGCATTTGTATTACTGTATTTGTATTAAGGTGGCACAAAAGGCATCAGCTGCCACTGGAGCTCTGTTCATGGGAGATATATCAAGTGCATAAAACACCTGAGGAAAGAGCAGATCTCTACAGCAACCACACCAAAGCAAGGCCTGAATTTTGGACACTGAGGCACAAAGACTAAGCAATCTGACTAGGGACACCCAAAAACCTCTAATTCAACAATTTTCACAGAAAGAATAATAAAGTATTGGAATAGTCTGCCTGGGGAGGTGGTGAAGTCACCATCCCTGGATGTGTTTAAGAAAAGGCTGGATGTGGCACTTGGTGACATAGTCTAGTCTAGTCAAGGTGTTAGGGCAAGGGTTGGACTCGATGATCTTAGAGGTCTCTTCCAACCTAGTAATCCTGTGATCCTTTGAATTCCAGTGTAAGAAAATGAAACCCCAAACTGATCTAATAGGTCAGTGAAGCTATCAGCTGTAACCACTGTCTCCCAAATCTTTTCTTTCCTGATTGGTAAAGCAATCAAATATCTGTTTACAACACCATTTTTGAGTGTCATACTAATTAGTTAATCCTAAAACAAGAGTTCAAATCCTAGCTTTTTGCTTAGCTTCACATTTAGCTACTACATAGTTTCCCACCGAGTTCATCTCCCATTCAGAGCCTGTTGCTCAATTCCTTGTTCTAACAAATCCAGGAGCACGTGAGCTCACTATCAAGAACCCCCAGCCTCTGTCTCAAGCCTCCTCACTCAAGGAAGCACATTTCCCACTCAGCTGTCCATGAGTTGGCAAGTGAACTTCACTCCAGGAAAGCAAATTGCACACGTCCCCAGACACATGTAAATAAACCAAAGAAATTCCAGATTTACAGCGCTGTCTTCAAACCCTCTCCCCCAGCTCAGGGAGGATTAAAAAGGACTTCAAAGAAGCCTGAGTTCCAATTAAAACACTGTGACCACCCCGGGGACGCAGAAATATTCCTCTGATTAGTGAGATGCGCTCTTTGAACTGTTTGGCTAAAAAAAGCTTTCAGAACTTTAAACAAATGCAGTAATTCTCTCTCATACTTTTTTTTTTCTGGAAGTTTCTAAAAATTTAATATTCAAAGTGAAGGACAAATAACATTTCAAAACAGAAGTTTTATGGAAGCCCATTAGCACATCAGCTCCAGGCCTCTACTGACATGAGACACACCAAGACCTGAACACTGCAGTCCCAGTACAAACCAGATGACAGGAGTTGTCAGAACAGAAGAACCCAACGTGTCACTGTTGCTACAGATGTGGTGGCACCCCCGTGTTACAGAGACACCATTCAAAATCCCAATCTCACACCAATCCTCAGAATCACTCCCTCAAGGAAAGAACACATCAATCCTACCTCATTTTGAAATTCTGCTTTATTTCCTTCACATCCAAATCTCCCAAGCCACACATATAAAGTGTCTCATATCCAAGTTCTTTGACACATAGTGATAATACAACTGTTGGCCTTAGACTTAGCAATTATCACAGATTTAAATAAAAGCTCTTCCTATGCTTCCCACGGGAAAAAAATTGGGGAAAAGAAAAAAAGCAATTCACTCCATCCCCAAAGACCCTCATTCCCAAAACTAGAGTTGAATTACATACTCTAAAAGTTTTAACTTCAAGAACAATGAACATTAAGGACAAATGTTGGGGAAATAACAGTCTTGCAGCATGCCAAAGCAGTCAGAGCTAAGTGGGCATAATAAGCCTGTCTGTGAAAGCCAAACCCCAGTCGCCATCATCCATAAGGAATGAATAATTCATGGCAGAAGGAGATAGAAGCAGAATCTAAGACTTGTTCACAGAAAGTGGAACTGTAATGTACTTAATGTAATTACATTAAAAGCATAAACAGTGGCATTTCAGCAATTATTCTTCTTTTGCCAGCTTGCTCTCAAAAACCAGTGCTCATTTCAGCTGCCTCATCCAGCACAGGGTTCAGAGCAGCCAAAAGCAATTATGGCTTCCCTTTGTCTTTGCCACAGGCTTCTCTGACTGGGATGAAGATAAGGACTGCACTGGTGTCACAAGCACTTGGACACCATTCTGATTTGCTATCCTCAAGTTTTGGTCACTATCAATGCCTGAAGTTTCCAGGGGAGGCACTAATAAGATTAGATAATGCATATTGTCAAAATTTGAAATGTATCCACAAAAGAGAAACAGTTCCTATTCTCTCCATTAAAAGAAACAAACATACCTTTTTCATTCCACTTTCCCATCCTTCTTTGCATTCACAGTTACCAAGATCTTATTTCGTCACTGTACGATACAGGACTACCCACAACCAGTTACTTTTCCTGTGGTGAATGGATGGTGCAGAACCAACCAGAAAGCAGTAAGAGTTAAAAATCAGTCTTCTAGAAGTCTTCAAAACATCTATCCTCCTGGAGATGTCCGGGCTTCTCCAGGATCTGCAGCTCCCTGATTTCGCTCTACAGTTTTGAACAACAGCTCCACAACTGAGGACAAGGTGCATCAGATATTCATAACTCCTCAGATTCCACTTGAGCTTGATTGGGAAGATATTGCAAAGCACTTATAGCCCAAGTGTAGATGGAAGTCCTATTTACACAGTGAGTATTAAGTACCTCATATGCTAAATGTGTCTTTGGACAATCATTTCAGGGAGCACAAACAAAAGCCACAGTCATTACACCACAAAATAATTTTAAGTACCTGCTGCAGAGCTATACCTCAGTCAGCTGCTTTCCTCCAAAGCTTGTCTGAATTCTCGTTTTCCTGTTAGATTACCAAGAAAATTTTTAATTCACTTGAACCATTCTGGTTTACAACCTGAGCACATGCCAGCTAAAGCGTTCTCCAATCTCAGCTCAACTCTCCTTATTCTGTTGAGCCAGTTTCTCTCATAAAACTCCCCACTTCAGAAGCATCTCAGAGAAGCAGTGCCAGAATTCCACACCTCTTGCAGAATTTGATACTACCAGTGTGTTTACTACTCAACCTGTGCCAAGTGCAGACAGCATTCAAATGAAAGCACAAAGGCATATGGAAAACAAGTGCCTTTATGTTTGAAAGTAACTTTGCAAATGCAGTGCTTAGAGAACACTTGGCCACGTGCTGAGCATTTACTCTTTGCAAAGTCATCAAGATCAGGATTTCTGAATTGCCAAAACACCCTTTTTCTACCACATTTACTATATTTTTTTAACAAGGAAAAAAAAAATGCACAAAGCATGTGATGGACAGAAGACAGCGTTAAAAATTTTCTAACTAATGCTTATGCATACAAAGAGGTTTTTGTATTCCTGGGTAAGAGCATGACTGGCCAAAAAAGGAAAAAAACACCTCTAAGTTGTGCCTTTCATGTAAAGGAATGAACTCTTCAATCAGTGCAGGAAACACACAGAAAGGTTCAACAAGTACAAACCTCCACGTGGAACCAACACCTCTCTACACAGACATCCTGCTGCCCTCTGTACCTGCTTCAAAGAGCTGAAGTCAGGCAAGCAGACACATCCTCCAGTGTCATCCTTTTTCCATTGAGGACTCACAAAATCCTGAAGGGAGGGGTATAATTACTGTAGCGAGACTCAAATATATACTACAGAAACTTCTTGCTGCAGCGCCAGGGAACTACATAAACATTCACAATCCCACGTGCACATTCACCAGAGTCTGTAAAACTATCTATTTTTTATCAGGTATAAAATAAATGCTCCAATACAGCTCCTCAGAAAGGAGAAAACGAGAGATGTCTATTGATTTGGTATCAGGGCTACCTCAGAAAAGAGAGAAAGAACATAATAGTTGCCTTCCCACATCCTCCCTTCAGAAAGCACAAAAAAGCTTTAAATACATGAAACCAGCTCAACTATGTAGTTACCCTCTGAAAGGCCGTCAATTACCTAAATTGGGCTGCCTGGCAGAGAGGAATAAAAATGAGACAGGGTCAAACCAGCTCTGGAATTAATTGAGGGGGGAGAGGGTATATTTCAAAAGAGGAAGAGTTTTCATTCTCGCCTGCCTTCCTCCTCCCCCACTCCCCAGCAATCCCCATGGCCCAAAGAGACAGCAGAAGATTTCATTAATAAATTTATTTCAACTTCCTTTTCAATGGTGCTAAGAATGTATGCAAATCCATTCATAATTAGGTTTAAAAATTCCATTTCATGGGATAATCAGACTTCAAAAAACTCAATTTTAGTTTTAATCAGATTTTAACAAGGATATTAAGTCCATTTCGTTGAGAAGAGGGAGAAACGGTGAATTTAACACAAAATGTATTCAAGCTTAGCCCTGGGAGATAATTAAATAAAATTAATTTGGCAAGGGTTGTCTGTAAATGGAAATGCTCCAGACAGCAGAGCACGTTCCTGAAGGAAACAAAAGCAGTTCATTACTGTACAAACAGATACAAAGCTTATTGTTCAGACAGAAGAGAACTGCAGCTCGTCCACAACAGCAGGACAACCTGAGCCCTCGAGCTGCCTCTGACAAACGCAGCAGTGCGTGGAGGAAGAGAAGGTAGTTATTTCCTTCTCATTTCAGCTAAGTCCCTACACTCCCCTAGCACAGCAAGGAGGGAAAATGCAGGGCACAGCAAACAGGAACTTAACAATTCAAAGCACAGAAATGCTAAGAAACAACCTAGTGACAGACAGCTCCTTCAAATTATGAAAACCCACATACAGAAATATTCTTGTCATATATGATTCCATCAAATTCCATGTAGTGATTTAATCCCATCATAGATCTGAATCCCAACTTAATACCAAAAGCATCCCATTCTTTCTGACAAAAGCCACAGACTGGTACAGATGATAAAACTTTGATAACTGTCATTAAGTTTCATTTCTGAAAGGCTAAAATTTTATTCTGTAGCCCTTACAACCTTAGACACAGAAATACAGTTCTTTTAACACTCTATGTTACCAGATGTGTCTGACATTTAATTACTAACATCACATCTTACTACACCATGAAAGTTACTACCTGCAAACACTTCACCAATATACATCATGAAAACCTAAAACAGAATATCTGACTCTACAGCAAATGTAAGGGTTTACTTGAAGTTTCTCCCCGGCACTGGACACTTTTAAGGTTCAGCTGGACAAAGTGCTGGGACATCTTGTCCAGATCAGGCTTTTGCCAGGAGAGGCTGAACCAGATGATCCTGGAGGCCACTTCCAAGCTGGTATTCTAGAATTCTGTGACACTCTACTGGCCTGGACACACCATCACCAAAAAGAACAGAACATGGATACAAAAAACAGATGGATATCTCTGGGGGAAAAAAAAAAAAGTTAACTATCTAATTACAGTCAAAAGACATTGAGAAACAGCATGTTTATCTTTAGCAGCTGCCATAAGCCATACAGACAGGAGCACATGCATTTCCAAGACCTGTGTCTACCCAACGAGAAAAAAAAAACCTAACTCAGAGCACCTTATCACTCTTCCTCTCTACCAGCCATGCAAATATATCAGTTATTACAAAGTGCCAATTGCATTTCCCCTTGCCAGCTACTTGCAGACAGGTGAGCCAATAGGTGTTGTATGACCTTGACAAGTGGGCCAGCTCTCCAGAAAGCAGGTGATGTCTTTGCCAAAGTCACAGTGGAAACCATCAGGCCTGAATGAAAGGCTTGTCACAAAACAGGCTCAATGCCATCAACCTTGGCTGCTACATTTGCAGAAAACCACCTGAAGCCACAAAGCTTTATCTCTAAGAATACAGAGAGCAGAATCAGAAATGTTATTTGCAAACACACTAGCAAGACTGAGTTAAAAAAAAATTCCTAAGTAGGTTAAAGCATCATCTTCTGAAGGGAGCCAGGAGCAGAGCTGCGAAGTGTCCCTGAAAGCTGTCCCAGCTAACTGGATGAACAGCTGACTTCTCTAAGTGAGGAGACTGGACACATTCTTAGTCAAAGCCAGACACCCCATTTCTGTCCTCCTTAGGAAAGCAAGCAGGAATTCAAGCCATCACTGAAGAACTCAATGTGTGTCACAGACAGAGGATGAGTTTCATTAGAAGAGAAAATAAATCAACCTGGTCAGCAGGGAATAACTCAAGAAAATCCAGAATTTCATATTTCTTCCTACCCAAAAGATTGATCTTCCCTTTCACTACACTGTTAATATCAGAGTACCTCTGGAAGAGAGTTTAAATGAGTAATGAGAATTCAAAAGCAATTCCAACAAGAACAACTTGTGCCAGAAATTGGTTCTTGCAATAGTTGCCCATTACTCCCTGCAAAGAAGCACAGCAATTGTTAACTCTGCTGACAAGACTTGAGAATAATGCAGAGAAAGGGAGTTAGCATGGATTGAATCCAAGTGGTGCTAGAAAAGAAGATACGCTTGAAATCTCAAGTAAATACAGTTGCAGAAAAGCCAAAACTATACCTAAGTAGCAAGGTTAGGCTCTCTGACAGATCTGTTTCTGCTTATGTTTCTGCTTATAACAGGAGGCAGTAAAAGCTGAGAGTAGCTTCACTTTGCAGAGGTTTTTAACACACTATTCAGAATATATCACTCTCTTACAATAACACCATTCTGCAAGACAGGACTTCATTAGAAAAAAGCATTCCACTGCCAGGTGATGATCAAAATATGTGCAGAGCATTTATTAGAAAAAATAAATTTTACATCAGTGGCAGGCAGGGTAAGAAGGTTCCGTACACCTCCACCTCTTAGCTGCCTTGTCTTGCTTGTTTCACCTTCTTTCTGCTGAGAAGACCTGGCTGCATTTCCCGCAGGCTGTTCTAACTCCACAGAAAGCTTCACGTGAAAACAGGAATGCTGAGCTCTTATTTCAGGTGTCCAGGTCAGCACTTTGAAAATAATTTCCAGACATTGATTCCAGGTGGTCACAAAACACAGGGACCAACACAGCCTCCAACATCTCCCACCTCTGCTTTCCAAGTGGGAATCTTCCCAATTATCACAGGCCCAGTGCTCTTGCCAGCCTGGTCCAGTGTCTGCTCTCGTTCAGACAGCTCCCTTCAGGCTGGTGTTTTTAGGTTAAGACAAAAAAACTCTTTTCATTTTGTCTCAAACAGAAAAAGGCACCATTTATATAAACACTAGCCATTTAGGCAGCTTACTTCTAATACTTTACAACTTTGTTGAATATTGTTTCAAATAAGGAAGGTTATAGCTGAAAGCAAAACATTTCTCTATTTCTCCTGTGCACATATTATACAGTATCTTCAATCTACAAGAGTTTTTACTTTTTAAAAGGGATGGAGGGCACCAACTAAAAATCTTTATGCTTATGTAAAATCCATACTGTTGAGAGTTAACAAACTTCCATTCTAAAAAATTCTGCTTCAGGTCTTGCACATTACTCTGGATTTTCCTATCTTGCCCAGGATCACACTGACACTGGACCAGAGATGGATGAGTAAATAATCCAATCCACCACGTTAAATTTCCATAAAACACAAACAACACTTATGCAATCACAGTTAGTTCAAGAGAACCTTGAGGCACTTATCACATTCATCTTTTAACTCACTAACATTTCAAGTTCACTGTGCCCTTTAAGAAACATTGGAAAATATTGTGCAGTGCTTCTCTCCAAGCAAGGCATGGGCAAAGGTATATTTACAAGCACATTCCCTTTAGTGACATAGCTTGTGAGGAAAGAGAACATAGCCCAGGTAGAGATGTGCTTTCAATGGCAAACAACTCCCAAGGGAGGAAAGATTGAGCTTAAGGAGAAAGCTTACATAATATCACAGGGCATGTAAGCAAGCTTGTCAGAACAGGAGCATCCAAGTGATGTTAAAAAATGGAAATAGTGTAATTTTCATACATTTCCCCAATTTTCTCCCGCCCCTGTTGATGTTGCTACACTGTCTGTAAAGTACAATTAAAACTGAAAATTAGGTCCCTCCTGGCTGATCCAGTACAGAACTCCTTCCTGCATCGATGACAAACCAAAGACAGGTGACTAAAGCAGCCCCTTCCCAGCTCCCACCAGAAGTAGGAATCTGTGCTCTAGGCACTGAGGAGGTTAAGCACTAACCAGGAGTGAGTCATTTTCAAAACACCATCAAGATAACCTACACCAAACACTCAGAAAAGCTTTTCAGATGATACAAATCATATTTTGGTCTTATCTGCACTGACAGATAAGCTCTTCTTAATAGTTCAGCGCATTTTTCAGCAAACTGCTTATTTCTCAACACAAATAAAGGTCAGCTGCTCTCACGCTTCAGGCCCCTCTCCACACTTGTTCTGTGTGGGCAGGAAGATGGACATGGACTACTTTTGTTCACTAACTCCTGCATCCCTCTTCCCCACCTCCAGTTTTCACAACCTTGGTATTAAATAAGCTGCAATTCCAAACAACAGTGTACTGTTGCCCTCTTCCTACTCTTGAGCCCATTCCCTGGCACACAGGCATTCACATGAGAGTGGGACTGAAAAGGACCTTCTGCCTTTGGTTCTGACTAGTCTTTGTCTATTACGAATTTTTGGAGCAGTAATTTGGGTACTTTGGACTCCGCTGGAAGCTACATTCAGAACTTTAGTCCTTCTAAAAGTTAGAACCTCCTTCAAGCTGCATTTATGGCAGGGTTACAGCAACTTGATCTAATTGCCAATGTAATTAAGAAGAGCTGTCTCTTTCCTCACTGGTATGGATCCCCCTTCCATCCCCTCCCTTCTATCCACATACTCCCCAGCAGCAACTACATCTGACAGAGGCTGTTCCATTCAACACTGGTTCAGTGGGCTCCCAGGCTCCTTCCAGCAATCACTTTCTGCATTCCCACCATCTTCCTCCACAGTGGGTGACCAGAACTCCCAGCAGCATCTCCCAGGCCATCCACAGAAGCACCTGAACACTTTCACCTCCACGGAAGGTTTTTCCTGGTGTGCCCTATGTGTGAAAATGAATCACTGTAAACAAACAGAGACCTCCTTCTAGTCCTTTCCACTGCACGTGCTATGATTTACAAAAGAAGTTTGCATTCAGCTCCAAATTCCGTGGCACACTGTGCTTTGTTCCCTTGAATTTTGTCCCACTTCTGCACACTAATCTTCAGGTCACTCAGTTCTGCATATCCAGCTTTTGTATATTTATGAATCCTCTGAACTTGGCATCATTAGCCAAGTTTTATCAGCACACACCAAATTTTTGCACCAAAACCACTAATAGAAATACTAAATAAAGCAGATCCTAAGGCTAATCTTTGAGGAATTCTACTTATCCTTGCATTTTCCTTCCAACAATACTAAATCCATTCCTACTTAAACAATTCCTTATACATCCTACAATTCTATTAATTTCCATCTTCTCCCACATGGTTTATACTTTCCCAAGTGGTTCTCTCGTTTCGCAGTTCAAATAAATAAGATTTATTGTGATTTATTTGAGAAGATAATCAATTCTCTAGACAAAGAAAGCTGTTGCATTAGTCTGCCACAATCCATCTTGGTATTCCTTGATCCAATGAAGAAGGGAAATTCCTTGACCTGTAGCTTAGGGCCATGCCCATGAGTACAAGGGAGTAGCACATACAAGAGTTTGAATCCTTACATTTGCATTTTGATTTGCTTCTGTTCAGAAAAGACCTGTGTGTTTTGAGAAGGGTTTTGAAAATGGCATTGCTATGCTAAAACAAAATCCTCCTCAATAAGCATGTACGGAATGTGCATTTTTGTTTAAAAGTTTCCCTGCCAAACCAAAACTTTGGGGATAAATGAGGTATAATATAATGAACATCTAAGTGAGAGAGGAGGCAGAGTACATTGACAGTCCCAGCAGAAAATTTAGACCTGACGTACTGAAAGACGCTAAAATGGAAATGGGAAGGTAAAATTAAAAATGAGCTGGAGATTATAGTGGTTATTGGGTTTGTGGAAATGATCAAATGAGAGGCTGAATAAAAATCAAGCACAAGAATTTGAGCTGTCTGACAGGAGCAAACCATCCCCTTGCTGATTAGTCTTTGCTATTTAAATGATAATTTCACTTTAAGGCAAACAGGGCTGCTTAATGCAAGGAAAGTGGCTCTTTATAAAAGTGTCTGTCTTTTTGAAAGCTTCTCCTTCACAGCAGAGTGAGCACTGAAGTTCAAGCCATTTACACATAACATGGGTCACTACATGCTGGAAGGAAACAAGTAACTTCTACCCAACTGTTTTCCAACAGTGTCTCAAACTATACTTGCAAGAAATATGGCAGCAACTCAAAGTGAAGTGACTGGCAAGTCCCCTGTGGCAAATTAATCACTTGCTGTGCAGTGAACAACACCAGCACACATTTCTAAAACCTCTTTTGTTCCTAGTGGAAAAAAAGCCTTAAGTTTATTGCTTTGAGGAATGCACCCTATATTCAAGCTGGGATAATGGCCTATATTCTGATAAAGAGAGTCAATGGAATAATGAGAGACAACATCAATTAAAAAAATGGTCTGTTGGCATCTTCACTTCCAAAATCAAGTTCTTACTCCCCTAGTAAGAAAGGTCCATCTTTGATGTCATTATTCTCCACACAATTCCTTCAGTCAAACTACCAAAGTTCCTCAAATCATCCTTCTCCAAAGATGGAGAGTGTATTAAGCTATTGCTGAACAGTATTTTCTGTCTCCAGAATGCTGGATCTGTGATCTCAGGAACACAATCTCTTGAACTGCTCCCAGAGCTTTGAAATGCAAAGCAAGGACAGAGAGATTTTTGATCAGAGCTTGCTTACTTCTTACTCTAATTCTCTGATTATACATTACAGCCTCAGTCTGCCTCAATGTCAGGTGCTCATCTGTTGTTTTACACTCTTCCTCTCTCCCCTTTATCCTCCAAACTTATTACTTAATACTGCAGTATTCAAATGGAAATAAAAGCACTAATGGCAAAGGAGAAAGAACACTAATATTTTTGAATGTTAGAGATAAGTACAGTGTTTTTTTTGAGAAAATTAATGCTGGGTAGGAAAATATGGCCTGAAGTTTTGCCCAGTATTTCAGTGAAGAACTGTCAGACACAGACCTGCAATATTTTAAGGTATCTATGAAGATGCTTAGATGGCTGCCATATTAAAATCAACCCCAAGAGAAAGGGAGAAGAGTAAATTCTGGCTAAAGCAAAGATTTGACATAACACTCCCAAACATTACACTTAAATGCATTACTCCCAAAACCCAAACATGGCCTGAAGTCTCCCAACACTGCATCTGACTCCTCTGAAGTCTGGAGCTTCAGAATTTGAGATTACAAAGGAAAAATTTTTCCCCACCAGGCACAATAGCCATTCTGTCAAAGAAAGCTAAAACCTAAGGCAGTGTGGAAAGTTAAGAATAAAGTACATTTCAAAGTAACAGAAAAATGAAAAACAGAAGAGTTTAGAGCAATACTCCAGCATATGCTGCATGTCACATTCTAGAAGTGACTGCTTCCTCCAAAACTTCTCCATGTAAAGAACTGTGCCTTCAACACACATACAATTAGTGCAAAACAACCACAAATAGTTTCCTCTTTAAATCTGTACCTCACTCTCCAAAGCACAAGACCCCCTTTGGAACTGTTCAGGCACTTCTCCCTCCAGAAGGTTTTAAATGCTGCTACAGCAGTGCTTACACCCTTCACACATACCAAGTCCTATAAACACTGAGCACATAATCTTTATTTCTATATAAACACAATTATTATCCTCATCATCCCTTCCAGCCCTGGCTGCTCATTGCCACATCCCCCGCCCTGCTTTGGAACAGCACAAGTGTTTATGTACCCACACAGGAAACCTGATGAGAGAACAGATCAGGAATAGGAACACTGTTCCACATTCTAAATTGCATATTGCTCTGCAGGGCCACCTCTTTCAGCTGCAGAGCTCACAGAACAATAAGGTACCAAGTAGGAACAGAACATTTTCAGTCAGTCACTGGAGTCAAAAGCCCCAGGTGACAGGAATGGCAGAGTTGCTCTAAACTGAGACTAACTTGTCCTGGCAGAAAGATGCAAGAGAAGTTCACTTGACATTAATCCCAGTGCAGAATCCAGCAGTGGGATTTGGGGGTATATTAGCAACCTGCTTACATTGGCTCTCTTCAGAAAGGGAATTCTTTAGCATTTCTCAAACCTTCAACTCCAATGGAAGGCCAAAAAGTAACATTAAAATGCTGTACTGTGCCTATAGAGAACAACTGCAGATAATCTGTCCATGAGGTAGGCTGAGACCTCATAACTATAAGAGTTCTCTAATAAGCACAATGCTTTTGTTGTTGTTGTTTAGCTTTTTGTTGTTTGTTTGTGAGGCTTTTAAAAATCAGTGTTTCACCCTACATAGTGTTTATCTCCCTATTGGAAGCCCTAGCAAATTCCCACTGTGAGGAGACTGTTTTACACTGGGAATCTTGTAAACAGCAGTCATGCAATTTTCTCTCTGTTCACAGATCGTTAATTACAACTATTTATAAAAAACTTAGACATACAACATGAAGTTTCAATATCTCCATTCTATGCTAATCCTAATTTTATCCTCCTATTAGAAATACAGCCACCAGTAGCCAACTCAGACAAATCCAATCTCTCATGGCTCCCCAAAACAGAAATTAGCATTTCAGTTCGGGACAGTGGTACAGTTACAAAGGGCAGCCAGCATCAAATGCTTTTAACTGGATTGATTTCTTGCTTGCTGACAGAAGACCACAGAACTACAATAGGCTATCCAATAAAAATATTTGCTCCACTATGGAGCACTCATGCCAGAATTACGGCATTACTGGAACCAGCAACAGTAACCCCCAGTCTTGTCTTGATTGGTTGCAGTTAATTAAGTATCCAGAATAACATGAGTAATTCAAATTATTTCAACATGCACGGCTTTGTCTATCTTTCAACAGATTTTTTTTTAAACCAGTAACCACTTACTCATAATGGACATTCAGAGAAAGATAAATTACTACCTTGTGAGAAAGGAAAAGATTATGAGCTTCATTCACTACTGCAAAGACATTCAATGCCTTGGATGGAAGAGAGTGCACAGTAGCTAAGCATAGTTAATCAAGATTCAAAAAGGAAAGTAGAGAACTCCAATATTCTCCCTTCTTTTCTATTCACTGAAAAAAAGAGCACTAATCCACCACTAAATGCAGAATCAAGAAATCCGATTCCCTCTTCCCTCCCTCTCTCCTCCCTTCCCCCAACTCCAAAAGCAGAATGTGCATAGAAGGACTTCCCGTACTGAGAGTAGCACCTGGGTAATTAGGAATTACAACTGTGCAAACCACTGTACTAAATAGAGATGCTTGCCACTTAATTAAACCCTTTCTTAGAGAGGAAATGCATACACATTCACGCCATCTCCTCTTCTTAATTGGTCTCAGACATTGCAGGAAGTTAGTCCCCAAGATTTGTCAGCCAGCCAGCCCACAGATGTTTCGGAAAGAAAACCAGGTCAGCAGTAACAGGTTCACTTCTTCTGCTCGAGGAGACGGGTCAGCAGATCAGTGTCTGCTGTCTGCAGCTGGCAGGATCCACCAAGGGAAAATGGTCCTTAAGCACTGGCCCAAATCCTCTGCAGAGGCCTGGACAGAGGGCACACACTCAACAGCCATGGCAGCTCAGTGTGATACCATCACTGCAGCCAGCTGGATCTAGCCCTGCCAACTGAAGGACAAAAACCCAGGCTTCAGCAAACCCCAGAGTCCCTCCACCAGCATCAGGGGGCCAAGACCTGCAGAACCACAATGAGATGAGGCTCGAGAACACCCAAGCCCATGACTGGAGCTTCTGAGCTTCACAGAAGAGCCCAGGCACATTTCTCTTCTCTCTGACACATAAGCCTCACACCTCATTCCCATATTTATCTTCAGAAAAAGATCTGTGGTCTCTCCACTGTTTCCTTCTGATAAGCACAGAAAAAACTCAATGATTCCAAAAAGTATTATGAACAAAATCTTTTGATTTGCTTTGTCCCACACACAAGCACTGAGCCTGAGCTGACAGAACTACCTGCAAGAGAAAATACTGCTCCTGAAAGACCCACTTAAATAGGTCATGATCAATATAATTGATCACCAATATCAAATGATTCTACTGTGTGTACAAAGATCTTTGAGCCCAGCAGGTGAATATGTAAAAATTTCAAATAGTCACTATTTCCAATTAAAGAAATTGAAAAAATGAACAAACCCACACAAAACCAAACCCCACTTCACACATTTTTCTCTCAAAAAAGGAAAAAAGCTTGCACTAAAACTCCTCTGAAGCTACTGTTTGTGGCCCACCTGTCAGACTTCACAGATTTGGATAACTTTTCAGCCAAACTTCAACCTTTCAAAATTTGCAATCTTCTTCCATTTACAGAAAAACACACAAACAAATTCAGCATTAAACCTTATAAGCTGTTATCAGTGACTATCAGTACCTTCAGTGTCTGAGTTACTGCCTCATCTTTAACACCTACCTGATGCACATCTTTCTGCATCTCTCTGTACTCCAAGCTGTATCTGTTTATGGGTAGCAAAATCACCCGGGTAATTCATTAGAGGACAAAAGCAATATCAACCACAACCAGACAAACAGCAGCAAAACAAGCTTATGTAGATTAATAGCTCATAGAACAAGAACCCTCATTTTTTATTTGGACATCTTCTACATGCTGCAGAAGGGAAAGTCAGAACAACAGTGCTGCTTAGAGAATGCAGTTTCAAGGCTTGGGGTGGGGAGAAAAGAACCACTGTGAAGAATTCCTATTAAACGACATAAAATGAAGAATATGTGGTGCAAACATGAAGGTTACAGAGTTTATTAGAAAAACACTCTATTCTCTTTTCCATTGGAGAAATCTGCACATATTTTTCATACCAAGTTACAACCCTGAGCGCTGGGCAAGGAGGCAGTGACTGCATACATGTAGCATTAAATGGATTTTAAAAGTTCTGAGAGCAGCAATTAGCAGTTTTCCCTAGACTAGCTGCCCCTTCCCGAGGTGCCTTGGTGATGGATTCCCACCAGGACGAGACTCCCAGGCTGGAGCAGGATCCTGTTTCCTCCCGCTGCAGGAGAACGGGCGCCATCTCCTGGGTGTTCTCGCACACTGTCACTCAAAGTTCCTGTCACCTCTCGCGCAAAACCTTCCCGAAATATTATTCTGTTAAATGCAATGTTGTTTAGTGGCAATCAAGGAAAAATATTTCCAAGGTGCTCTGAAAAAACAACCATATGTGTCAGGATTAACATGGTTTATCAGTGAAGATGGTCAACAGCACAATTCCACAAATACTGGATTTTGAAGAAATAACAAGTGCATCAGCACTTGAAGAGACAGAGTAGAAGCTTGTTTTCTAGACATAACTCTTTCTTAGTAAAAAATTCCTATAAGACCCATTAATAAATACCCTTCTCTAGGACAGTAAACCCCAAAATAAATAAAACTTTCTACTTAGGAAGCAAGAGCTTCCAACGTTTTGTGGTTGTTTTTTACAGCTGAAACTACATCCTACAAACAACAGGAATATCAAGTCAGAGTAACACATGACAAATATATGAAAATCCCTGGCAGCATAGCAGTAACATACAAAAAAGACCTGCATCCACAGTAAAAGACAGAGCCAGCTATACTGCAAAGTGGGCAGTAGGAAGCTCAAGGAATCAGAAGGACACACAACTGAACACAGAGGTTACAGAGCTTTATAATGTGTACACATGAACCACATCTAACTATGATGTGTACTATTTTATTATCTGGCTATTGTACAGTTAACAGGAATATTATTATTCTCTAAAGCTACAGCTGTCTTTGTTTCCACTGTTTATGAGAGAGGAAAGCCCAGGAGCTTACAAGTGGAATTCAGAACTAGCAAACCTAAGATTAGCCAGAGTAAACTGTTAATGAACTTGTTTTCTCCCCACAAGGTGAAGCATTATAAACACTTAGTTAGCTCTTTCATTGTCACCAAAAAGACACCAGTACTAAAAACAGTGGGATTACCAATACACTCCTGAAAGCTGCACCTCCTTCTCAAGTATTATTACATAAAATTACACTGGAAGGGCTGATCATAAGCCAATCTGACAAAGAGCCTGCTGGGAGCAGGCAATCAGTGAACAGAAACCACTGAGAGCAGACACTGAACAAGCCCTGTGGAAGTGCTGGAGGAAATGAAAAATCATCCTCTCCTAAAACACCACACGCTGCTTTGCACTTCCCTTACATCCTCTGTACCAATGAAAAACCTGATAAGAAAAGATTAGAAATCCTAATGCATTCCCTTTTCCCTTGCTTATCTAGTTATTAGCAAACAGCACATTGCTCTGACTCTTTGGGAAAATCAGCCAACTTATTCTTTTTTATTTTCCTACTATGAGATGGGCAATTAACTCTTTTCGAACTTTCACCAAGAGCACTTTCCAGGAACCAAGTTGGACAGTGATGTCTCATCATCTTCATCACCCTGACCAAAAGGTAACATCATTCATGCTGTAAGAAATCTGAGCAACAAAAAAAAAAACACCCAAGAAAAAGCAGTGAGGGGCAAATCATTCAATCCCACTTGCTCCAATTGCATGCAAAAGATCATTTTTCTCAAGAGCAATTCCTCTTTCTGTATGAGAAGGCAGCCCTAATAGCACTAAACAATATGGCCCAATCAAAAATCTAACACTTCACACAGAATATTCTGATGTTAAATGAAGGAGTTATTAGACTTCAACAGGCAGAATCACTTGGTTCCATTTCTCTCCCAGTGTGAAATTACCTCGTTAAACTTTTAACAGCTTGAGATAAGTGAAAAGCTTTTACTCCACTGTCTGATAGAACAGGTTCTGTGAAAAGGATTCCTACTATTTCTGTCCATTCCTTTCCATAGGAAATTTTGCACAATTCCATCTTCATCTAAATGTATGCATTCTTAGCAGAAGCAGAAAAGAACCTCAAGCATGGTACCTACTGGCAGGCCTCCGGTAAAGGTTCATTATCCTCATTAAACAGAGAAAATCGAGGGGGCTTTCCCAAGTTGGAACCCAAGTATCTTTTCCATAAAGCAGTAATGTGCCCAAACCATATGCTCATACCCAAACACTCCTGCTTCCAAACAATCCCAGCATTGTGCAGACATTGCTCTGTTGTTGGGAATGTATAATGAATGGAGAAAGGAACAACTGGGAAAACGAGGTTCTGCTGTACATGTTTCAGCTCAGGCTTTGCCCCAGTGCTCATGTCAAGACAGTTATTTACAAAGAAGCATCTCCCTTTCTACTGTAGAAACAATGTAAATATTTAGAGATGATAAAGCAGAGCTTGAACAGGAGACACACAAAAGCTCCATAGTTACACAGAAAACAGCAGAAGGAAATGATCAGAAGAGACATCATTTCCAGGCCCTTTTTATACCATATACATGCCATAGACCCTAAAAAATTTGGTTCACTGCTGCAGATGCCAGGAGGAGCTGTTACATACCAGTACACAGACCAGCTGGTGTTACAAAACACCACTGGGGTGTAGGTTTCACAAAATAACTAAATTAACAACAGTTCTTCTCTAAAACAGCTGAAGAAAAGTCATAACATGATTTATCACCTTATTTTGATAACCAGATTTGATATCCAAAGGAAATATATTTACAACAATTTGTCATAAGTAACATACATTCTCTTCTCTGGATTTACCCTAAAATTCTTAGAAATACACTTATTAAGAAAGTAGAATCTCTAAGTAAACTGAATGCAGCTGTCCACAAGAAGTCCAAAGAACTCAAAACTGAACCATGGCCTCAGAGACATTAGTGAAAAACACTGTTAGTTCCTAAAGACACTTTAAAACAGTGTATACCTTTTCTTCTTCTTATATATATATATAATAAAAAGTAGAAGAGCTTGCACATGAAGGAGGGACAGCAAGAAAGCATGTCCAACTCACTTCAGAGATCAGACGGTCAAGAGCAAAGGAAAGTGGTTTAAAAGTCTTACCTCCCTCCAGAGCTGTGAGCACATACCTGATATTTAAGCCAGTGCTCTGGTCCAGTTTCTCCCAGCTTTGTAATTTTGCCAGAAGTTTCTAAGACAAAGATTAAGAGGAGAGTTAGACCTAGACAAATGTTCCAGTAGCTGATTTTCCAGAGTTTTCTCATATTCCTCCATTCAAATACAGTGTTGTTTCTTTTCCTCCTGTGGATTTCATGACCTTATTTAGCACTTTCAGTTTGGCATTGTCCCTGTCACCACAGCTCTGTGACACACAGGACCCATGTCACACTTCAGCACTGCAGATTATCAAATCCTGAGATCTGCCACCACTGTACTAGACCTTTGTGGACAAGAGTCTTGGCAGCAAAGAGAACAAGCTGTATCCTCAACACCACTTCTGTCACAGCTGTAGTGCCCACTGCTCTTCTGCCAGTTTCTCCTATGGATTCTGAACTTTCAGACAGTAACATCAATAGCCAGATAACATCATGTAAATCTGACCAGACATCAGTCAGTTCTGCAGTTCAGCAAGTTCACACCATTAATCTCCTGACAACTCACTGTACGCTTGGTATAAAATTGCAAGACAGTGTTACTCATCTGGCATCACATTCTGCCCTACAGCATTGGCAGTGGTCAAAGTGGGTACTAAGGCTCTTCCCACTCACATGTTCTACACCGCTATGTCTGGGGAGAGCTTGATGCCAAAAAAATGCCTTTTGAGGAGAGGAAAGGTAAAAGAGAAACAGCAAGGCCAAAAAAACACACTGTGATGAGATTGTTCGTTACATGAAATCTCCAGGTGAACAGCAAATATCTTTTTGCCTTTTATACTTTCATTGCTGTAACTCCCTCGTGCTGACTTTTCAGTTTGGGAACGCCTGGTTGGAACCCATTAATTAAAAGAAGTATCATAAGAAACACAACACAGGAAAAGCCTAAAGGTCAGGACAGGCAATAAGGGAAACGCCTATGCTGCTCATCCACCCAACATTCCCAGCTCCTCACCTCATTTTCCAATTCCATAGTCACTAGCTGTGCTTGGACTTTCTCGTAACGTTCCAGTTTCCTTTGGAGACCTTCTACCTCCTCCTTAAGCAACCCATTGTTTTCTTTCATTTCCCTATGGTGAAGAAAGGGACAACTATTAAAGAGCCACACAACTTAATTCCCTCTCACAAACTTCCAGATGCACACAGAATTATGAGGGAATCATGATATTGAACAGACGTTCAAGTGACTCATTTCTATAACTTTCACTGCAAAGCCACTGTACACACACAAAGAAAAAAAAAGAAATCAGTTTTATTGAAATTATTTTTTCTACCTACCATCCTAATTATGCCCAAACAATCTGAAGCTTTGTACCTCCTTCAATATTTGACAAAACAAGGGTAACAAAAGACTCCCCACTCTGCTGTTCAGTCCTAGGGCTGAAACACAGCAAGTACTACAGACCTGAACACAGCAAGTACTACAGACCTGGCCTTTTGAGCATCCTGTGATGACTGAGCAAGCATTGAGAGAGCTTGGTTTTATAGAGTTGTACAAGGGTGAGATAAAACTGTTTAAAAGCAAATGACCTTTAATGTGTTGATATATTTCTATTCACAAAAAACAAGTATGAGAAAAAAGTCCAAGATACAATTTAAAATTATAATGAAACAATTACAAGACCAAAACCAAGGAAAATTATTGACTTTCACAAAAAGAAAAAGCTGGCAAGATGACTCATGTAATTTAAAAGAAAAAAAAACAACAACACTTTAAGGCAAGTTATTTCATAGTACATTTAATTTAATTTTTCAAATTAATTGCCACTTCAAAAACTCAGAAAGCCTACTCTACTAAGGGCTCTATCAGAGTGCTTTAGAAATTTAAATAAAACATTTTCTAAACAGTCTGGAACAACAGGCCTTTAAAATAGTGATAACAATAGCTAAGCAAAACCTGTTATTACACAAACGTTCAGCTGCCTCTTTTCTCCATAGGAAATTCTTTCCCAAAGCTGCATGGAGTTCATCACTACCTTTAAATATTGAATTTTTTTCTAACAAACAGAAATCACTACCCAGAATGATCAGTGTGATGCTTTTCAGTTCAAGAAGATCCCTCAGCTCTTCTCAAATCCTCTCATCTAGTAACCATACAACACTGCTCAACTCATTATTTATATGAAATATTTAAACTTCCTTCTGAACTTTCCCACGTGGAAGCCCAAGAGAGGGATTTGAAAGTGCTTATAGTGCAGCTGTAGCAGGTACAGAAGAACACTAGATAACCCTCAACAACTGAGCCCTTCCTTCACCTGAAGTAGGCATTTTCCTCCCTGAGCTGGCGCAATTCACGCTCCATTTTTGGGAAACGAGCCAGTTCTGCCTTCATGTTCTTGACAATTACAGCATCGTGTTCCTGCTGGGATAACTTGTGTTCCAGATCCTAGAAAACGTAGGATGACAAGAGGACATCAATGATCAAGTTGGAGCTTGTAAGAACTATTTCTGCATTGTACTTTTTAAGCTCAAGACAAGAACTTGAATGAAGTCGGAAGGGAACATCTGGTCCAATCCACTTGCTCTAGTTCCACCTGTAGCACCTGGACTGGCCTCTTCTTTACACCTGTTTATCCTCAAGTTCATAACAAAAAACCTCCTCTGCCATCATTAAAAGGACCTTCTTCTATCAACTAAACTAAATTTGATTTTCTTCTCCTTCACCCCTTTATTACTTCTACAATAGCCATTTTTTTATATTCTTCCACAAGAAACTAAAAACTATGGCTTTATATAGGTCACAAAGTTTCTTACCTTAATCTTCTGTTCATATTCTGCCAGAAGAGATTGGTTTGCTTGGAGGGTCTGGATTTGCTGACTCGCCTCTTGCCACTTCCTGTTAGATGCAGACACAAGAGGCACTTAGCACCCAAAATCATATACCAGGAACAGCCTGTATGCACAAGTCTCTGACAAACATAGTCAAACACCACTTACAAGGTAAATGTTACTGTTAACAGAAGACTTTGTCTGACATGGTTTCAAACTCATATCATCTCCCTCTAATTCAGACACAAAAATATCCACCCATTTCAGCAAAAAGATGCATATTGAGAAAAATAAATTAAACCACCTTAGCTCTGAAAACAACAAATACATAGCCAGAATAAATAAACCTTTTCAAATCTGAAACTGAAGCTAGTAATCAAGGAAAAACACATTCCTAGCTGCTCTCAACTACCTCTCCACTACGACTTAAGGCTTGATATTTTTGTTCTGTTCAGTCCCTGAAGTTCAGATTAGCCTTTCCCACCCACGTGCCTTCTGTTACCTCTCTACCAGGAACATGAGACACCACCGAGATTTAAAGCTCAAGTTTGTGGGTTTTTTCCTCAAGGTACAATTAAATTCCACCTCAGAGTTAGTTTCAAACAACGGTTATAACCTGCACATCCAGATCAAAGAACCCCTTTGAAGAGCAGAAATCAAACGCTGTTGAAAGTTTTCTGAGTGATGACACCTTCACAAGACTCAAGTTTTGTTTGCCTTTTTCTCCCTACAGTCATTCATTCCCTGCTTACTTTTTTTCAACATCCAGCTGTTCCATCAGTTCCTGCTTCTGAGAGTCTTGGCTTGTCATCTGCATCTCTTGGTTCATTATATTCCACTGTAGCTCTGATATTTTCCCTTTTAATACAGTGATTGTCTGAATTAAAGGAAGCAAAAAAAAAAAAAGCAGAAACACACAAGGCTGTGAATCTCTAGGTGGGATATTATGGATGGTGACATAAATCATTTATAAGTAAAAAACATAAACTCTGAATCTAGAAACAATCCCAGTCTTGCAAACCTTCAGACCTGCAAGCTCCTCTCAAACAAAGTCAAGAGAAAATCATTTAATCACTTTCATCTGTCACCCAAACTGTCATTTCCATTCCCTGTTACATGGGTAACCTCAAACTGGCATGAAAAATACCAAGCTTCACAGTCAGATCATGAAAAAACACAAGTATATATATTAAAGTAAAAAAATTACCCCACAATCATTCCAAATACGTTTTGTCTGGGTTTCAAAATTTAAAATGTCTAGGTTTGCCCCAACCAAATACCAGAGGCATTACACTTCCATTAGAAGTAGAGCCAGTGGTTTTAAAATTTTTTTCTAAATATCTTAACTCTCAAGAAAAGCTCTCAGGTTCATCCCAATAGCCATTACTCAGTTCCCTGCAACAGAGAAAAATCTCAAAACATGTAACCTAACTTCAGAACCTAGATTCTGTATGTTGCCCTGCACTTTTTTCCTCCTTCTCCACATAAATTTGTCTAAGAAAACTCTTCCTCTGACCTGCTCATTTGTGTCTTGGTTTGGTTCTAAACTTCAACAGCAAAGACACACAACATCAGAGTTTATTAATTTCCTGGCGGTAACACAGTAATTCCAATTATCTTGTTCAGGGTTTTTTTAATCAAAAAGGGCATTTTCAATTCACAAGATCTGCAAAGTCACTTGAAGCTATGAATGACTTAAAAATGACTCTGTTCTTACTTCATTAGCTTCAGCTAATTTGCTCTCCTTCTCTTGAAGCTTCTTACTCATTGTCTCCATGCTCTTCTTAAAGGATTTGTTCATCTCCATTTGTTCTTTCAGTTTATTTTCAGCTTCTGTTTCTCTCTCCTGGTACTGCTTGATGCGTGTGAGCAGCTCCTGGTTCCGGTCAGCCTCTCGCTTGGCAGGGGAAAAAAAATGCAAAGGGACATAAGAATAAAGCAGCAGTAAGGTGAAGCCCTTTTCCCTTCTCCTGTCTCCATTCCTCAAGGCACCATCATGAACTGAAGTTACTCAGACCACAGTTTTAACCTTGGCACTAATAAGGACAAAAACTTCACCCACAGCAACTCAATGCCAAGGACCTCTCAGGATAATGGAGCTGGAAAGTTAAGAGACAGGGCCTTCCAAATCTCTTGCACTAAGACATGGCTAAAATAATACAGATGTGGCTTCACAGACTCCACTGCACAGTCACCAGCAGATCAAAGATGAAAACATTTGATCTCCAATTTAAAGCTGACCCATGTACAACAAACTGACACTCAGAAACTCAGGTCTCAACAGGTAAGACAAACTTCCCTCTGTAACTTCTGGAAATTGTATGAGGCCATTGAAAAGATTAGGTTAAAACAGGGGTTAAATACACAGTATTATCAACTAACACAACAAATATTTTTGCACTCTGACCACCTTTCATACACCATTTCAGATTATTCCTACCACAAATTGATTAATACTTATTGAAAAAATGCACAGCAAATTGCTGTGTTAATCAAAGCAAATCGAGACACGGATTTACATAGTAAGCAAGGATTATGCAAAGCAACATGAGGTTCCTAAAACTTTCATCCACACCATTCTGAAAAATACAGAATCTGAGCAGGGTAATTACCACAATGCTGGATTAGTGCTGCTCCCTTTTTTTGTACAGTATTTCAAGGGTTTCTGTGACTGACTCAGCTACATTCCAGTTTGAACTCTTCCTGGCTTAATCCCACATCACCTGACTTCAGAGGAACAAGGAATTTAGTCACTGACTCGCTATTTTACAACCACACACTAAATCTGTCACCCAGCATTCTTGTAAAATACAACAAAAGATGCTTATTATGTTTTAAATATTTCTTTTTCAATAATCAGCCCCATATAATATTTTTATTATGCTACAAAGCCCACTGATCTACTGCTTATTTCAATAACATCATTAAGCAAACATATGTGGGCATAAAAGCAGAAACCAATAAAAGCTATTAGTCCCTGAGTGAGGCTCACTGTTTTATCAGTGCAGGCTCTCTTGTGTGACACTGCATGGCTGGCACTGCTGCCATTCCAATTAATTACAGTCACACAAACTAAATGCTTGCAATTGTGCCAGCAGAAGTTTGAATTCATCGAGGAGAAAAATGATTAAATACTTCTGGGAGAAACAAATCACAAATCCCTTTTGTTACTGCTACCCATGACAACTTCAGTGCTAAACTAACAGAACCCAGTGATCAGATCATCAGTCTGTCAACCTAATAAAGCTTCAAGTTCACACTCATTAGCAAATCAGTGCACAGGGGATCTGCACAGTAAAATAGTTGATGCTGGGAACTTGACACCACCACCACCTCTGCAGTAAATGCAAACACATTCCAGGGGCATTAACTACAGATTCACTCAAGTCCTGCTCTGAGGACAGCGTCCATTAGCAGCTGGAGAACACCAGCCTTGCTCCTGAACTGCATCTCTCAGTTTAGTTTCATTAAAAAATAAGTGACTGTACACATTCTGAGACACTCTGCTGCAAACCAAAGCACAGCACATGGGAAGTGAAGAGCATATCCCTGATCCAAACCCAAACACCAGTGCAGATGCTCCACAGGTGTTCTGGCTTAGCCACCTCACTCACCTCATAGTTCCTGGCATTGGTGTTGGCTGCCTTCTCCAGCTCGATGCGAGCCCGTTTGTGGCTGAGCTCCATCTGCATCTTCTCTCGTTCCACCTGCAGCAGCTGGGATTTGGAGTGGACCTGCCCAGCTTGTTCTTCCAACTGGCCAGTTCATGTGTGAAAAAGGGACATGCACCCCATAAACAGCACAGCAGTGACATTGTGCCTCCCACCCTGCACTGCTCAGTGCCCTTTAGGGCACTTTTAGGAAGTACAAGGAAACTATCACCAAATCTGTGGCACTTCTCACACCAGCTGCTGATGGGGAAACCAACACCACACTCAGAAACCCACATCAAATCAAGGCAAGTTCTTAGGTCAGAGTTTGTCATTCCATCTCTAGGGATACTCTGACAAAACATACTCCTCTATCTAAAAAGTTTAATTATGAACTCCCCAAGCCACACAGAAGAGCAGCTGGCCAAGAAGCACAGATCATGCTCCCAATAAAATGTAACTGCTGAGCAAAATAGCATGTTTTCCTGTGACCTCTGCAACATCACACTTATTTTTTCATTCAAATTATCCCAGAGCACAGACTCAACTAGCAGAATTCCAACACATGCAATTAATGGAGACTCTAATCAGAGAGTTTCTTTAATCATTAATGTCATCAGAGAGGTAGCAGAGATTTAAACTGTCTGAATCTTTTGTCAACATTTCAAATGCAAAGCAGATTGAATTTAAAAAAGCCATCTTATTTTATACTCACAGAATTAAATAGAAATTATATTAAGATATAGACTAGAGAAACTTTATTCCAGCCTAAGAAACAGACCTTAAGATCCAAGATGTCAACTTACTTTATGAGCAAGAAGCACCTAACAGACAAAAAAATTGGGACACAAACAGAAGTGGACATGAAAGCACAAGTGGCTTGCATAGCAAAGCCACACTGTATGTGTCCAGGCTAAGAAACCTTAAAATTGGGGAAAAAAAGTTTAAAAGTGTCTTACTAGAAAATGGTAACAGATCTAAAGCTCCTTTGTTCAGCAACATGAAAGCAACTTACAATTTGATTTCCTGAGCTGGTACATGGGTATAACTTGAATGGAATAATGTAAAAGTATAAGAAAAGTGCTTTGACAAGAAAGAAAAAAAACCCAAGAAATAAGTATGTCTGACATTTTGAAAAAAATTAAATATTTTCTGGAAAAGATTCCAGAATGTTTACCAAAAGCAAGCTTCCATTATCGAGCTTGTGTGAACAGCAGTTCCAGAAAGAATGGTGAGATCTGAATGAAATCAATCCCAATTCCTGGAATCAAAAGGAGCACACAATCACACTGAAGTGACACTGCAGGCATCACCAAACCCACCTGCATCCTCTGCTGGTACTGAAGCTGTAGAGAGCTTTGAGATGATCCTGGTGTATCCAGCCCAGACACCCTCTCCATACGCTGGGAAATGAAGTGGTTGAGGGATTTCAGGGTAGAAAAGACAGTGGTGTTGTTTTCCAAGTCCTCCATGGCTCTGGAAATAGATAGAAACTCATGAGCAAAACATTCAGCTTGAGCTGCTGCACGGTGTCTGCTCTGCCAAGGACACACCACTGTCCTGAGGAAACACTCGGTCCAAGGCCTCCCAAATCCACCTGAAAGTCATTGCTGGGATCCACAGAAAACAAAACCCAGCCCAGGCTGAAATCTTCAGCCTCTGAAATGAGAAACTGATGCAAACTGTTCTTTCCTGAGCTTTCTGCCTGAAATTGGTTCCATTTTATCTAAATACGTTCTCCTCTGAATCTTGGCCTAAAAACCTACAAATAAAAGCTGTCACAGGTCATACAAAATTGACCTTTCCTTTGTGGGATACAAGTTAATATTGTAGGACATGAAGATCTACAGAGGTAACACTAACCAAGAGAACTCATCACTCATCCCCCAAACATATTAAAACTGACGGGGCAGGAGAACCAACTCCAAATCAGCAGCAAACCCGTCCTTCTATTCAACTTCTGGTTTCCAAAACTCATTTTGGAATGTGACTCCCACTAAGAAGTCTTCCCAAGTTCACAGATCACTTCTATAAGTAAAACTCTCCTCACTCATGTAAGAGTTTCTGCAACTCTTCCTTCAAATTCAGAAGGGCCAAGGCCAAACCCAGCCCTGCAGGTTCTCCCAGCCCTCAGGAAGCTTGAATTGAGTCCCTCCAGTTACTCCACAAAGTGCCAAAAGCCCCCAGAACAGGTTCAGGACCAGGAAAGGCGGCCCCAACATTCCCGCGGGCTCGAACCAGAGACACAGACTTGAGGTTAACTCGGGGCTCCCGCACTCTCAGTAATTCCTTGGACTTTTACCCCCACGAAGAGGAGGCACAACAACCCCCCAAACCCGAGCGAACACCCCGAGTCCGCCGCCAACAGGGGACCGCGCCCCGAGCCCCCCGAATGAAGGGCACCGGCCGGAGCCCCCCGGGATCGGGGACCCGCCAAAGGCTCCCCAGGGCACGGGGCTGCTCCGGGCGGGAGCGGGGGGAGACAGCCCGGCACCCACCGCCGGGTCCAGCCCGGGAGCCCTCCCCGGGTCCATTCCGGTCCATCCAGGGATCTCTCCCTGAGTCCATCCGGGACCCACCCCCGGACCCTCCCCCGGGTCCATTCCTGCGCCCTTCCCTGCTCCATCCCGGGTCCATTCCCGGTCCATTCTCAGTCCATTCCCAGGTCCCTCGAGGTCCATCCCGGGATCTCTCCCCAGGCATACCCCCAGATCCATCCCGGACCATTCCCCGTCCCTCCCGCTCCACCCTGGGATCACTCCCTGGGTCCATCCCCGGGTCCCTCCAGGTCCATTCCTCGTTCATTTCCGATCTCTCCCCGTCCATTCCCGGTCCATTCCCGATCCCTTCCCGTTCATTCCTGATCCCTCCCGGTCCATTCCCCGTCCATTCCCGGTCCATTCCCCGTTCACTCCCGGTCCATTCCCCGTTCATTCCCGGTCCATTCCCCGTTCACTCCCGGTCCATTCCCGGTCCATTCCCCGTTCACTCCCGGTCTCTCCCGCTCCATCCCGGGATCTCTCACTCACCCGCAGCGCGCGCGCCCCGCTTGGATCTCCCTCCTCGCCCCGTCCACGGGATCTCGCGAGAGCTTCCAGCCCGCCCCTCGCGAGAACGGCGGCCCCGGCCGCCGTAACGTAGGGACTATGCGCGCATTCCCACGCTACCGTAATTCCTCGGCGAGAAGCGGCTCCTAAATCGCTCTCCCTCCCCCAAAAAACATCGCCCCCCGCTCGGGCAGAGCCTTCCTGCCCCACCGAGGCTGCAGCCGGAGAGGAAGAAAAGCCACACGTCCCACTAGCGCCCTTCCCACGCCCACTCCCACTGCAAATCCCAGTTTTCCAAGGAGCGATTGCCTGAATGGTTTTTACCATCCAATGCCCCTCTCCCCAGTTTAGGCTGTTGGCACACAGACCCTTCGGGGTGCAGATCCAGACCAGGAGGCTCCAAAGCACTTATATTCGATAAATCTGTAAGCAGTCCCCAAAGGAGCTGTTTAAGATCTAGAAGCCTTAAAAAAAAAAAAAAAAGCCAGTGCTACCAAACCTTGTATAACTCATGCCACAGTCAGCCTGATAAAATCACTATTTAGCATAAAAGGTTGTCACGTCCAGAGAAGGCAGTGGCTGAATCTATTTGTGCAAATGGATTTCCAGCAACTCATTCTCCCTGCCTGGGATCTTGGGAATCTTGGGAATATCTTGTCATTTCACTGGAGAAACACCACTGGTCACACCTGGAACACAACTGAAGACACTGGATAAGTTATTTTCTGTGTAATGGTGACCCTGTTCCCACTGTCAGTGGGTTAAGGAGTGCCATGCAGCACTCCTAAATCCATGAATTCCATGAATGTAACCTGTGTCCCCAGGAAAGGCAGCAGAGCCACTGGGCTGAACATTCCCAAACCCACATGAGGATGCACATCCTGACACACACAGAAACATGAACTATTTTCACACGTGCTAATAAACTGCACCAACTTCTAAGAGGCACTAAATGGGCTCCAACTCCCTCCCCTTGCTGTTCCCTCACATCCTGACAATCCCTTTATGGTTGGTCTCCCGTATGAGAACATGAACCACGCAATGATTTTCAAGCACACATTAAAAACTCACATAACCACCATTTTATTTCCATTTCCATTACTCCAGCCCCAGAGGTTGCCTTTCAGATTACTCCTCTCCATTCCCAAACCATTTTCTCCATGATGGACTTCCTCAGAATCGTGGCAGATTTTCCCAGAGTCTTAATGGTGGGATTTCTCTTTAAAACATCCAACAAATTCAGCTTTCCAATCCATGCCTGAGAAGCTGCAGCTCTCGGCTTTCATTTCCCTTTGTACAGCCTTGCCAAGTAATAAGATTCAGCCGAATCCTTCCTGCTGGCCTGAGGCTTCACAGTCCTCACGTCCTGGAACTGCTCCTTCAGCCTGTTTTGCAGCAGACGGGCCTCAGACCCATCCCAGAATTTACACAACAACGTCCCTTTCGGCTTTAAAATACTCTGGGACAGACTGAGGAGGCCTAGGCAGAGGCTGATCACCTTCTGGTGATCCAGCTCCCTGATGCCAGTGGCGTTGGGTGCCATGTCACTCAGGATCACATCCACCTTCCCCGTGGGCAGCAGGCTCTGGATTGCCATCAGAGTCCTGGGCTCTGCAACGTCAGCCTCTGACAGGAAAACTGCTCCTTCCACAGGAGAAACCCGCAGGAGGTCGACGCCGAGGACGAAGCCAGTGGGGACAGCAGGATCTGTAGGGAGGGATGACGATGACACACGGAATACTCACAGGGGCTGTGGACAATCTGCACGTGTGTGAGCTCTGTGCCAGGCAATATACCAAACCCACCACCTGCCACGGCTGCCTTCCTGCCCCCCTGGAAGTTTGCTGGGTGCAACTGGATGGAGGGAGGGATGATTTGCCAGCTCCTCCATTCAAGTCATTCAAGTTTTCAAACTCAACTACTTTGGATAAACAAGGGGGATTTTTCTGCTGCTCTTTCAAGTCCAAAGCTCCTGGAGAGATGGTAACACCTTATAAATATTAATGGCTTAAACCACATCAACCGTGTGGAGAGTTACCTTCCTCTTTCAAGAAGGGGAACAAAAATCCAGATAAGGTAACTGCTGGAGGCCACACCAATTTCAGAACTGCATGAGGGGATCTTCCCCACAACAGCTAATCAGAACACTAACACCACATGGCATGTTTTTATTTCACAAACAGTTTCTTCAGACCATATCAAGACTTACTAGGCACACACCTTCATGTTTGGATCAGTGACTGCCATTTGCCAGTACTCACGCTCCTTCCCACCACTCCCATCACAGTATTCCTTATTTAGAGCTCCTAATATTTCAAAGGTTTCTCACACACTTCAAGGGAATTATCATCCCCACCTTGCCTGCCAAAACCATGCACTTACTGGTACCCAAGGCATTCACCCTCTCTACAGCAACCTGGCTCCAAGCCCCAGGCGCTGCTCCACAGTCCAGAACAGAAAGTCCTGGGCGAAGGATATGAAGTTTGTCATCAATTTCCAGCAGCTTGAAGGCACTTCGGCAGCGGTAGAGCTGCTGCTTGGACGCCTTGACAAAGGGATCCTTCAGGTGCCGCTCCAACCACCTGTGCTCAGCCCCAGTTTTCTTCAGGATCCTCCCGGAGGTGTGCAGACACCTGCTCACCAAACGCCGGCAGCTGCACGGGAGGAAAGGTGAGTTAACTGGTTAGTACATAACCACTCTGTATTTCAAAAGTCTGCATGGTTAATTAATTTTAACCCCGACTACAGGCTGACCAAGGAGGTCACAGTGTCACCCGCTCTGGAGACATTCCAAACCCACCTCTGTCACCTGCTGCAGGTAACCCTGCCTGGGCAGGGGGGCTGGACTGGATGATCTCCAGAGGTCCCTTCCAACCCTAAAAATTCTGTGATTCTTTGACTATGGCTCCTCCCAGGATGAAAAAAACAAAACAAAAAACCACCTCAAAGTCTGAGATTTTGGGGACCTTTAGTCATCTAGTCCAAGCACCACAAAAGCCAGGTTTTGCATGAGGCCTCAGGTTGCCGTGAGCTAAGGGGGGATTGAGGCCGTGCTCCAGCACAGCTCTCACTTCTCCCCTGATGTTGAGGGACGCGGCAGGGCAGAGTGACCCCAGCACAGCCCTCACAGCGCCTGGCGGCCCCCGGGAGCCCCTCAGAGCTCCCGCAGGCTCCGTGCGGAGCACCCAGCACACACCCCCTCCCCGGCATTTCCAGCAAACGCCCATTGACCCATTCCTGGGGGAATCTCCAGGAGCTGGGAATAGCGACCCCCTCCACCTCAACCTCCACCCAGGTGGGCGCCGGGATCTCCTCGGCGGCCCCGTCACGAACCTGACCCCGGCAACGGCAGCACCGCCCGGCCCCGCCATGGCGGCCCGAGCCCGCCCCGTCCCGCCCTTCCCTCCGCCCCTTACGGGAAGGGCCGCGGCTGAGCGCGGACAGAACCGGGCGGGAAAGCGGCGGGTTTGGAGCTGAGGGGTGCGGGGACAGGGATGGGGGCCTGGGGCGGGGTAAGGGNGGGGATTAAGGATTTGGGGAGGAGGGGATTAAGGGTTTGGGGAGGGACGATCAAAGATTTCCGAAGGGGTGCTGGGGGGCTCAAGGATTTGGGGAAGGGGTGCTGAGAGTGGTCAGGATTTCAGGGAGGGGGTTCTGGAGGGGAATGGGGATCAAAGGTTTGGGGAGAAGATGCTGGGCGATCAAAGATTTGTGGAAGGGATGTTGAAGGGGATCGGGGATTCAGGGAGAGGGTTTTGGGGAAACAAGGATTTGGGGAGGGGGTGCTGGGGAAGCAGGAGAGCTTGGATCAGTGGCAATTTTAGAGAAGGCATTGGGGGACCAAGGGCGTAGGGACCAGGCATTAGGGAGGGGGTGCTGGGTGTGTTTTGGGGGTGAGAGGCTGCCTGCACCCCCTGTGTCCCCTCCGACGAGGGGTGCCAGGAGCCCTTGACACAGTGTGCCCTCCTCCATCCCTCTCCCAGGAGCCATGTACACGTCCAGACTCTTCACCCTCGTCCTGGTGGTGCAGCCCTCCCGCGTCCTCCTGGGCATGAAGAAGCGCGGGTTCGGCGCCGGGCTGTGGAATGGCTTCGGGGGGAAGGTGCAGCCCGGGGAGAGCATCGAGGAGGCTGCCCGCAGGTAAGGGACAAGTTCGGAGGCACAGGGTGGCCCTGGAGGTGTTGGAGCATCACCAGCGGGCTGCAGGTGGAGGCGCCGCGGCTCGTCAATGTTACTCGCTCAGCAGGGCAGTCTCTGAAACAGAATCACCTCCACAGGTGATGAGGGATTGTCCACACGTTGCTCCCCCTTCCCTTGTCTGTCATCTGCAAATCTTTAACTGTGATCCAATCTATGAGCAACTGGAACTTCCCGAGTGTCCTCCCTCCCATCTCCTGGACTGATCTAAACTGAGAGTGAGTCTGCAAGTAGTGGACAGTGGACTGTTCAGAGGGTTTAATTTTGGCTGTACAGCAGAATTACAGCTAATTAAAACTGCATCGAAAATGTAGTCACAAAATAGCAGAAATTCTTAGGGGTCTCTTATGAAGGCACTGTAGAAATGTCTATGGTGACATTTTTAAGTGCTAATGCTGAGTTAGGGAATTTCATCAGTAAAAAGGCAAGTATAATTTTTGAAAATTTTAGTACTTGATTTCTTGAAGTTCCATCTGCTGTCTGGTCATTAAAATTAAGTAGCAGATCACAGCTGAACTGCTAAACTCTCAAAATCTTGTCTTTTATGTGAATATTGCTGTTCCTAAGCCACCCTTTGCCATCTCCTTGGTTTCTGATACAAACTCATAGTTGCCCTTACACCTGCAGGAAGATCAGTGTTGTTGTGCTCAGCTGCTCCCCAACAGCCTGAAGAGTCTCCTCAGCTGTGCCAGCACAACCCCCTGGGTTCTGTGGTGAGCTCATCCCAAGGACAGTAGGGTCCCTGTGCAGCTGTGCTCCCAGCAGTGCAGGCTGTTACTATAACTGACACTTAGATTGTGGCTTTTCATGTAATTTATCATCTCTTGCGTGGAGGGAAGGAGATCAGTTTTGTCTTTTACCTCAGCCTTTAACTTCCTAAGCTTACACTGCCACTGGCAGTGGTGTAAATCTAATGATTTAAATGGGGATTTGATTTCCTGGGGGTGTGTTTATGTGGGTCCAACACCAGAGCTTTTTTTCATGCAAGATGTCGAGTGGCAAAAGTTTCACTGATCTCAGTGCAGTGTTTTACAGCACAACCAGCACCTGCTGCTGGGACTGTGCTCATCCTTTCCTTCACCTGCAGTTTATTCCAGAATGACACAGCCAGTTCCTACCAAGGTCAGCTGTGCAGGAATCTGTCCCCAGAACCAGGATCAGCTGGCCAGGCTGGCACCTTGCTGGTGGGACCACCACTGCTGCCTTAGGGCACAGCTCTCCTCCAGAAAGCCTCACTCAGTCCAAGTCAAACTTCCCTGGCACCACTTCTCTGCATTGGGAGTTGAGGAATTAGGCTGTGATTCCCAGTTGCTCTGTCTCAGTTGGGTTGGCAGTGATGTCAGGTGTGAAGTGTCCTCACATCACAAGGAGTTAAATATTAAGCCAAAACATGAACACAAGTGCCCAGTAAGGTTTCCGTCCTTTGCTGCATACAGCACATTCCTGTGGGCACCTGGGCACCCCCAGTTTCTCAGGGACAGAACTTGTAAGGGGAGTTGGGTATTTCTAGTTTGCCACCTGTAATGTTTCCTCTTGCTTCAGACAGAGCCAAATAGCTGATGAATGGATTGTCTGGAGAACCAGAGCAGTGTTTGTGTTTTGTTCTTCAATTATCATTGCCTGTAAAAGGAGGCTTTTAGAGTCACTGCTGGAAAACTGCCTCTATTTTAGACATAGCTAGCTTCTCGGAAGATAATGTCTGGGCTAATTTTAGTTTAAGTTGAAATACAATTGTGAAGGATGGTATCCATGAAATTGATGCCAAAGAAGGCTGGAGCCATTTCCATTAAATTTTAAAATTGTTGTTACTGCCAAATAGGCAACTACATTAATTATTAACCTTGACTGAAGAGACACGGTTTCAGAGTATCCCTTATTTTTGCATATTAGAAAAACCATGACTAACTTCAAGCTATGCTGCTTCTGTTGGAGAGAGGTAACATTGAAAAAAAAACCCAGAGCAGGGAGCATAAACAGAGGAAATAATTGAATGTTTCAAGTAGCTGTGCATGGTGGTGCGTGGAAAAGAGCTGTCTGGCACATCTCCCCCAGTACTCTTGAAAGTCCTGCCTTCTGGTCTCTCCTTATGCTCAGTGTGCTTCTAAGGAGAGGAAAGGGAAAGTTTACACAATTGTTTTATTTTTTACACAGCCTTTGAATGGGAGATGGACTTCTTAACATTTTGTAGGCAAGTGATGTTTTGTAGTGTGCAATTTAAATAAGCTTCAGTTTGCCTCAGAAGTAGCTGATTGTGTAGCAAGTGCAGCTGTTCTGGTGTTCATTACCTGTCTCCTCACAATTCTAAAAGCTTTAGCTTGAAGTTGGCAAAGCCTTTTGCCTGTCTGAAGGAAGTTCAGAGTTCTGAAGCCACATCCAGGTACAGTCACATGACTTTACATACCCACTTCTCACTCACCTCAGAAAAGATCAGCATGTTGCAAGGACTATAAATTATATTTAATAATCAGTTTTCCCAAATCTTCCCCTTCCAACACAGACTTACTTTCCTACCAGCCTCAGGAGCCTGAAATAACACACACTCATATGTGACCTGGCTCCAGCTGGCATAAGCAAACTCATGCTTTGGTGCAAGACAGAAACCTGCTCTGTTGTACAGCTGCAGCTTTCACCTCTGGTTCACTGGAAGGGTTTTGAATGTGTGAGTAAAGCTAAGTACTGCAATTTTGTCCTCCCCCTGCTCCCTTTTGCGTAAAGAAGTCTGTTTCTTGTGCAGGGAGCTGCTGGAGGAGAGTGGACTGACTGTGGACACTCTGCAGAAGATGGGTCGGATCACATTTGAATTTGTAGGCAACTCTGAGCTCATGGATGTTCACGTTTTCCGGGCAGATCACTTCCATGGAGAGCCAACAGAAAGTGAGGGTAGGTTGGTAGAGGGAAAGCATTTCTCTTATGAAATGGAGAACTGTCCAGGCCAAAATGCCTCCAAGAAGGGAGGCAAGGGAGCTGGGCTGTAGAGGGAAGCTGCTTGTTGATGGATATCGAAGCTCTGGGCAGCAAAAATCCATGAGAACATCCCAGGTAAAGTTCTTTTGTTTCCTCCCACCAGAAATGCGGCCCCAGTGGTTTCAGCTGGATGAGGTGCCATTCAATTGCATGTGGCCAGATGATATCTACTGGTTTCCCCTGGTGCTTCAGAGAAAGCTGTTCCGTGGCTATTTTAAGTTCCAGGGACAAGACACCATCCTGGAGCACAGCCTGAAAGAAGTGGAGGAAGTTTAAGAAAACAGAAGCATTCAGCCCACACACTACTGCCCCCCTTGGGCTACAACATGTGTGTGTGACTTCTGAGGGCCGCCTTGCTCAGCTTTCCAGGAAACGAGACTTATGTCCCAGGTCGCTGAAAAATAAACAAGGGAGTTTCCTAAAGCAGAAATAGAATTCACAAGATTTTCCATGTTGTAAAGTCCCTGTCTGTGATAGGCTTCAGTAGTTACGTGATCACAACTATTAAAAACTTTGTGTTAACCTCTTTTCTTCACAGGTGGCTAGTGGCTTATGCTTTTCCATCATGACTGGAATTTTTTTTTAATATTAAAAATATATTTTTAGTAAAAGCGTGTGTTCTGTTGTAACGGTGCTGTGAAAGCCTTTTGAAAAGTCCAGGATTCCCCAGCTGAAGGCAGTGTGAGGTTATAAAAGTTAAAAAATCTGAAGTCAGAGGTAGATGTATGGTCCTGTTGGAGCCCAGCTTTCACTCTTGCAGCTCCCTGTTGTGAAGCTGAACTCCTTTGAGCATTTCAGGTAAAAACATCCCAAACAAAAACAACTTCCAGCAAGTCCATGCTGCAAAGTGCCATCTCCCCCCTGGCTGCACACTTTGCCACGGGGCAGGAGCAGGTGTCTGCTCAGCATTGGTGTCAGCCCAACCCAGCAGGTGGGCAACTAAAGTTTGATCCAGCTGTGCTAGAAATAACACATCACATATGTAACTTCTTACACAAGTTTGGTTTTTTTCATTTTTTTAAACACTTACAAACATATAACACTTACAGATAGAATCTTGGAATGTAATGTAGGATCTGTAAACATTTCCAGTCTACCAGCTGTAGTAATAGTTCTTTAATTCCTGCTTTTGGATAAAGTGCTTCATACATAAGGCTATTTGAGCAAAGCAAAGATACAGGATATTCCAGGCAGGCAAAATTCACACCCTCTCAACATTTGCTTCTTGTGTCCTTCCAGCAGTTTTGAGTAATTTATACCACTCAAAAATGCCCTTCTTCATCTGCTCAGCAAGCCACAGCTCAGACTTAGAGGATGAACTAACACCTTAAACCCTTACTTTTCCTTTTGTGCTGCACACTGAGTTATTTACAGAGGTTCTGACACCCACCTCTGCTTCTGACCTGGCAGTGAGGGTTGCTAACAAAGAGAACAGCTCAAGGCAAGTAGGAGGGAATATAAGCCCAGGAGGACAAGCAGCTTTAACAGGATGGTTGCACGGTCAGAAAGGGAGTGACTGGCAGCAAATACCTGTTATATCTTGGTGGAAACTAAATTGCAAGGAGAGAGAGAGCATGTTAAAGAATCACAGAATTACTTTCAGTTCCTCCAGGATTTAGGAAGGAAAAGCTCAGGCTTGTACTTCTCTTTGCTATCCCCCCTCTGCAGTGAAGTCAGTCCTTTCAGGAAGATGCTTTCCAAGCCCTGACTTTCAGCTCATGTCAAAGAGCTTGGATTTTACTGCTCCTGCTGCTGTTGTGAGACTGACATGGTTTTACTAAATTCCGTCCCCAGCTCATGAGCTTTGTCTGTTAGGAAACAGCACAAACTGAAGGGTGTAAATGAGCCTGTTACAAGTTCCAGGAATTACATCCTTGCACAATCAAAGTAGGAAGGTAAAAGCACTGGAATGCAGCAAGGCACCATTGAGCATGTAACAACTTAGGAGGAGCAACTTGCAAGGAAGATGGAAGGAGAAAGAAAGATCACAGATTAAAGTTAAATTGTAAATATAGTTTGGAGTCTTTCAGCACATGATACTGGACAAAAAGCCACTTCACAGCTGGAAGTGGAGAAGCCCTCAGGAGTGGCAAAAACATAGAGCCCTTTTGACAGGACAAGTTTCAGGCAACCTTTCAGTTTCTCAGGCATTGACTGCCCTGGTACCTACGCAACAGACCTGACAGACTGGAGGCCTTTTCTACCAGCACTGTTTTGAACACATGGAAGTCCCCTGACCTCAAGCACACACAGAAAGCTTCCATTCACAAAGGCAACAGTGACACTACACCTTCCGGGAGCATCAGTTCTTGGAGAGGCAGCACACACTCCTCAATTAGTCTGGTTTGCGTAGTGTTTACTGCAGAAGGCAATAGCATGGAGGTCATGACAACTATTTCCCCCACGCTGATCAGGGCAGACAGGCAACTGCCAGCCTGATGCACTCCCTGCATTCTCTGCTGCATCCCTCCAGAGGAAGGAAGCTGTGCTTGATGCTGCCCTCCAAGTCTGACAGGTCCATGAACTGAATAAACAAGTACAGTAAGGAAATCCCTCACATACTGAGGTAAACGTAACAGTGCTATTTGCACACTGACCAGTCTCCCAAAAGAAAGATCTGCAAAGTAAGGGTTGTGTGAAGTAGTGTCTGCATGTGTTTAGGAACAAGACAGAAGCTTGACAGTCCAGAATGAAATAAATGCTGGAAGTGCCAACAGCTGGATCAGCTTTGAGAATACAAGACCTCTGTTCTCACATAGGAGGTGAGCAGAGTAAAACCAAGAAAAACCCATCCCCCAAACTGCTCTCCTCAAAGAGGCAAGGGCTGACGATGGAGGAATGGATGTTTTCTCAATGTAATTCCAGTTTTTTTGTAGGTCCTGTAGTCTGTTTATCATTATTACAATTTCTGCATTTGGATTGTAATATTCTTGCTTTCAAGGAGAACAGGAAAGAGGACTTATCCTAAAGCCCAAATGTCATTTGGGTATTTGTTATTTAAAATCAAAAAACAAATTCCCAGAAAAAAAAGACCAAAAGGCTGGTCCTTTGCAAGTGCTCCTATGGAACATGGCCCAGTCAAAAAAATTACACAGAAGATCCATCAGAGGTATCAGATCTTGTCCCAAAACATACAGTATTTTCTCAATTTGACTGTTCACCACATCAGGCAAACAAGGATAAATGAGGGAGGATGTGTGCTAACACTAAGCCAGCCATAACCAACCAACATCTTCTAAAGATGCCAGGAATAAAGAGCATTAAAAAATCTGGTAACACATTCTCCACACTTGAACCACAAACCATCTTCCTAATCAAGACAAGGTCAAGCAGAAAACCCTTTTGTGCCATTCTTGAGATAACATCTTCTCTGTTACTGGACTGTAAAAACATTTCCCTCCTCTGCCAGTTTGCTCTGGCCTGTGAGCAGAATCTCTTCTGCATCGCTTTGGAAATCTTCAGGAGAGAACCAAATCTGTCACAGCCATTTGCAGTTCATCTGTCTCACTGGACAAGGCCCATATGCAGGAGGAAAGCAATATTTGAATTATTGGAAAAAGCTCTTGATGCATTCTGAGCAAGGTTGGCTACACACTGCTTAAGGCCCAGCACCCAAGGGATTTGTACTTTACCTCATTTTGAGGAGTGTGAATAATGGTTATTCCAGCCTCATGAAACTGGGCAAGTAACTTATCTGGCTCTCAGCTGAAGGAACTAACCCAAAATTTCCACCTGTACTAGGAAGAGCTTCATGTCGCACTAAATTTAAAAAAAAAAAAAAAAAAAAGAGCTTTTGTGATTGTAAGATCTAAATATATTTCCTGCTAATGGGGAAGTTCCCCAGTAGGAAAATACTGTAATGGTTCCAGTTTGACAGTGAGCAGTCATCCTTGTTAACGGGCTTCCTTTTTACACACGCAAAGAAAATACTAAGAAACCAAATCTCAAATTCCCCTTTGGAAGCTATTTTGGCCCCAGAGAAGTCAGGTTCAGGGAAGTCCTGTTCACATAGTTTTGCTGCAGACGTTTGCAGTTCCTTCAATTATCAGTTTCTCTGGAGGATATGCACCATTTCCCCTGAGGTAACACGACAGACATGTTCTCCGCCTTTGCCTCCAGAGGGAAAGTCACTGGAGATACAAAGTGGAGAACATTTAGTCCCTTTATCACAATCACAAATCATTTTGAAAACCCCATTACCAAGGGCTGTGCTGTTTTTAGACACGAGAACTGTGACTTAATTGTCTCTTCTCCTTCACACACTCCATTGCTACCCACAGCCAGGAAGAAGAATGACAGAAACATCCTAATACTGATTTTTTGCTAATGAACTTTATCAGAATTGTGTCCCAGCCTGCTGGTGTAACAAGATACTTCTGGTATTACACCAAAGAAAACACCAGCCTTCGGGTCAGCAGCTCTCCAACAGACCTAAACAGCTACTCAACAGATGTCAGAACCTCCAAAAGAAAATAAACAAGCTACCTTGTAGCTGTTCTGCTCGAGTAGTACAAGTGGTTTACAATTAAGGAGAGTTTTATTCACTTATTTTCTCATTTACGCCAGGCAAACTCCTCTGAGTTCCTGAACTCATCTGTCTTTGGCCCCAAACTAAAAATATGAGCAAGTCCCCAGGCTGCCCTGCAACCATGAAAGGAAATACACTGACAATACAGTCCACCCAGCCTCATGGGGAAATCCCTGTCACACAGCAGCACTGATCCCTGCCCATCTGAGTTAGAAAATCCAACCTCTTCATTTTATACTAAGGTCTAGCAAATAGAAACCAAATCCAGACACCTACAATGGGATGGGGGATGGCTTTCATCTTTCCTTATACACACGTCCCTAACACAGCCCTCCAAGGTGTAAAAAGCGACTTATCTTTACTACAAGCAACTGCTTCAGCTATCCAGTTCATCTCAGCACTTCAGAGACGTGCAGAGATGTGTCAGCACAGCTGCAGATAAACATGATTGGAGGACTGTTAGTACAAGATGCAGAGGCATCAGCAACAGCACTGCAGCACTTGCTGTGCCAGGCCACATCCCAACCCCATGGGGAGTGTCTGCAGGATAATGAACATCAGCTCTGTCCCAGAGCACTGCAAAATTAAAATTGTCTTTATATCCGTATGTTCTGCCCCACGTCCAGTCTGTCTAAATCAGAGAGCAGCTCAAAGCAGCAGTATTAAAAAAAAAATAAAAATAGCTGTTTGGAGGATTCATTTTAACATCTGGAGGTAGAGGTCCCACCCCTTCGTTGATTGCCCTTCTTGCTCCATGCAGGATGCTCAGAACATTAATTGGAGAAGAAATGTCCCTCTGGAGGTGACAGTGGTGGAGTTGGCATATTGCTAGATCCCACAAAAAGGCAGCTCAACTTCGGCTTCAATTCATTCCAAACTTTACTCATCTGGGAGTGGAAAAGGAGAGAAAATGGATATGACAACACAGTAGGTAACAATCTCACCACACTGAATTTTAGCAGCAGTTTCAGGTACTCAAAAGGACAACCTAAATTTGCTGAAGTATTTTCAGGAAGTTCAGTGGACCCAGGTTGTCTCTTTCAGATTGGAGCCATGTGCTCCCTCAGCATAAACGGGAGATTTCCCATACCTTGGACAAATTCCTTCACTGAAGGGAAGGAAGGGAGCTGAAGGAGGAGAGACTTTTCTGACATATCAAATGCAAGGAAGTCTGTATACAGGCAATATTAAAGGCCATACTCAGGGGTTAACAAAAAGGAGCTCTTAGATTTAGAGCAAAAACTAGGAAGTTGGTCCTTGTCACACAAGTTCTGTGTAGGACAACAAAAAAACACATCATTGATTACAGAATAACTATTTAATGGTTGGGTCTTCTTCAGGTACCCTATAGGGTAGAAGGAAAAAACCAGCAACTTGCTGCAAAAAGAGAACTTTTAAGAGGCCAGCCTTGATCCTCACCCCAACCTGGAAATACCTTAGGTGGCTTCTTAAATTATGAAAGAGCCCAGCTAGACAGATGATTAGAGGGGAAAGGCCAGTGGGTGAAAACACATTCAAATTCTCATTCGTGTCCTGAGAAGAAAGATACAGTCCAGAAGAACTCACCTCTTTGTGACCTTGGATCTGGGAGTTGACAAAGGCCCCCAGAATGTGAGATGTGAGAGGCAGATAGATGTGGATGAGCTGTGTCTCCTGATGCAGGCAGTACAGAGAGAAGTAATTCCGCAGCTCCATGGTTAGGATTGCATTTTCTTGCTGAAAGAGGAGGAGGTCTGTGAAACACATTGCCAGGAAGGTGGATCCAAAGAGGTTCACTTACAGCAGGAGAAAACAGCATTCCTCACCATACCAGCAATTCAAACACACACCAAAAACCCAAAAAGGCAGTTCCTGGATGCATTTGATACAACAACTGCTCTTTCCATCCTGCAGACTGCTGCTCTCCACAGCTCCTGCAAATGATGTGCTGCCACTGAGCCAGTAATAAATCCAGAGGAAAACAAACGCATTTTCCATGTGGCACAGCAGGTAGCTCAGATTTCCCTAAGTACAGGCTATCCTTTCAGTCCAATGGCTTTCTGTAAACATGACTGAGCTACAGAGCAGCACCTTGCAGAGTTCAGTACCACCTTTTGCTCTCCCAGGCACCTGCCCTACCTCCACAATCCGGGACTCCAGTTGCTCCACTGATTCTGGTTCTTTGTTCTGCACAGTGGCACTCATCATCTGCCTCTTCATCATGCTGTACTTGTGCAACGCCCGCTGATGCTTGTGCAATACTCCCTTCTCATGTCTTTCACACAGGTCCTTTATGAGAAAAGAACAGGTACATAGTGGAAGTTAAGAGTCAGCAAACAGCCAAGTACATCAAGAGCACCAACACATGGTCATGCTTTATGTAATTTCCATGCTGCACATTTCTGTCCCTTTGCTTTCAAGAGAGTCAAAAAATGCTGGTAGCTAAGAACTCAAGGAACAAAACTGCTTGATCCCAGACCAGTGAGCTTAAGAGGCAACCTGGAGCACCATTTCTGCCAACAGTTTGGATCTCAGCAGGCCTCTTATCTTTTCTGACCTTCTCAGAACTGAGTGCTGGCAATCAACTGTGTCAAGAGCTTGCCAGTGTCCTTCTGTTTCAGTCCAGACCTGGGAATGGCAGGAGAGGCTGCCTCCCAGAGTTTCAGTAGGTACCTCCATTAAAAGTACCTTTGATCAAAGATTACTGCTAATAAAAAGTTTCTCATTTATAAGTGAACTCTCATATCACCATAAACAAATCAGCAGTGATCTAGTTCATTGCTTTGGCTCAAAAGCAGCCAAATCTGAAAATAAAAAGTTAACCAAACAGTTCTAGCAGTTGTACGTTTAAATTCTTTGCAAGGTTTGCTCTTTGTCAAGTTCTCATCACAAGATGAGCCGATCAGTAAGGCTACAGAGCTGGCTACAGCCAACAGCCACTCCCCTCCCTCTGCCAGATGCCCAGTTTGCCTCTGAACTGGCCTCCCAGACAGTTTTCCATCCAGTTGGCGTTCCACCCTCTAAAAAGCACAAGCTTGCTTTAAACAACTTTCTCATTGGCAGAAGAACAGCAGAGCTCACTTTATAGGACTGGAGTAAATCCAGGAAAAGGTTCAGCTTCTCCACCACATCATTCTCTTCCTGTTTACCCTAGAAAACAAGGAAAAAGTACATTTTACGTAAGCCTGGCAAGAACAGGCATCACAGCCCTTCACCTCCTCACACCACACGGGCTCTCGCTGCGTTCTCCAGGGCACACTGGTGCTTACACAACGGCATCAAAAAGCTTTCAGATGGCACTGGAGTGTTTAGTCTTCAATGTGCAGAACAAAGACCTGACTGAGGCAGGAACAGCTTTTCCAACTGACTGATCACTGTAACAAGAGGAGTTGGTTTCACAGCCCTGTATGCCAGTCCTTCCAGTGAGCTCTGCCTGGAATTTCTTGCCCTTGCAGATTCCTCCAATCTTTCATCTTCCCTTCTTACAAGATAACTAATCCATTAAAGCTCTGAATACCTGTATTTTCCCCATAATAGTTCATGCATCAGAAAGCAGAGATCAGACACCAAGCCAAATTTCACTACTAGTTTTTTCATTTTACAAAATAGTCTTTTCTTCCTGTATCAATAGAGCTCTCTGGAGCGTAAACACTGGAGCAAAAGACCTGGTCTGACTGATCTACAAAAGCATGCAGAGTGTTTTAACACAATGAGATGAAGAGCAGTGAAGACAAAACTATTACTTTTCCTTCCTGGAGTGTCACATTCTTGCATTATTCTGACAGTCCCTACCACACTTGCACAGGAATATGATGCTTCTGTTCGAATGACTCTCATGCAATGTTTAACCACATGAATGTCAAAATTTGTTTCAGAAATAAGTTATTCTGGATTCTCTGAAGCAGATCAATAAGATGAAATACAGGACTTTTGGACAGGTCACTACAGTAGTACAACTTAATGTGTGCAATAACCATTTAAAATTAAGAAAGCTGGTTTTTCCCTCCTTTCTCTTGCCCGTTACATTTCTTCTCAAACACAGGCAGGTATTTCATTCAAGCTTGAACAAGTGGAGGTAGTGGTTGAAGATGAAAGTTTGAATTACAACCTCCCTCTTAACTCTTGAAGTGCTTATGTCCACAGAGCTCATGATTCAAGATTAATTAAATGATGTTACAGAAAGAAAAATAAAAAATGAACTCACCTGCTGCACAGCCTTGTCTGCCAGAAGTGCAAATTCAACAGACAGACCCTTCAAGGCTTGTTTCAGGGTTCCCCATGTGCTGTTATTCAAAGCAGCCCAGGAAGGAAGTGGGGTAGTATCTGAGCCCAAAGCACTGGAAGGCGATAAGTAATGGTCACATCTAAGTGACAAATACCACTGAGTAGATAAACTTATTTGCAGAGAGCAGTTCAGAGTTTCAAATCTGTCTAAATAGCTCACAGTGCTGAGCTACTACTGCCCCATCACAAATGCAGTGAACTGTGTATATACAGGGAGAGAAACAATAAAACCAGTACATGAATGCCAAAGTATTGATATTTTCTTTCCTCATGCTCTAGGGAATGCAGCCTTAGTGGAAAGCACACATTTCCTTCCTTCAGAGTAAGAAAAATTATGACCTGCAGCACGCACTGAAATACCTGTTCTTACCAGATCATTCGCAGGTAAACCTTACAAGAGTTCTGAGTTCAGAAACAAGAGTAGAAATGTTCCCATTAGCAAACCCTGTTCCTCCCAACTCACCTGAGCTCCTTCCCAAATATGAGGAGGTCGGAGGCGTTATCAATGGCTCGAGAAGCGATTCTCTCCGCACGGTCCCGAAGCTTATAAAAGCTGTTATAAATATTTCTGATGAGCTCCCTGCTGGCAGCAAACTGGGCCTGTATGTCAGCTGGGAGGAAGTCCTGAAGGAGTATAGAGAGATTACTGGTGGATAAATGAAAGGCACACCACAGTCTGCAGAGAAAGTGAGGCTTCCCTCTTGTGCTCGCTCCTTCACACTGTGCTGTAACAACCCTGAAGAGATCAGCTTCCCAATTTAGGTGTCCGAGTCAGAAGTCACACAAAGAGCCCTAATTTGCAGAGGCAGAAACAGGTTCAAATCCCCAGTGTAGGCAGAGTTGGCAAAGTCTACGATTCTACTATGCAGTTAAAACAGGGGTTGTGAGGATTCAAGCCCACAAATTTTTATCTAATCCTACTGGTTACTCCCAGCCTGGTAAAGTCAAGAGTGAGCTGAAAGTTCAGCTCTTTTTGACCAGTAAAAACCTGAATTAAGCTTCAGTTGTAAAACCTCCCGCAAGCACTGCAGGAACCTGAACAACAACTTGCTTTAAAATGGCTCAATGAACACAGTATATTTAAAACCTGTCATAGCACTAATCACTGGGATAAACAGATATATGGAGAACTTATAACTAACTCCTCTCTAACAGTCCAAATTTCCCTCCCACAGGGAGAAGACAGACAGAATGAGGGCATGAACACATGGGAAAGACATCAATCTAGATATCAGTTTTTAAATTGTGCAATTTGTGCATTTGTTTGTTATGCAAGTACAAGTAATTACTGAGAAACATGTTCTGAGCAGGATTCATTGTCTAATCTTTATCATATTCATGAACCAGCATTTAGCAGGCCCTTAAGAGTCAAATATTTATTTGATCTTTCTGATTAAGTTACAAGTTCTTCAAACTCTGGAAACAACTCCCCTACTTAGAGATGTCCATCACTCCATAAATGCCATAACTGATCCACTTGGAGAAGAGAGTCTTTTAAACCAGAGTAACGCTACAAAAAATTCATATACATACCTTGGCCTGGGTGGCTAATTTGCAGGTCATAAATTCATCTCCTACTCCCTGGACCAACTCCCTTAGCTTATTCTGTACATCCTGGGAAAAATACAGAATTAAGTAAGAATGAAAGAACCAAGTAAGGCACAGGCACTTCACACAGGTCTCAGATACATCACAACAGTAAGACACAACTTAGCAGACACAGTTTTACCCAGGTTAGGTTTAATTTAAGGAAAAGCATAATCTGTATTCCCCTAAGAACAGTTATAATTTTCAAAATACTTCACCCCTGGCATTGAGCGAAATTACCTTCCACTTTCCAGCCCTAGAAACACCTACTGAGAGAAAATTCTCCTCATCACAGGGAGCAAGAAACATGTAGGTCAGAAGCAATTCTGAACCCTGTGCCCAGTGAAGCAGTGACAGGAACACATGCAAACCCAGGACTACTGCTAACAAATACTCACTGAGCCACTGAATGACAGAAAGAGTTTCAAGAGCACATCTTCTGAGAAAGGGGGATGTCGAGCCACCAGGTTTATAAAACGCTTCAGTGCTCTCCGCCTCGATTCTATGAATTCTCGATCAGCTACAGGAAGAAATATGAAATTTCAATTAATGCATCACACGTTGCAGCTGCTCAGAAAGAGAAAAGAAAGCACTAACTCCAATAACTTCCTTGTACTTAAAGTCTTTGCTCTGTACTGCAACAAAAACAAAGAATAGTTACCTGCAGTCTGTCAGCTCCCACAAATAATCTTCTGGACTGACCACCTGAACAAATATTCCATCAAGTGGTTCTTTTTATCTTAGCAAAATTCAGCATATACATTTACATGTGGTTATTCCTCCAGGGTGGGTCAGGTAAGCAGAATAAACAACAAAGCCTAAGGCCTGAAACCTCCACTTACAAACTGGATGTCTACAAAGGTTCTTCTTCCTCTGAATCAATCTCACAGCTGATCCCCAAAGAGAATTCCAGTCTGTTTGGCACACCTGAGATCAGGATCCATCTTTGTCACACAAGATGTCAGAAAGTACTTTGGAAGACCCATATAGCAATCTGCAGTACATCCATCCATCCAGAATCTTATCAAACTAAAAAAATTCCACTCATCTTGCTGAAACAGGAAGAATTTCAATCTGGCAAAAACTACAGTAATGCAGTAAATCAAAGTTGCTGGAGTTTTTCAGGAACAATGAATGATAAAAAAATTCGACTCAAGATTGAAGGAAAAGAATGGTGCACAGAAAGAAATGCTCTTATCCATGACAACTTGCTCACATTATGAAAGGTTATTACTCTTGTGCCTCAGTTTTAAGCTGGCAGTTTGCTGGCTGTGAGGACTCTCAGTAGTGATCCTCAGAAAGTTATCACCCAACAATTCATTTTTTTGTCATTGTGGCTGCAGACCTTAATTTGCCTTTGCTCATATTCCCAAATCGTGTATTATAACCTCAAAGTTGTTTTCTGAGCTAAGCAGAGGCAAAGACTTTCAATCTTTTAAGCATTTATTTTTAACAGTATCAGCTTGATCACAGCTGCAGTGTGGCCCCTCCAGTCAAAAAGCAAGATCCAGGTTTACCTCCCAGCATCCTCTTTGGTGGAAGTGCTGGCACCATGCGATACGGGAACTTCTGAAGCAGCATCTCATGGAACACCACAAAATCATTGTATCGCCTGTAGACTGAGCATTTGAACCTCTGCAAATAAGGAAGAGGGAGAATAAGTCAGTATACAGGTTAGACAGCAGCAGCATTTCTGTATTTTTGTTTTATATTGCTGTGATAAAGGCTAAAGAAAGAAAAGACAGAAATCATAAACAGAGACTGCAAAAATTATAGCTCTCTCTTTAGAGGCCTTGTGGTGGGAAGGAGGTTAAAAGCAGCCATTTTTTGATTATCAATAGAGATAGAATTCTTCTAACTGCAGTGTATTGGGTCTGCACAGCAAGGTTTTTATAATAGGGGAGCTACAGGAGTGGCTTCTGTGAGAAGCTGCCAGAAGCTCCCCATGTCTGACAGATCCAACACCAGTAAGCTCCAAGGCGGAATCATTGCTGGCAATGGCCAAGCCCATCAGTGATGGTGGCAGCACCTCTGGGATAATAGATTTAACAAGGGGGAAAAAACTGCACAAGAAAATTGTATCCAGAAAGCAGTGAGAATTTGTGACAGCAAGAGCTTTGCAGACCCTCAGGTCAGTGGAGAAGGAGGGGCAGGAGGTGCTCCCAGCACCAGAGCAGAAAATCCCCTGCAGCCCATGGAGATCCACTGGCCATGATGGTAACTTGGGTGATCTCTCCCTGTCCTTATCTTGACCCACAAGCTTTTTGTTACACCTTCTCTCTTTTGCCCAGCTGAGGAGGGGAGGGAGAGAATGGCTTTGGTGGGTACCTGGCATCCAGGTAAGTCACATACATACACCACATACAGTCCTTAGGAGAATGCAAATTTCAGTTAAAAACTTAAGTCAGATTTGATTCACACACAAGATGAAAGAGACTACAAAATGGAGAGGAAAGTGCTTCCCAAGAAATTACAAATAGCCCTAAATCTGCCATGGTTCCAAAGAGTTAGTCCTCAAACTCTCTGGTCTTCCAAATTAGACAGACCATTTAGAAGGAGTGATTACACTTTTAAAGTGCTCTAGAGAGCTCTTTTCTCAAAGTCCCTGATCTCCAGATATTAGGATCTTTCTCTAAATCAGTTTCAAATCCAGAGGTGGCAAAACAGTCTTAGATCACGTTAAGTTACCATTTAACCCAAACAGCTGATGGTTTAAGTGAACCTCACAAGGGAAGAGCCCTCTCACTGATGTTACAGCTCTAAACAAAGACTGAAAGTTCCTTTAAAACCTTAGCCCTTCACTCTGCATTTCTTAGATCAATACGTCGAAGAGGCCAAAGAAATTATTTTCTCATTCCCGAAGGACTCAGGTAGCAACTAGAACAAGACATTTAGGAGGCAGAAAGCCTTTAAAAACAATAAATAAATAATCCACAACCCCCACACACTATTACTATAGATTGAACTACTAATAGGAAAGACTACACAACACTATACTCATCCTTAGTACATTTGCATCGCACATCACACTGGCACTACTTTCAAAAATGAAGCAATGAGGCTCATAACTGGAGCCCAACAGTCCCAAGGGCCTCCCTAAGTCTGCTCTGGAATCTGATGTTGATTTGTGCTGCAGATCTTGGATGAAGCTCAAGGCCCAGCTATGCTTCTTTTTGAGGCAGCATCATTCTACAGCTATAGCCAAAAGAGACATGACAGCAACTGAAAGGAATCAGTCATGGGTTCCTAAATTCAAAACCTTGCAGGACCACCAAGGTCAGAGTCCTGTGCCCTGAAATCAAAAATAAAGGCAAAAATAAACATTTAGTCCTAGAAAGCCCACACAAACAGTCACCATATCTGTCCTTTCCCCTCTCAAATCTGAGAAACTTAGGAATGTCAACCTAAAAAACCTAAAGCCCCAAAGGTCACTGCAGACAAGTGACCCAAATGTGTCATCAAATACATACAACAGTGTCCTGAACAGTTTGAACACTCCTCAATAACTGATATTTTGGTGGCCTGTCAATCACTCATGGTCTACTTGGAAGACAACAGATTTCCTTCTTGGAAAAACACACAGAAGCTACTGGAGAGCTCTTTCACAGGCCACTCTGTAAACAGGAAAAGGGACATCATCTCCAATCTTCTCTTATACCAAGAGAGGAACCTACAGGTCAGGGCCAGGGCAAATGGAAGCACCCTGAACTCTGCAGAAGGACTAACAGCAACTTTTCTGTTTATAAAAGACTTCAATTTAGCATTGCCAATACAATTTCTCCTCTAGCTCAAGACAATTAGAAATACCCAGCTGCCTACACCAACCCATTATGAAAACACTCAGTTTTCAATGTTATACACTTGCTTTTGTACAGAAGCCAGGTTTCAAAAGAGTGAACTAAGAGATCATCCACCACCCCTCAGTAAGAGGATGCTCCACACTGGGAAGGCACAGTGTTACTGCACTGAAGTGAGCCCACACAACTGGCCTACTCAAAACCAGCATCACCAGACACACCTAAAATCACTCAAGACTTTCCCAACAGCAACTGCACTGATATTCTTAAGGGGACACATTCTCGTGAAGCCCAATGCTTGATCACGTTACCTTGCTGGAAACCTCGTATTCCACATGTTTCAGAAAAAGGCCCTTCTTCTCAGGTATAAGCTCCACCTGCACACTATCCTTGCTCAATAGCTCTTGCAGGGTGTGAGAAAGCAGCAGTGGGTTTCCCTGGGGTGTCTGCATTAGGAACTGTTCCGGTTCCCTCGGTTCATTTACTGGAGGCTTTGCCAAATCTAGAAGACAAAAAAGGAAAAAACAATAGACCTGATAAGATAAAGTAAAAGAAGTAATTTTAAAATATTCTGTTCCCTTGGTTGGTGCTCCCAGAATGGTGCAACACAACCAGAACACCAGCCAGGCCACTCCCCTGGGAGGTTATGCAGCTTCACACACGTTCAAGACATTGGTACCTCCCTCCTCACAACACCCAGGAGCACCACCAATTACATCGAGTCAAACACATCTCTACTAAGCAAAGAATCACAGGCCAAATTTGTTGTGTGAATCAGCTAAGAGGCCTACATTTCCTGTCTGTCCAGCTCCCACCACAGCAGGATCTGCCAAAATGAACAGAATCCTAGCTCAGCACTTTTGGATCCTGCCTAGAACAACTCATGGAAGGAAAGAAAAATGTGTCATTTTACTGTGCTGCAGAAATTTAATCCACTAATTTTGCATGTCATTAGAAAGGAAGGAGACACTTCATTTGCCATCATTTTACAAAGCTCTATGACATGAAGCTACAGTGAGTGTGAATTACGATAATTTACTGTGTCAACATGCTCAGGTTCACGTGCAGGGATAAAAGGTTCCTAGTAATGTCCATCAGCCCAACAATTCCTCAATCACAGAAAGCTGTAGCAGAAATTTTTCAAACATACCTATTCCACTGCCTGTAGCTAGAAAACAGCTTTTGACAGTGAAGTCAATCAAGGGCAGCTTTGGACAGAGAGAGCAACTGATTCTCAGGTTGATGCAAAAAGATGGCTTTTAAGAATATGGCCCCAGAGGATAACCTACACCAAAGAAGGGGCAAAGCTGATGGGTCAGAATACTCTCTTATCAAGTGACTGACTGCAGCCCATTATCTCAACTTGACTTCAAAACCACACTACTATGTGACTGTAAAATCAGCTTATATTGTTGTTCAAAGCAATCTGTTAAATATATCTACAGTTTTGAGAACACAAAAAGACAGTAACACTATAGAAGCAAGAAGCATTTCTCTAAGCTTTAATATATAGTTCAAAAAGTTGTTAACTGTGTAAGAGAGATTAACACAGGGAAGGTAAGAATTCATATGCTTTACTTGAAAGCCCTGACCTCCTTCTGATAAGGATTTCCCACCTGCTCCTTCATGTGCTCCAGGCCCCAATAAATGGGGAAAACAGATTATCTGATCAGATACACATAGTGTCAGACACTTCATTATTTGATCCATAAAATGTCTTAAGGAAACTGAGCCAAATCCAGGACAAATGACCTTATTCCACATGTCTCATCAGGCTTCAGATTCCTGCTAATGTGACTCAGAGAAGCAAGTCTTAACACCTTTGCTTCATTAGAATGATGTATCACCTGCTAACCCCACCTATGTAGCAGCTCCTAAAAATTTCCAGCCTCCTGCCAGAAATTTGCAGTAAAATAATGCAAGCTAATTCAATGTTGACATGGGATACTGCTGGATAAAGTGATAACACCTGTACAGCCACTTTCAGAGAGATGCTGAACTGAAAGAGAAAGGAGGAAAGAAAATTCAGAATAGAGACAGCAAGGCAAAAGATCTTCTTGTGTAGAAAAATCCTTGCCTGCCTGACCTTTCATGGAAAAACAAAGTGTAATAAACCATGCTATCAGGAAGGGTCAAAAACACACACAAAAAGAACTACAGAAAGCACGAGGCATCTTGGATCTCCAGAGCGGTGGTTCTCTGGGTGTGCACCCTCGTAATTCCTGGGTTTAACTGCTCAAGACACATCAGTGAAATGCAACAGGACACAGCAGATGTGGTGACTCCTCCAAGGCACACACATGCACATACACAGAATTCCAGAACCCTCAGTGATGCTCAGCCACAGGCTCACGTGGCAGAGGCAGTTGCTCCAAGCTGGCCTCCCAAGGAGGGGCTACTCGAAATGCACTCCAGCTTCTTCCCCAAGAGCAGTGCCAAACTGTACTATCACAGCATATCCTGCTGCCTGTTGATTCACTGTCCCTGCTTCCCATCTTTCTGCTGGACAACCAACAAAGCGGGGCTTTCATGGCACCAACTGGCCCCTGAATTGGGGCTCAGCACTGTCTGGTAAACTACTGAAAAAGATCAGTATCAGGAGAAAAGATTTGTAGGATGACCCATGAAACCTTCAGTATTTCCTATTTAAGTCCCAAAACCTGCAGCACAAACAGTCAAAGTAATGCTCAGGCCTCTCAGGTTTATGCCAGTGACCTGAGCTCACATTATTCCCTAAGACATCTACAGAGTGAAGCCCCTCAGAGATCCAGGCAAGACTCCACGTTCCTTTGACAATTCAGCCATGTTGCTCTTTTTTGGTAATTCTTCCCCAGTTTTTGACAAGCTATTCTCTAAATTTGCTCTCTAAAATTCACCTACAGGAAATACCTTCTCTTTATCAGCATCTCACAGATTTGGCTCTTCCTGAAATATCCTGCAGCTTCTTTACATCTCAACTTTGTCTAAATGGGTGAAATCACACAAACCAGGCAACCATGCAAACAAGCTTGAATAATTACTGTTTAATTAATAATCTCAGCATGTCTGGTATCAACAAGACAGCTACTCAGAGAGAATCTACACCCTCAAACACTGGTCTGAGAACACAATAAGATGACTTTGGAACAGCTGTTAACCTGCTTTAGGAAACACTTATCGTGGTATTAACACTAACCCTACAGAGCAATATATACACTGGAGCTGTTCTTCAGCCCATTTTTTCATTCTACTTGCTAAAGAGCCTATTCCAGAATGGCCTCAAGAGCTCTGGCCAGGAATGGTGGATAATAGTGGCAACTCATTGGTATGAGCTCCTGTGTTCAACCAGTAAAAGGATTTACATGCATTGTAACACGACACTTAAGGCTTCCCATCACGCACTCCCTGCTGGAGAACAGCTAATTTTGAAAACATCCCCTTTGGTTTCAGCAGATCATTATCTGGTGAAGTTTATATACAGAGTGAATACAGAAATGAGATATGGAACGGTCCCCTGGAACACTGGAAAGGAGACAAAATAAAAATCAGCTTTTTCCTGCAAGTTAAGCTTTTCTTTCAGAAGTCTGTTGTTGATAAGATATTTTCAGTTATACCAGGCCACTTCCTGATAAGTTAATATGAAAGTTAAAAATAATATCTATAAACACCCATATACAAACAAGGAGACAAAAATACGACAAGGAATAAAAGTTCGAAGGAGCATTCAAAGCATGGCCTAATTTGGTTGTAAAAGAAAACACCTATGAAAGCACTACATAGCCCTTTTTTTTGGTGGAAAGTCAGGTACCCTTTGGACTGCAGGGAGTTGAGAAACTTACCCAAAGAACAACTGAAATAGAAAATTTCTCCACTTTATACAACACATTTCCCTCCTGAGTTAGCACCTGACACTCATTACTCCATTGATACGACCAGGCAGCAACCTGCCCTCCACAGAGTTACCAGTTTTCTCCATCTAAATTTCTAAAATCATGCATTTAGGAAAGCCAGAGCAGAATTCCCAGTACCTGCTCAGCTGCACAGAGGTTTGACACGTAAGCACACACAGCAGAGAGGAGTGATGCCAGGGCTGGAAGCTCAGGTGGTGAATCACAACACCCATCTCCCTTCCCTATTTAAGCTCTGTCAATCAAATTTGGAGGCCTTATCTCCATTTTACAGATGGCTGATAAAAACTCTTTATTACACCAGGTGCTAATCAGATAAATTTATCAGACACAATTAAGTAGAAGGTGCCACAGAATTACTTGTAACACTGGTAGCATATGTTCTAGAAGGAGGAAGGAGTCTGAAGGGAAGCAAAACCTTTAGGAATAACAGCTAAGATTTCTTCTCCATCATCACAGGCCACAGCTGTGGGGAGCAGAGGGGATCCAACCCAAAGGAAACACAAATGAACAGAAAAACTGACTGTTTTTGTACACAGATACCTCAGATTTCTCCCTGGAAAAAAATGAGGGCTTCACTACAGACTCCTGGGCCAGGAGTACTAAAGCAGCAATGTAAATATCATTCATCAGCATTTCCCTTTCCTTTCTGTCTACTCATGAAAAGCCTCAGGAATTATGGAAATGCCTTTCCCCCTTATTGTGTCAAACACATTCCTCCATAATTCCAGAATCCAGTGTCCACATCAACCTCTCTGAAAGCTGGTACAGATTTCAGCTACAAATTCAAATACATTCCCTTTGTTTTGTTGGGGTTTTTTTAAATCTTACATAATTTGAAATCCCCTAAAAACAAGAAAAGAAAAACAGAAGTCCCATAAAAAAAGCAAACAGAAGTTTGTTCCCATTAAATCTTTTACATATTTTTGAGACAACTGTATGCAACTTGTTTGGGTTTTTTTCAGGAATTTAAAACCATGGAATTCTTATTCAGAAAGGAGCAAAGCAAAGGAATCGGTCCATGTAACAAAGCTAACTGCTCCACAGTTCTGTTCAACATGGAAAGCAGGTCTGTATTTCTCACTGGGTACAAGAAAAGCAATCACATTTAGCTTCACTGTAATTATGAGTGTCCTTCCTTCTCCTTCCCAGCAATTCCCTTGTAAATACAAGCTATCCAATGTCAAGACAAAGTAACACACATACGACCATAAAGTTAGATGTTGGAAAACAGGCTCCAACATTTTTTTTTTCTCCTTAAAAAACCAACAAAACAAAGAACACCATCACCACAGCTTTCTCAGTGCAGATGTCAAATATGTACTCTGGTCTGGGTTTGGGGTTTTTCTTTTGTTGGTTAGGTTTTTATATTTCCCTTTGTTTTTGAGCTGTTGCAGATAGTTTGGTTTTCATTTTGCAGGGGTTTTTTTGGTGGTTGTTTGGTTTGGATTTTTTTCCAGCTAAGTTTAAGATTGTTAAACAGCATTTGGTGCTTTTAAAGTTGAAATGGAGAAGCAAAGGCACAACTCAAAAATAGCTGAGGCTATCTAAGTTTTATTTAATAAGTAAAAAGCACCTGCATTTCTGCAGTTCCCTACAGCTGTGGGCCCCCAACTGCTTCCCAAAATACCAGTATCACACACTCCAGCAGAAAAAACTCCAACAGCAAATTGTCTCCTTCCAATATAACACAGATTTACTGTGTGTAAAGAACTAACTTTAAGCCTAGTGCCCTGCTCTTTTAGCTATGCAGTTAGATCACCAACTGATTAAGTGATTTCCCAAGCCTGGGGATACAAGGACTACATTCCTTTCACAAGTCAGCCATGAGCCACCGTCCCCCAGCTGTAGCAAACACAATCCAGTGAGATGGAGCTACACACTTTGAAGAAATAACAGGATTAACAGAGAAAAGTCCATCGAGGAATGTGACCAAAGAGCAAAGAGACAAAAAGTCAGATTCTCATTAGGGCAGGTTCCCAGCTCACAACAGAAAGCTGCTAAACTACCATTTTTCACAAAGAAGATGGAAGTGTGAAAATTCACATCCAAAAAGGTAATCTAGCAAGCAATAACCCCTACAACCGCTCTCCAGGAAACTTTTACAAGGGCATTTTAGGTAAACTACAAAACCGGCAAGTTTCCACAACCATCTGTCCCTTATACAGGTCAAGAGCATCCTATGAAAGGAAAGTTTATCTTTGTTTTGCTTCTCACCTTCTTCACGTTTCTCTCTCTCCCAAATAAACTGGGGGAAAACCTGATCTTAGCACTTATGCATTAAAAAAATGGCACTGCCTCTCCACACTCTTCAGCCTTCCAATGGTCTTTCCACACATTTTACAGCTAGAACAAGCTCATTCACATCCCAAATCCTGTTGAAAAGCAACCATCAAAGCTTCCCCCTCCTTTTGTACCAGGTCCACCTGTCTGTAACTGCTAAATTTTTCTCCACCAATCTGTACCAACCCATAAAACTTAAGAACTGTGGGGGAAATCAGAGTGGTTATCTGCAAATTATACTGTCTGTAACCTGTAGAGCCCTCCCACGGGCTGCACACACAGTTAAAGATTTACCATTAGAAGAAAAAGAGACGCTCCCCCTCCCTCCCCAGCAAACACACCTGGATTAGCTCCCTGCAGTCGTTGCAAAACACCCAAATGGAGGCAAAAGGGGAAAAAACCACATAAATAAAAGCAACTCTTCAAAATTGTCTTCAATGTATTGCACATTATCTTTTTCGATTGTATTAAAGTACTTTTAACTCATCAAAATCAAAAAGACAGCATTTGTATGTGCTGTCATAGGGGGGCATCAGCGATCCCTGACAGGACTCTCATCACTCCAGAGATTTAGATCCTCTCAAAATATTCACTGAGAAGCTGCTGATCTCCAAAAAAATTACACATGGGTGTGAAACTCCCAAGATATCCGAGCTTTCATCACGATGCTAGAAATAAAAACATTCCTGTGTTCACTTTTTTCTTTACCTAAAATCATTAGATACCTTTTCCCAGTGTTCACCATGTCCTCTTTGCCAAAGAAAGCCAAGTTTTCTAAACAGGGCTGAGTAGATCAGACAGGTACAGAAGCACCACCACCAGAAGTTAATCAGATCAACAATACTCGCAGACAACTATTTTATCTCTATAAGGCTCCTGAAGCAGATGGTAAATCCAGAAGACATACCTGAGCAAGCTCTCTCTTTGGTACAGTAGGACATTTTTTCCCCAAAGGCTGCTGTTCAATATGTTACATCAGTCCTGGACAGAAATATTCCAAAATAATTTATTTATAAGCATTATCTGCATCAGGAGCATCACAGGCCTAACGAAAGCACACTCACACTGGTCCTAAATATAATCCAACCAAACCATTTTTCCCTGCACTGAGCTGACCTACTCATAACTTCTACTAATCTTTCCAAACTGAGAAAAAACCTCCAACTTTACAAAGAGCAGGTACAAAATTTCAACCACTTCAAAGAGAACTTTAGAGAACCGTTTCCCTCTAAAAGTTTCCCTCAATTTAAATGCTCAGGAATCCAACATGTTATTCCCTCAGTTCACCCACGAGCTCCCTCCATCTCTCATTTCGCAACAAGCGCTGGCAGCAGCATTTGGCTGCAAGTTTCTTCAGCCCCGATCGAGCCGCACACGCTTCTCAAACTCCAGCGTTCGGAGCAGCTCTCTCCACGCTGGAGGAGCCGCTCGGGTCGGGAGGAGCGGGGGCTCGGGCTCTCACGGGGTCCCACCGAGCCCCGAGCGCAGCTCCGCGGGCGGGGACGGGACGGAGCCGCTGCCGCGCGAAGGGAGCGCTCGGCCCCGCGACTCCCCACGGCAGAAGTTCTGCACCGCGCCCCGTCCCCGCGTCCAGCCCCGCAGAAGCGCTGCGGGAANCGGGGCGAGCCCCGGGCAGGTAAATCCACCGGCCCCGGTGCCAACCAGCGCTGCCCCGATTCGCCCCCCGCCTGGGCTCGGGGACGGGACCAAACAGCGGCCCGGCCGAGGGCAGCCCCGCTCGGAGCCGGGTACCGCTGCCCCGGGGGGAGGAAGAGGACGCGGCTCCGCTT